>NC_061160.1:47548372-47563372 GCF_022113875.1 Hydra vulgaris | reverse complement strand
TAAGAACTCAGCAGTAAAACAAGCTTCTTAAAAAGTTATTTGATTTAGGATGAGATACTAAGAGTGATTTGATATTAAGATCAAAAACTCAAAGATCGGGTTATTAATAATAAAAAAAAGATAATTGGATTTAATAGAATCAGAGATTTAAAAATTAGGAATGTTGCATGATGATTTCCATCAAGCAAAAAAACATAAATAACCATTTGTTAAATAGTTTCAAGAGTAGAAAAGAAAGATGGTGAACATTTCTAGAGAAAATTTTTGTGAGACAGTTTGGAATGTTGAGTGGACATGCATACTGTATAAGCGTGAGCAAAAACTTTAGCAAAAGTAATTAAAACATTTAACAAAAGGATTGATCTGTTTGCTACTCATATCAAGAAGAATGTATGAATTACTTTCAATTTTTGAATATTTTGACCACGTCTTAACTTAAGATGCTTAGTACTTAGTACACTTAGTCTTTATAATACAACATAAAAAGTGAAACTTTTTTCAGACAAACCAATTTTTAATTTAGGATAAAAAAAATACCTATAAATCACAATCATAAATAAAATAATTATAAATCATAATCCACTGAGTGAACAAATACAATATATAATCTATTCGACCACCGTCTAAGCAAAAATTTGGCAACAATAATGACCTGGGGTGTCAATCTAAAGTTCGAATGACAAACAAAAAGGACTTTTAGTTTAACTTTTAGCTAGAAATGTATTAATTTTAAATGTATATTTATACCATACTCTAGCTTCTTTTGAAGGGATACCCATTGCAATTTCACGATCAAAACGCCCAGCTCTTCTTAAAGCAGGATCAATAGAATCTGCACGATTTGTTGCACCTATCACTAACACATGAGAATCACCATGAGCTAATTCTAAATACATAGAATTAAATATGAAAAAAATAAAAAATCAAATTAATACTTTAACAAACAATTAAATTTTTTTAAATTTCATTAATTTTTTATGTAATTTTGTTGCATAGTAACTAGTTAATTGTAATGAAAATTAGTAAATATGTAATTACTTTAAACAATTGTTTAGTATTAGTTAATTGAATTGTATTGTGTATAATTTTTTTTTTTTGTGCAGTTTATACAATGGTATTGTTTACTCAATTGTATTACAATTTATTGAATCAAATAAACCACATTTATTAGTAAAAATTTAAAACAAATTTAATAATAAGAAAAATAAAATTAGAAAAAGATATATCTTTTCACTTTCTACTAAAATGTAACTATTAAATATACTTTGATATTAAAAGTAATAAAAAATATTTAAAAAATACCGTCCATGCATGTCAATATTTGTGTAACAACACGCCTTTCACTTTCTTTTCCTGCACTTTCACGCTTTGGTGTGATGGAGTCAATTTCATCAATAAAGAGTATGCTTGGAGCAGCAGCAGTTGCTTCATTAAACAATGCTCTTATTTTTTGTTCTGATTCTCCACTTATTCCAGAGACAATTTCAGTAGCTGCAATTTTAAAGAAAGGTACTTGCAGTTCCTAATCAATAATTATGCAAATTTTATACATTATGTGTATATATATATATATATATATATATATATATATATATATATATATATATATATATATATATATATATATATATATATATATATATACATATATATATATATATTATACTAATTTTAAATAACTAAAAGGTAGTAATAAATAATGCATGTACACCATAACATCTACTTAAAAAATATACCCCTGCTATAGCATTTGCAAGAAGTGTTTTACCGCAACCTGGTGCACCATGTAACAAGAATCCTCTTGGTGGTTTAATTCCTAGGGTTAAAAACACTTCTGGGTGTTTAAGGTGGAGGAGTAGTTTACTAACATCCTTCATAAAAAAATAGTTAAGTATTCTTATTAACACTTGTAAAAACAAAAACAAAAAAAAGTACAAAAAGATAATAAAAATCAAAAAAATGTTAATAAAAAAATATTAAAAAAATAACCTCTAAAGCGGATTCATACCCACCAATGTCTTTAAAAGTAATGTTTGAAGTAAATGCCTCAAATTCTAAAATCATTTAAATTAAATTTATTATATTTTAATGCAATATAATACTTATTGTTATTATTACTTATATTATTATTATTATATATACTATTTTATTAACATTATTGTTGTTGTTCTTGTTGTTTGTGCTTGTTTTGTTTCCGTCGTTGGTGGTGCTGTTATTACTTTTTTAATTGTGTATCAAATATACTGAGCAAATGTATTTGTGTAGTTTTTGAGTAGAATACACAAATCATATGAGCCATATAAAGTTGTATGGTGCAAGATACCATTTTATTTTGTCAAAATGAAAATTAAAAAAAGTCAAAACACTAAAACACTTACGATGTGATATGCATGGATTATGTAAATGGTTTTTCAGTTTTTTAATTACATTTTTCGTTTTATTCTGATAGCAAATTACTGTAATCAAAAGAATTAGATTTTTAAAGAAAAAAAAATCAGTCAAATTGTTTTATAATGCTGAGGGCATAAAATTTAAAACCTAGAAAAATAAATTTTTTCTTGAAATGCATTAAAATTTGGGATTAAAGTTGTTAAGTGATAAAAATTTGTAACTTTTTTTTTGTCTAGTTTTTTAATTTACTTTACGATCAAAAACTATAATTTTACTTAAATTCCTTTATCAAAACTGAATTTTAAAATTGAGTTTTGATAAAGGAATTTAAGTAAAATCAACATAAAAAAAAAAAAAATTAAAATACATAATTTTTTTTTTTTATGTTGATTTAGGTGCATTACGGTCTTATCACAGAGCACCGCGGAAAAGCATTTAATAGGAAGTTCACGCCTCCTTCCCAACCGATGTCGCAAAACTTGCCCAGAGGTGGGGTTTGAACCACGGATCTTACGTATTTGAGGCAAGTGCACTACCACTGTGCCACGGCTGCTCGAATATATGTGTATATATATATATATTTTATATAAATGTTTATATATATATATATTTTTTTTATTTATGTGTATATGTATATATATATATATATAAATATATATATATATATATATATATATATATATATATATATATATATATATATATATATATATATATATATATATATATATATATAATATATATATATATATATATATATATATATATATATATATATATATATATATATATATATATATATATATATATATATATATACACATATACACATATACATTGCTCTCAAAATTCTTCAATATTTTATATATATGTGTATATATATATTTTTTTTATATATGTATGTGTGTATATATATATATATAATGTAAAAACATATAATACATTATGTAAATACATAAAATACATAAAATACATAAATACATATATGTGTATTTTATATATATATGTGTAAATATATATATATTTTATATATATGTGTATATATATATTTTATATATGTGTATATGTATATGTATATATATATATATATATATATATATATATATATATATATATATATATATATATATATATATATATATATATATATAGATATATATATATATAGATATATATATATATATATATATATATATATATATATATATATATATAATATATATATATATATATATATATATATATATATATATATATATATATATGTATACATATTTTTTTATATACATATGTAAATATATATATATATATATATATATATATATATATATATATATATATATATATATATATATACACACACATATAAACATATATATTGCTCTCAAAATTCTTCAATATTTTATATATATGTGTATATATATTTTTTTATATATGTGTGTGTGTATATATATACAGTACTGGTCATAAGTTTAGAGCCACCCTATTTTTTTTAGTTTTTTGCAGATTATAAAGCCATAACCCCAGTGCAGCAAAATATTATATTACTGAAACATGCAAAATATATTGTTATAATATTTTAGTACCAAATTAAGTATTAAAATATTAATAATGAGTAGGTCCACCTTTATTTTTAATTACTTCAGCCAACCGGGCTGGCATAGTGTCAACAAGCTTCTTGCAATCAACAGCAGTAATACTTGTCCAAGCGGCAGAAATAAAGTCCCAAAATTCATGTTTATTACTAGCACGTTTGCCTGCACAGAGGCGATCAATTTCATCCCACAAATTTTCTATGGGGATCAAATCCGGTAACTGGGGTGGCCAGTGCAAGACTTGAACACCATTAGCAGCTAGAAAATCTTTAGCCACTTTGGACGTGTGCTTAGGATCATTGTCTTGCTGAAAGATTCATGGAAAAGTTGCAGGAAACAATGCTGTTGCTGAAGGTAGCAAATGCTTTCGCAAAATATCTCTATACATGGCACCATTCATGATTCCTTCTACCTGATGCAACTGGCCTGGCCCAAAAGATGACATACAACCCCACACCATGATGCTACTACCACCATGATGCTACTACCACCATGCTTTACAGTTCCCTGCAAACATTCCGGTTTATATGATTCATTTTGATGACGCCAAACGAAAATACGTCGAGAATCATTACCAGCTAAATTAAATTTGGACTCATCAGACCACAACACCATTTGCCAATCAGTAACACTAAAATGCAAAAATTTGTGTGCAAATTTGAGACGCTTCTGCTGATTAATTTAGGAGATAAAAGGCTTTTTAATAGCAACACGACCATTCAAACCTTGTTTATTCAAACTACGACGAACAGATTTTGGAGATATTAAAGGTCCACCAACATCATGCCACTGTCGAGACATAATTTTGGAAGAAAGGCGACGATTTGTTATGGCCAGGCGTTTTAAGGTTCTATCTTGACGTAAAGTTGACATTCTAGGACGGCCACCTCTGGGTTTGTCCGTGAATGTATTTGATTCCAAATGTTTCCTATATGCATTTTGTACAGCATGGCAACTTTTTTTCAATTTTTAGGCTATATCATTTAGGCTTAAGCCACTAATTTTCTTTAAAGCCACCACCTAGGCCCGAACAGTTGGTTTTTAGCTTTGCCCATTTCAGAAAATATTTTCACTTAAACTCTAAAATAAAAGCGAAAATAACATTAAATACATTATCTAACTAGTGTACACATTCCAAAAAGTAGCATAAATAACAACTGAATTAACCAAAACATTGATACCAATACATCATAAAGTTACCAAAATATGTTAAAATGTTCAAAAATTGGCTATAATATTAAAGAACTCATGAAAATCAATATTTATATTTGGTTTAATACACAATTATTCATGAAAATCAATAGATTCGTACCTTGTCAAATTACTATATGCGTTGTTATGCTTATAATGTTAACATCACCATACTTATGCCGCAAAATGATGAAAAAAACAGGTGGCTCTAAACTTATGACCAGTACTGTATATAATGTAAATACATAAAATACATTATGTAAATACATAAAATACATAAATACATAGGACTCAATTTAGATTCAAAATCACAAACAGCAGACAAAAACAATTATTAAGCTGATACTTTCTATTTGAAATAAAGGAACAAAAGTTATTATTATTATTTATATTTAAAAAAAATATCTTGCACTAAAAAATGTTGGAGACTGTTGTTTTAAGACATCATGAATAATAATGTTTTATTACAACAATGTCCAAATTTATTAAGACATTATGAATAATAATGTTTTATTACAACAAAAAGTATATACATCGTAATATATGTATTTATAAATATGGCATTTTTGAATGTATCAAAAAATCCAGACAATGTTATTGTACTCAAAAACTGCTACTTTTGAATTTTTATATTTTTTATCAGATGTCAACAACATGTCAACAAAATGCCAACAAAATGTCAAAATGTCAATAAAATGTTAACAAAATGTCAATTAATGTTAATAAAATTTTGTTATGACAAATTATGTCACTGAAATTTTATGTAAACAAAATTTCATTTAAGTGTCAATAAAATTTGTAATGTTGTTAAAATTTTATTTCAATAAAATGTCACAAACTTATAGTTAATTTGTATACACCATTTCTATATTAAAAATTAATTTTATAGCGAGCTTAAAAAAAAAAAGCTTTTTTTTTACTTTTTTCTTTTACTGCAGACTTCCTTGTAGATTTAACAACAGAGTTTACAGGAGTATTAGACTTTAACAATTGGTTAGTTTCAAGTAATGAAGTTAAAGATTTTTTTGGAAGATCCTGTTGATCACTCTCAAAAGATTTCTTTTGAAGAACTGATGGATCACTTTCAGACTGTAAAGAAATTATTTTGTTACTAGAAATTAGCACATGTTCTTTAGGCTCCAAAGTTTTTTTTGATAAAACAGATATAGAAGAATCTATTAATTGGTTAGTTTGTGGTAGACTACGGGTTTCTGGAAGACCATTAGCTTTAGGTAGTAATTTCACTTTTTCAACATCATTAGTTTCTACCTAAAATTTTAAAAATATGTTACATAATCAGGCTAATACGATATACAAATATGTTCTGATACAAAACAAACTTACGTTGGATTGTGCTTTATCAGTATGCAATTTTGAAGCGCTTTCTGTATTTAATAAAATGTTATATTAAATTATTATAGTAAAATATTATGATTGGTTGAAATTTGGGCAACTTTAAATTGATAATTGGTGATGGAAAAAAACTTTTTAGAACACAGAAAAACTTACTGTAAAAAAGATCACTTGATGCTTCAAGGTAATTGATTCTATTATCATTCAAAGTGTTATATATCTGATAGATTTAAGTACATTTAAGACAATAAATCTATTTTCAGAGCTCTTCTTTCATAACAAATCAAACTTTGATTTGTTATGAAAGAAGAATTCAGATCTATACATGACTTAATGCTTAGAATAATGACTTCTCCCTCTAGTTAAAAAGCATAAATAACAAAATTTATTTTGGTCACATCTTCCATCGATTCATAATTAAGGGAACACTAAAAGAGGTAAATGTGCAAATAATGTTAAAAAAGCTGTGAATTGGGTGGGGAAAACTTTACATATGATTTAACTAATTTAGATGTCATAAAGTTGAGACTTTTGTTGTTGAAACAAAAACTAAATATTTACACATCATTAAAAAAAAAGTTAGAACTTATAAGTTGCTTTAAAAAACTAAATATTTACACATCATTAAAAAGAAATTTTGAAATTGATAAGTAGTTTTAAATAAAATGCAATTTAAAATTGTTCAAATTTCAGCCCATCATAGTGATATTGCACTTTTATTGCTTTAAATTTTAAATTAAAAAAAAATATAGATTAAAAAATCAAAATTATACTGTTGTTGTAAGTGGGTGTAGATGTAGTTGCTTGTGCTAAAGGTGGGGGCACAGTTGTTTTATAAAGATTCTGCATAGAACTATTTATGTAGTTGCTATCCTAAAAATAAAATCAAAGTTTAAAAACTAATATAATTTTCAAGTTGCTGCAACTAGAGAGCTGAGAGAAGGGAAAGGGTTTTAGTTCTCTGATTGTAAACATCAATATAATACTGGGTCTTGTAAAGACTAAATAAAAAATAAAAATTTATAAAGAAACCTTATATTCAACTAACATGCTCTCATCAATACTAGACTCACTATCATTACTTAGCTGGTCATCCAAATAGCTTGAAAAATGATCATCACTATAAAAAAATTTTAGTATTTTGGAGAATCAACTTTATAGTTATAATTGAAAATGTAATGGACTTTGAATATGAAAACCTTCTTGACATTTTTAACTTTTTTGCTAAGTGCTTTTCTTCAAGAAATGAAGATTTGTCTGTCTTGCTCATTCCAAGATTATCATTTAATGCTTTTTGGACAGAATGTTTAAGTGCATTTCGCTTTTTTCTTGAATACTCTCTAAAAAAGACAAATATTTCTGTAAATAAATGATATTAAAAATTTTACAATAATTCAGAACTCAAAATAATAAAAATGATGTAAAAAAAAATTTATGATCAGTTAACTCGAATTTAAGATCAGATAACAAGTATTTATGATTATGAAAAAAGTTCTTGCTACAAATACAAGACAGTGAAACTAGACTAAAAAAACTAGACTAAAAAAACATGGAATAGCAGCGTTTGAACCTTTGGTTAAAAAGGGTGATCAAAAGTTGTTGATAGTTGGTAACACTAAGTTATTTTTAATTTAAAAAAGAATCTTTTATAAAATTGTCTTTACATATAAATACTCTGCAAAAATGGTAATTGAACTTTCTTTTATAGCAAGAGTTTATTTATCACCATAAATTGTCACCATGAGTTATCGCTATAGGTTGTCACTATAAGTTGTCATCATAGTTTGTCACTGAAGATTGTCATCTGCTAACATAGGCTACAATAATATTTTCCAGATTGATTTAACATTGACTTCAAAAAAAAAATTTCAAAAAGAAATAAAATTCCTGAAGCTAAGCAGTCCAAGGCTAAGAAGTCTGAGGCCAAGAAGCAATTAGTATGAAGTTTTTTTTTTTCTTTCAAAAAATCAAATGTCTGAGGCTAGGAAGAAATCTTGATTATTGCAGTAATTTTTTGAAAAAACTTATTTAAATATTTCCAAATTAAAATATATTAATACAATAAATGTTATTTAAATTCTGCTAAAACAATATTGGTCTGATATTCAATTTTTATTTTTATGCAAATATTGACATTTTTAATTGCTTGTAAACATGTGTAACTGCATCAGATACAAATAAAAGCCCTTCAGTGTAGCAAGGAATGTTACTGTGATAAGTTAAAGAGTGAGAATATAAGAGCAAACAAAAACTATATTAGACTACATAGACTATTTAAATGTTTATTATTTGATACAATTCTAGTATAATAAATCGTACATATAATTTGTTCTCATTCCACTAATAAACAATAAAGCATAATAAGTGTTTATTTGAAGTTATCAAGTTTAACTTTAACAATGACAGAAAAATAAAAATCACTTACGAAAATGATGTCTGTAAATAGTCAACTATGTCATCAACATCTGAAGAGTAATTTCTCCCATTTTCAAAATACTAAAAAATTAGATTAGTTACTGAGTATATAAATATATATAGCCCTCGGATTTAGGGTCAGCATTTTGCAATACTGATCTAGAAGTGTTTGAGGTCATCAAAAAATCGCTGACTTTGTTTCTGTATTTTATAGAAAAACCTTTGATTCATTTTTTACCGGCTTGATGCCTACCTCTAAAAAATAAAGATTGGCAAATTATTGCTGACCTCATTTTTCCTAATTCCTAATACATACATATATATATAAATATATATATGTATATATATATATATATATATATATATATATATATATATATATATATATATATATATATATATATATATATATATATATATATATATATATAAAATACGACATTATATCTCCTTTTAAAAAATGGTACAGGCGATAAAGCAGCCGTTTTTATATTTTTCCTTTTTTCTTTTTTTGACAACGGAGCACACTACACTGTAGCTTTATATTTTAACTTTTTTTTTTTTGAATAACATGGCTGATGATTGCCTTTAAACTATTAGTTCCATAAAAAGTTGTATTTTCTTTGTTTATAAATTTATATATAGCACTCTATTAAATAATATAAATAAATTTATTTAATTATTATTGATTACTTTAATTATTGATTACATGTGTACAAGAGTTTTTGTATTTTATTTGCAAATAAAAAATATAATATAATATTTTCTCCAACAGTTGAGACTTTTCTCAAGTCATTTAAACAATGGAGAAAGTAAATGTTAACTATTTTATCAAGAAAATACCATCAGAAAAAAACTATAAATTAAAGTTATTAAAAAAATGGTAGAACTTATAAAAAAGAATACTCTTCAATGTATGTCAAAATAATATGTAAGTCAAACAAAATATTTACAAAAGCTGATAAAACATCAAACTTATATAAGTTATTTAAACTCCAATGCAATTAACTGCTTACCAACTCAATTACAACATTCGCAAAGAAACAACCTGTTAAATATGGAGGGGAAAGTTATGTCAAGAAATCATGAGGTTTTTAGCAGAATGGAAATTAATACAAAATCTAATTGCTTTATCACTTAAAAGGATCAAAAAGACAATTTTTTAAACAAACCTACTGTCTGCCTTTTAAATCAAGCAATAAAATGAAATTGGAAAAATTAATAAATTTATTTTATCAAATGTTATTGCTGAGCTAAAAAATTTTATGTCATAATCAATTGAAAAGCACACAAAATGTTGTAGATTGGTTCAATGATTTTTATCCTTCTATCAATAAAAATCTTTTGAATTACGGAATTAAATTTGCTGACAAATACGTAACAATTAAAAACAAAGATAAACAAGTCCAAAAATTGTTGTTGTTCAATAATGAGCCACCTGGATTAAAAAGAACAGTAGTTTTTTTGATATTGCAATGGGTGCTTTTGACAGGGCAGAGATATGTGAGCTTGTCTGAATTTTTTTTACTTCAAACTACCCCAGCATTATAAAAAAATAGATCTCGGTTTATGCCTAGATGATGAGTTAACAGTTTTTTAAAATGTTAGTGGCCACCTCATGGATACAATAAAAAACATATTATTCGAATTTTTAAAAATAACAATCTTTTTATCTCTATAAAATGCAACATGAAAGTTGTGAACTTCCTTCATGTAACACTTCACCTCAATGACCAATCTTTTAGACTGTTTTGTAAACCAAATGATGAACTAAATTATAAAAATGTTGGTTTCAATCACCCTCCTAGCATATTAAAACAACTTCTTCATTCTAAAGAATTAAGGCTTTCAGCTAATTCATCTAATGAAGCTATTTTTCGAAACTCTGCCCATTTGTATCAGGATGCATTTAAACAATCTGGTTACAAATTTAAACTTAATTATATTCCAAAAATCATCCAACATCTATCAAAAAACTGTATTATATACATATATTAAATATGTTTCTACCAAAATTGGAAAACTATTGTAGATCTTACAATCTCACAATAAACAATGCAATTTATGTCTATATGAAAACATAATACTTATTTATTATTATATTTATTTATTATCAATATTAACTTTATTAATTAAATTATTATTATATTTATTTATTTATTAACAATGTTAATTAAATAATAAGAATAAGTTAGTATCTATATGTAAACATGAACGAAAAATTTCTTCTTTTAATATACAAGAATAGTAATAATATATGCCAGCCATTTTTACATTTATCTTTTTTCTTATCCTTTTTGTAATTTTTTTTTTTTTTTTGACAACAAAGTAAACACCACTGTAGCTTTATATTTCAACAGTTTTTTGTTTCTTGCTTTGAATTACATAGCTGATGATTGCCTTAAGGCATGAAACTATCAGTACCGTGAAAAGGTGAATTTATTAGTTTATAAATTTAAATTTATATACAATTTATTTAACATCTTCGCTTCAAACAAGGCTGCAAGCAACCACTATTGGAGTTGGATGTTACTGAAAAAGAAAAGATGAAGATTGCAGAGCAAAATAACAATTGAAAAACTACTTAAAAGATTGCAAATTATATGAATCAGGAAAGCAAAATGAAGTCACTGAATTCAGAAGAAATGATGTTTGAGGAAAAAAACTAGAGCAATAAGAGTTTTTGGAGCACTTAAGAACAGTCACAGAAAATGAGACTTTATTGAATGACAAGTAACACGAGAATGAATTTTAGTAGATGGCACAAGAGACACTAGCTCTTTATAGCAGTGTTTATTATAGTATTTGTAAAAAAGAAAAAGAGAAGCAGCATTACAACGATGTGATAATGGTTGGAGGTTGGCTGCAAGAGCAGGTCACACTATGTTTACAATGCTTTTTTTTAAACTTGTGTATATATATATATACATATATATATATATATATATATATATATATATATATATATATATATATATATATATATATATATAAATATATATATATATATATATATATATATATATGGGCAACACCGCAACGGGAAATGAAAAAGTAGTCAAATTATATATATATATATATATATATATATATATATATATATATATATATATATACACATACACACACATATATATATATATATATATATACATATATATATATATATATATATATATATATATATATATATATATATATATATATATATATATATATATATATATATATATATATATATGCAACACCACAATGGGAAATGAAAAAGTAGTCAAATTTTATTCTCTTTTTTGTCAACTTTTAGCAAATGAACATTGATATAGACACATGAAAATAGAGATGCAGAGTCTCAAAAGGACTCTGGCTTTAGAGTTTCCAGAAGCTCTACACATGTTTATTGACTTATGATCTGCTATAAGAAATAAACTCATGAGATTTAATGACTTAAAACTTATTGTTTTTAAGCCTGGGGTCCTGGAGTCCTGGATTATACCTAGGACTCGAAGTTCAAAAAATGATTGTTCATCTAACCTTAGTCTTAATTTTTTTCCTATTAGCAGTCCATAAACTTATTTATATTTTTAGAGCTCCTGGATGCCAAAAACTAGGATAAAGTAATCTTTTTGTGACTTTCAAATCCGGAGTCCATTTTGGCACTCCAGATTTGAAAGTCACAAAAAGTCAAAAAAAAAAATTTGGGACATCCCTGCATGAAAGTTTATTTAAAATATACCTTTAGTACTAAAATTAATTTATTTAAGTTATTTTTATGCTTCCAAAAGTTACAGTTTTTCTAATTGTCGCATGATAAAAAAAGTATTATAGGAAAATATTATTTAACCATGAATTTATTTGCATAACCAGAATTAATTTAGCATGAAAGGAAGCTTACATGTTTAAACTGTTGTTGGTCAGATTTTATACTTTATAAAATATATATTTCTTCTTTCATTATTTAAGAAATAATGAAAGAGCTTTTGCAATTTTCATGTAACATAAGTTAACAAAGACATGATAAAGTTTTGTTTTTTCCAAAATTTATTTCAAAAGCTTGAGTTTTTTATTAATATATGCAAAAAATTATTAAACTTTACGTTTTTATAAATAAAGTTTTAAATAATGGTGCTTAATTAAAAGGCAAGCCTTCCCAGGAAAGGCGTGCGGTTTTTCGTCTTGTATGACCACACTCGATTATAATATTTTAGAAAACGTGAACACGGCCGTTTGCAAGTTTTATAATAAAGCTGAAAAGGTTTCAAAAACAAAAAAACAAAACTAACAAAATAAAAAGAGATTGAAATAAAAAAAAATAAAAAAAAATTAATAATTTAAATAATTTGTGTTCTGTTTTTATTTTTGTTTCTTTAGAGTTACATTCAGCAACAAAATTAGATAAGGCGAAGCAAAACAAAAATCAGTTTAAAGTCTATAATAAAAAGAATGATTTTCTTTTTCTTAATTTTTTTTAAAAGGATAGCAAAAATACAAATTGCAATGTGTTTGTAAAATTATTTTTATAACTTTAACGTAATAACAAGGGTTGAATTAAGCGAATGCAAAACGCAAAATCTGGAAAAATATCTAGTATTCAAAATTTTAGTTTATACAAAACTGTGTTCCTTGTTTTTAAGGGGGGAATCAACTTAAATTTGTTAGCGAAAAAATAAAAAATAAAACAAACTTACGATTACAAAAGTATTAACACTCTATTCACTAGCTGCATTACAAAAGTAATAACACTATAATAGTGTTATTACTTTTATAACGCACTTATAACTTCTAAAATTCATTCTTTGTTCAAGCAACACTAGTATTCCCAAATTTTAATTGAAGTAGAAAAATATCTAGAACAATAAAGCGGATGTTCAAATAATATTAAAACTAAAGTAACTTGTAAAGTAATAAAATCGTGACATACAATTTTATGAAAACGTATCATATTCAAAGTTTTAGCATTATGAAAATTGTTACTAATGGACCGTAAAAACGCGCGTCAATTTTAAAATTAACCAATAAAAAATTTTTTTTGGTTGATTTTAAAATTAACACACATTTTTACGTAACGTTTTTCATAATGCTATACTTTTTATAAAGTACTTTTTTATAACGTTGTTTAAGTGATATGTGAAAGTTCCTAAAATTTTTAATAATATTTGAATATCTGCTTTATTTTTTCTAGATGCTTCTCTACTTTAATAAATGTTTGAATTAATAATGTTGTTTGAACAAAGAATGAACTTTAAAAGTAATAAGTGCTTTATAAATGTAATAACACTATTATAGTTTTATTACTTTTATAATGCAGTTAGTGACTAAAGTGTTATTACTTTTGTAGTCATAAGTTTACTGTTTTTGTTTTGTTTTTTTGTTACTTTCTCGCTAGCAAACTTTTAATAATTTGTTCCTTATAAACAAAGTACAAAGCTTTGCATGAACTAAAATTTTAAAGACCTAATATTTTACTAGAGTTTGCAAACGCAATCGTATAATTTAACTCTTGATATAAACTTGTTACATTATAATTATACAAATATATTTTACAAACAGATGACAATACATATTTTCTCTTTCCACTTTAAAAGCAAAAACACATAAAATATGGGAAAGTCATCCTTTTTAACACCTAAAACAATTTTTTTTTTTTTTTTTTTTTTGCTTTGACTTAATGAATTTTGTTGCCTATAATAAAAACCACTAAGAAAAAACAAAAATAAAAACAACACACAAATTATTTAAACTATTATTATTGTTTTCTATTTAAGTTTACTATAATTTCTTATGCAGTTATTAAATTTAAAACAATTTTTCAGTAACGCATATAACTTACCCAAACAGCCGTAATCACATTCTCTAACTTGAAAAACATTTTCGTGGTCGTACAAGAAAAAAAACGGCACGCCTTTCCTGGGAAGGCTCGAAAGGCATTTTAATTTTAAATTTGTGTAACAAAAGTTAAAACTAAATGTATTTACTAAAGTTCTGGTACTTTTTTGTTAACAAAATGAATTATGTCATTAAGTAATTTTTCTTTCGTCGCTTTGGTTTGACAAGGTTT
>NC_061160.1:47178372-47543372 GCF_022113875.1 Hydra vulgaris | reverse complement strand
ATTTTTACTTTTATAAACAAGTAAAGTTTAGGAGCACTACTTCGCACATTAACAAACTCTACACAACAAAATAAAGGTAGTTGATTTTTTTTTTTTTTTTTTGATTTATCAGAATTTGAAGTGGAAGCTGATAGTACTGCCCTATATAGGCAACACTTAAGATTAAAAATAGACACTCATGTTTAACAAGCCACTTTGCTTAAAGACATATCATCCTATTTTATCTGTATACAAAACCAGATTGGATTGTTTTATATACAAATGTTTGATCATTTTTTGCTTTTTTTTTAATAAAGCATTATTTTTATCCAATATAAACTTATTTTTAAAAATAAAATAGAAAAAATTGAATATAATAAGAGAGAAAGTAATCCTAGACAAATGGTGCATTATTTACGTCGTAGACGTAATAATGCACCATTTATAGATAAAGTGAGGAAAATGATATATTTAAGTGTAACACAAAAAAATAACTTATGAAATGCTATGAAAGCATGCAATCATCTAAATATTTAGGGCTGATTGAACAGATATTAAAATTACGTGAACGCGATGCACATGGGACCCGATTATTACGGTAGAAACATGATTCCATAGCGTAAAGTTAGGTGACGAATAATTAAGTATTTAAGATGCAAAAAGCATTGTTAAATTATTTGTTTTATGACAATGGTTTTATGAGAATATTTAATTATTGGTCATGCGTGGTAAAATGTTTTTATCAAATAGTAACTCAATACAAAATTTGTGAAACATGATTTTATACTATAATACAAATGTTTTTATACAATTTATATTTAAATCATGATATTAGAATATTATTTGTGATCATAATATCAAAGTGAACCGCGATTGTTAAGATATTTTGATAATAAAGAAAACTAAATCATAACATGTTTACTGTAGTTGGTTTGTTTATTAGTCATTTTGTGAGGATGACTAAGGAATTATTTCTAAAACCAAATTTGAGTGTAACATGCATGAAATGTCTAGTAAAGTTATAACAAGCACATTCTTGAGTTTTATCTTTATTTTTTAATCTTAGTGCTTCTACTATGATAAGAAACTTTATGCAAACAATAACAACAAATAAAAGCAATAGGAGCAACATTTATTTTATAATAACAGTAATAATAATAAAAATAATAACAATAAAAATACCTATAATATCATAAATAATAAAATCATATCATTATATTATCCAGGTTTATACAATTGTAATTGCTATCTCTAAAGCTATGGTGATGGTTTATATTTTAGCCAATTTAAAAATCAACCTATTATACACAGGGTATAAACAAATGAAAATACCATATTGAATTCTGGTGTATTTTTGAAAAACATTTTTTTTCAAAGAGAATTAAAGTTTTTGTGTGCAAGAAAAGAAAACTAAAGATTTTCAAATTAAAGAAAAATATGCATCATGTTTTCGATAATATTTTTGTGTATCTTTTTACGTAACATGGTTTGATCAATTTTTACAATGTTCCCCATCTAAATTGGCAGGAAGAAAGTTTATAAAAAGTATACAGTTTTATAGCAAGTTAAGTTAACAAATCTACTTTTAACGAAGCTTAAAATAAAAAGTTTGCCAAATAGTGTATGTATAGATTTATGTTCTGTTGTTGTTCATTTACTATAAACAAGTATATGAATTTGGATATGGAAATTTAGTTCAACGCCAATAGCAATTATGATAAAGTAATTTAAGATCATTTAAAGTTCAGTCAAGCAAGCACCTGAAAATGGTCAACTTTTTGTTTAATATAGATTGCTGTTCCAAATACAAGTTGCAGATATGATCCAATACTTTATGTCAAGCAAGGTTCAGATTTTAAACCAAACAAACTTACTATCTGTTGATCTTCTGCTTTGTTTTGAAGTTATGATTTCAGATAGATATGTAAAACATTTAGTTTACAATTTTTTTTAAGGCTTTTAAGCTCAAACTAGTAACCAATGATGTGATTTAAAAGTTTAATTTTTACAAATTTTAATTTGAAAGGAGAACAACATACATTATTAAATAAGCTATAATTTGAATGCATATATTTAAATATAGGGAAAATCAATCACCCCTATATATGTATATATAAATATATATATATATATATATATATATATATATATATATATATATATATATATATATATATATATACAGATATTAATACCATATACAGATATTAATACTACTAAATTAACATGTTGCCTAAGGATATTTACAAGCAAAGGTTCAAATTGTGAAATTAAAAATTGTATCATCTCTGTACACATTAAACACATCCAAAAAATAAATGATGATTAATAAAAGTATGATGATCAATAAAAATATATTTTAAAATGTATTTTAAAGTACATATATGGTACTTAGATTGAAGATGATTTTGTATTTCCAAAAAAAGTTTCATAAACAAATTTCTAAATCAGTATGGATACAGGAAGCATATACTTAGTGAGAAACAGAAAGTTGGCAATCAAAAACATGAACTAAAAGTGGTTCAAGTTTTTTTAGTTTATTTGTATTGCTCCATATCTTTTTAGAGGGTGGAATTTCCCCGGGATAGAATTACCCTAGTCTAGACTACAATTGTTTAAAATAAGTTTATATTATTTGCGTATTTAATTGCGACATTTTTGCCAATGCATTGTTTAATTTGATAAAGTACATTAACTATTTCTATTTGGTAACATTATGTTACTAATAACACAATTCAACTTTTTATCGTATCCCATAAATTTTTTTTTTTTTAATTTTGAAAGTAGCTTATAATTTTCAAAACTTTTAAATCATTTGCTAACATCTTATAAAGAAATCTTTGTTGCAAGGCTTAAAATTTTAATAAGGTACAAAGTAGGCGCACTTTATTCCTTAACTTAAATGGAACTAAGTTTCCGATTTTGGCAACCTGGTTAATAATACTGATTCATGGTGCAAATAAACCAGGTATATTTATATATTAGTGGTTAGAGCGCTTGCTTTATAAGCCGGGGATCTGGGTTTGAAATGAGCCTTTAATATATTTCGCGTCACAGTAAGGAAGGGCGCGTGAACTTTCTGGTTAAATCCATTTCCGCGGTGCTCTGTGACAAGACCGTTAGGACTTCTTGGGGCACATAAATAACAAAATTTGATTGCGATTCAATAAATATTTTAAATTTTGATTGCGTACATGCCACTAGCTGAACTAAAATTAATGTCATTGTTGTTTTACATAGCCCATAGATTAGTAAAATTTTTTTTAAACGTTTATAAATCCAAATAAATGTCATTAAGTAAAATTAAATGTAGGTTCGAAGTCAGCTAAGGTTTGAAGTTGGCTGGCCGTATATTTACTACTTAATTTCTTTTCAGCTTAAGCCCTCTACGTCTTTTTAATATTTCACTACTGATCTCTCGTATAAACTATATATTCAGTCCATGGGAAAGTCACTAGTAATACCTACTATGACCGGACCCGGGTCTTGTTAAGTCTGTTCAACATAGACCATTTCTATATTATTTGTTTGGCCTGTTTATTTCATTAATTTTTAGTAAACGGTCATTTGCTATCATTTACTAAAAATTCCTTTTGTTACTCAAAATTTAATTTTCCTAAATATTTTAACACAAGTAAAGAGGTTCCTCCCCTCTTCTTGCTTTAATGGTGGCCTGGTGAGTAGGGTTTTTTTTATTAAGAGTTTTTTTATTAAGAGTAATCAAGTTTTTCTTTAACTAAAATAATAAAAATGTAAAACAATGATTTACATTTTTATTTACAAACAATTATTCTTTCCTCAAAAGTGTTGCAAATGCAGCTAATTAGTTAAATATGCAAATAAAACATAAGTAAATCAATATTTGACAAATGCGCAAAACTACAGTATTCTCCATGTTTTTAAAAGTTTTTAGTTACGACCCCCGTTAACAAAGATCCCCTAAGATACGTACAACAAATTATTAGGCATTAAAAAAAAAAAAAAAAAAAAACTGAACTAATTGCATATATTTATATCTTTTTAACTAACAAAAACTTACAATAAAAGGAAATCAGGTTTTTTTTATAAATCTTATGTGTCATAACGTAAATCTAAAATAAAAAGTAATGGAATTACATCATAATTACAAAAAAAAAAAAAAAAAAAAAAAAAAAACACCAAATTTCAAAATAAGTAACTATAAATTGGTAAATCGATTTCATAAAAATTGAAAATCGATTTACCTATTTATAGTTACTTTAATTGCAGTTAATATAAACTTTTATCAAAAATGTAACTATAAAATCTGTTAT
Source organism: Hydra vulgaris (assembly GCF_022113875.1). NCBI lineage: Eukaryota > Metazoa > Cnidaria > Hydrozoa > Anthoathecata > Hydridae > Hydra > Hydra vulgaris. The sequence goes on along the minus strand of NC_061160.1, from coordinate 47,539,101 downwards.
GAAGTACAAAAGGATTAACAAAAAAAAATCAAACTAAGATTTAAATTGCACTTTTAGCAAAATGTTGTCTTCGTTTTTAGTAAATAAATAAAAGCAGTAAATTCCAATAATGAAACTACCTATGATTCAATAATGAAACAATGAAACAATAGACGCCAAACTATGAAACAATAGACGCCAACGGGAAGGTAAGCCAAGCTGTCTATCAACACAAAACATCACAACAATAACACATAGCAATAAAATCCAGTGAAAATAACAAACTAAATTAAAATATGAAAGGCAAAATTAAAAAATTATTTTAGAGTTATATTTATCTTTTTATTAAACTTTAAATAAAGTATATTTGTTTTTATATTCAATATTAGTTATTCAATTATTTCAAATTTAGGACATTAAAGCGTTAAACACATTACGCTAAACATTAACAGACATTATTATGTGTTTTCAGAATAATTTAAAAAGGCTAGACAACACAACCTAGCTCTAAAGCAGTAACACTGCCTAGCATTAAATGCTGCCAAGTCACACCACTGCTATAAGTACACCGCTTGGCTGGCAAGGATATCAAACTTGCTCAACATAATACCAAGTCACACCACTTTGAAAACATAGAAACAACTCAATATAAACATATATACAGCTATAAACAAATATGACTTTATATAAGACATATAAACACATTTTATATTAAATGACAGATATATTTATCAAAAACTATGGGAAAAAAAAAATAAAGTTACACATGCTCACAACCTTTAACAGTAAATTTTCGAAATAAAAATCTAAAGATAATTAATTAAAAACAATAGAAAGTATAACACTATTTGTGTTCACTTTTCACCTTGATAGGATGTTTAACAATTGTGAAAAACAAACTATGAAATGTTCTAGTTTTTGAACATGCAACATATAGTTGGCTATGAGAGAAACACGACTTTTGAGATATGTCTTTTGTCTTAATTAAGTTTAATTTCGCATTATGTAATATATGGACGATCCCTAAAGTAAAATACTTGAAACTAAAAAGATTTTCTTTATTACAATATTTGAACAACCAAGGGACAACTATAGTTGAACAATTTAAAGAATTATATCTTTAAATAGCAACTCGTAAAATATATCTTATAAATGGTCATTATCAATTGTAGTATTGAAAAATGCGCAAGAGCTCAGTAATTACACGAGTTTTATCAATTCTCCCTGTACTTACTGTCATTTAAGTCTCATCTAAGAGAGAGAGAGAGAGAGAGAGAGAGAGAGAGAGAGAGAGGAAGTGTTTCAAAAGCAGCATGTTAAAAAAAGTAAAAAAGATATGCAATAAAAAACAGTAACTGATTTTATGCTACCAATAAACAAAATTATTTTTACCTGAATTAAAAGTTAATTTCCAGCATTGCTTAATTAAGATTCAGCTTCTCTCTAACTATTGACTAATGATTAATAAAGTAAATTTCACATCATATTAAATTTACAAAATTAAAACCATGTTTCAACAGTAAGCAAAATAATCAAGTGATTCAAAGGCAACTAAAAAAAAAAGAACAAAATGTTTGGAAAAAAAATAAAAAAAATAAAATAAAATCATTTAAAATTGAAACTGTTATTAATTGTTACTATAAATAGTAAAATTCATACCTTGCTTTATTCTAAAGTGTCTAATGTAAAATCAAATTAATTGACACCAACACCGCTTGACATTGAATTCTTTCAAGTAAGTTTTCTGTTCATCGAGCAGAATTTCTGACAATTAATTTTATCAGGCTTAAATCCATCTCTTTCATTTGACAACAATTTTTTTCCAGTCACCTATTACCATTTACACTAAAAACATCTTCGAGCCTAATATTATACATCTGTTATCATTAAACACATTACCAGTGATTATACTACTATTCCGAATGAATAAATGAACGTAAAATAATTTTACAAATTGTGATCTTTTCTAATCAAAGACTTTTAAATTAGAAAGATAAAGAATTTTAAATTAAGATTTATTGATATTCATATATTTTTATAAGTTTATATAAAGAAGTTGTTCATTAAAAATATAAAACAAAATTTTACATTATTTTACATTTTATACAAATTTTACATTTTACATTATTTTTAATTTAACAAAGAATTTAGACTACAATGCACAAAGTTATTTTTACCTTCAGGCACAATCTTAATGCGCAAAAATAATAAATGCAGAACCTTTTATAAAAAAAGAAGCAATGTCAGTCTAAAGATATATATGTATGTATATATATATATATATATTCAAATTTTTCTTTTTAATTTTTTATTTGAGATAATATTTATATAGATAGAGAAATATAAAATATACTGAAATATAGGCACATTTATGTATATAAACTTACCTGTCAAACAAATTACAGTCAGCTTTCCATGTTAATACATAGTTAATACAGTATTAAACTTACTCAAATCAGTAACAGTTCAACTGTCTAAAAATTTTTATTATTATTAATCCTTCTATTTAAAAAACAAACAAACAATTGATTTGAAGTGACTAAAAAGCACTTCAGCTCTTTCTAATTGTACTAAAAAAAGAACAAATCTTGCTTCTCTAAGTTGTAGTGATGTAAATTTTCCAGTAAAATTTGATTCAAAATTTACCGGTAAAATTTACCGGTAAATTTTAATTAGAGAACGGTAAATTTTCCTTTCAAAAACCAAAAAAAAAAAAAAGAAAAAAAAATAATTGAAAAAAAATTTTAAAATTTACCAGGCGGTAAATTTTCAAAATTTTCCGGTAAATTTTACCTTCGCACCACTACTAAGTTGCCTAGTTCTTAAGAATCCGAAAACAAATAAGTAAAAAACGAAAAACAAACAAACATTTATTTATTTAAACTACTCTATTTAAACAAATTAAATTAAACAGATTAATTCTCCTTGACTTTCTGCTCTAATTTACTTGCAGACCTTGCTAGTAAAACCACTTAAATAAGAAAAGCATTTAAAAAAGCCTAGAAACTACTTAAAAATGGTATATGCAACATTGAACTTTAAATGTTAACTGGACTAATTACCAGCAGATATTTTTAAAAAATTCATAAAAATTTAAAATGATTTGTTCTTCTATAACAAATAAATACACCATATGATAAATCTGAAGTTAAAAAATGTAACGAATAAGTAAATACAAACAAAAACATAATACGTGAATTGAAAATCAATGTACCTGATAAGAGATAAGCTGTTGTGATACCTGAATTGTAGTTAAATATTTTTATTTCATGAAACAAAATGTATTTATAGCGAAATGATGTCTTGAATGACTTTTAGTAAATAAATAAAAGCAGTGAGTCCTAGTAATGAAACTACCTATTATTCATATTTAAACAACAGACACCAACATAAGGATAAGCCAAAGGTGACAACATTAAGCATAAAATTATCAAAGATAATGTTATGTATTTTTTAGTATAGTTATATTAAAGGCTAGACAAAACTTAGACCTAAAGCAGTAACATTGCTTGAATGGTAAGGTTGACAAATATTGCTCTACAAGTTTGCCAAGTCACACCAATTTGAAATCATGGAAACAACATTATGAACATATATACTAACTATAAACACAGGTCAGAAATTTAAGGTTTAAGTTTACTATCCGAGTACCCCAAAAATGTTAATAAATATAGTAAGTGGGGCATCTGGACACTTCATTTTCATATTTAGAAAAATCTGGGAGGTATCACATTTTTAGAAAATTGACATAGAAAATCTGATAAAAAGTCATTATTTTCGTACTTAAAAAAACTAAATATACTGACAGAAAGTTGAAGTTTATTTAAAAAAATGTTCATATACCAACTTTTCAAGGTATTTAATTTAATATTTATACATAAACATTATTAGAATACACAAAGTTGGTCAAAAAAACATTTTTTATTAAAAATGTTTCTTTTTGACTATGCATTTTTATTTTTATTTTTATTATAGATACCTAATATATTGAATCTATGGCTCCTCTGCTCTCTAAGGAGAAGAGAGAATACCATTTTAAAAGAAATCATGTACTTTTTCAAAAAATAATTTGCTGTTGCTGCCTTGAAAAGAACAACAAATGCATTCCAGTTAATAAAAATTTGGAAGGCCTGGTTCAAGTTTTCTGTAAGCCTGAGTTTTCACTTAAAGTATTTGCCTACCCTACAGGATTATGCCCAGGTTGCAAGAAAAACTTATATCTCTGTAAGGCTGGTAAAACTATTGCTGACACAGTTACTTTAAAATGGAAAAATTCTGATTTGTCTAGCTTGCAAACCTCTAGAGATTGCTCAATATTATGCAGTATATGCAGTCAAGGAAGAAATAGGTTATTAAATAAAAGTATGAAAAAGGGAACTAGTTCAACACTGAAATTTTGCCAAATATGTTTCTATGAAATTGCTAAAGGTAAACCCCACAAATGTTCCCCTTTAAAGAGTAGCACAAATCTTTCTGAGAGTATTTCTAAAATTTCTAAAAAAGTAAAAGAACAAGTAGCTTCTTCCCTTCTAAAAGAAATTTATTCTGATCAAGAACAAAGTCTAGGAGCTCAAGCCATTCTCAGAACAGGTAAAATATTGTTAAATAAAAATAGCTGTTATGTACGTTTTTAAAATAACAGTTTATATTATATTAAGGAGGTAAAAGTATTCATATTACACTCGGTACTCGGGAAAGTGACCAGAGAAAGATTCCTTATAATGAAGTAGAAGTTTTAGTAAATACCTTAGGACTTAGTCAATTGAAGTCATATGAAATGTTAAAAACATTGAGGAGAAGCGGCGTAAAGTTTGAGTCAAACATAGAGAAAGCCCTGGATAAAAAAAGTAAACTACTTTCCAACTTTTATGTCACTGAATTATTAGACTTTCAAGAAAAGGAAAAAGATAATGACTATGCTACAGTGAAGAGACACTTGGTATATATTGAAGATATTACAACATTTCTGGATTTTGTAATGACATATCGAGGGCAGGTTCCACAAAACACATTTGTAAAGGTTGGAATAGATTCAGGTATTTATATTTAATTTATTTAATTTATATTACTTATTATATTTTAATAATTGTTTTTTTAAAAACTTGTTTTTAAAAATATTATTTGTACATATTTATATACAAATATGTATGTGTGTAAGCATATATATATTTATAGGTGGAGGATCACTGAAAGTTATAGTAAATCTGTTTGATCCAACCAAGGATAGGACAGAAGATAGCAGCTCCTTAGGATCATACTCAGGAGCAAATACGTCACTTGTTTTAGCTTATTGTGAAAGGGTAAGTGAGAATCATTCTAACATGACAATGATTGTGGAAAAATTAAAATTGCATGAATGCAAGTACTCATTGGCTTCTGACATGAAGTTAATCAACATATTGCTAGGAATTTTGGTGTGTTTATTTTAAATAATTTTAAAATAATAAGGCATATTATGGTAAAAACTATATTAGGAAAAGGTTTTTTTTACCCTACAATATATTTATAAATTGAATTATAATATAAAATTTTAGGCTCATGGAGGAAAGTATGCTTGTGCATGGTGTGAAGGTTCTTCAGAATTATTTTCTGGAGAGTTAAGAACATTTAAATCTTTGAATAATTACTATGAACTGTATTCATCTGCAGGATCTCCGGTAAAAAGAATGAAAGAATATAAGGTATAAATGAATAAATATATTGTAAATATTTTCAAAATTTATCATCCATTATAATTTTATCATTTTAAAAAGAATAAAAAAAATTTATTTCCATATATTTAGAATGTCATTAATCCTTGTCTGCTTAAGATAGAAGACAAATCTCTAAGTATAATAAGAGAGATTCCATTACCAGAACTTCACCTTCTGATGGGATTTGTTAACCATGTAGCAGAATTTATAATGCAACTTTGGCCTGGATTTATAGATTGGGTCAAGAGCATTGGATGCCTTCGAAAAGGTTACCATGGAGGAACATTTGAAGGAAACACGTGTAGAGAGATACTTAAAAGTTGCGACAAACTTGAGTTGATAATTCCTGTTGAACTGTATCCTCTCTTAGAAAAAATGAGAAAATTTAATAAGGTTGTTCATGGTGTCTTTAGCTATAAACTTGACCCAAACTATTCAATTTTAATTGAAAGTTTTACACAAAGCTATAAGGATGCACAAGACTATTGCATAGAGGTAATTGCTGTTTTCTTTACCCTTTGTATTTAAAACCAAGTTATTGATAAACATATTTATAGTAAGCTTTTTTAGTTTTTAGGTAAACAGCTCACGGTTACTTGGAAAGTACATGCTGTAACAGCACATCTGGAAACATTTGTTGATTTGAGTGGCCTTTCCCTTGGGCAGTTTAATGAGCAGACATCTGAATCTTGCCATTCCAAGATGAAAAGTGTAATAAACAGGTTTGGAGTCTCGCAGTACAGCAACAAACATAAAAAAAGAAGCAAAAGAATTGCTGAAGTGTTCAGTTCAAATAATTTATAAGTTATTGAACATTAATTCTACATCAAAACATAAACATTATTGAAATCTTAAAGTTAAAAAAATTTGTAAATTTATTCAAAAAGACACTAAAAATACATTAGTATAAACAGTTTTTGAAATATTTTATTTAGTATTTATTATATTATTATTATTTATATATATTAGGTTATTAGGCAACTATGCATACAATACTAATATTTTACTAAATTACTTATATACTATCAATATGTTCTACTTTACTAAGCATACTATGTTCCTAATATAATTCAAGCATATCTAAACCTTTTTCACCAACTTAGATATATCTAAGAGCTGTCTAATGAAGTTGATGTGTAAATACAAAATTTAAGAGCATAAAAACTTGGAATATAAAGTTATTTTATGTTAATTTTACTGTTCCGTCAATGTATTTAGTTTTTTTAAGTACGAAAATAATGACTTTTTAGCAGATTTTCTATGTCAATTTTCTAAAAATGTGATACCTCCCAGATTTTTCTAAATATGAAAATGAAGTGTCCAGATGCCCCACTTACTATATTTGTTAACATTTTTGGGGTACTCGGATAGTAAACTTAAACCTTAAATTTCTGACCTGTGTAAAACACAATATATTTTTTTAATGTTATATAAAATATAAATATATAAAGAATATATTTTAATTTTCCTATTCCTAATTATTTTTCTTAAGAGAAAACATACATATAGATATAGAGAAATATAAAATAAACTGAATCATTTTGATTTAAAAAGACCGATTGATGTAAAAAGAACTTAACAACACATAAATTAAAATAACATTTAAAAAAAAAAAAATTTGTTACTTATATTAGATATAAATAATAATTTTTTTTTTTTTTTTTATTATCTTCGCTTCCAACAAGGCTGCAAGCAACCACTAATTAGTGTTGCAAGTTACTGGAAGAGAAAAGATGAAGATTGGAGAGCAAGATAACAATTGACAGACGACTTAAAAGATTGCAAATTATATGAATCAGGAAAGCAAGATGAAGGAAGCAAATTCCTAAGAATTGATGTTCGAGGAAAAAAACTAGACAAATAAGAGTTTTTGGAGCACTTAGGAACAGTAACAGAAAAAGGATGAGACTTAATTGAATGACGAGTAACACGAGAATGAATTTTAGTAGATGGCACAAGAGTCGCTAGCTCTTTAAAACAGTGCCCATTATAGTATTTGTAAAAAAGAGAAAGAGAAGCAACATTACGACGATGTGACAGGTTAAAGGTTGGCTGCAAGAGCAGGTCCAACTATGTTTACAATGCGTTTTTGCACCTTGTCTAAAAGGGCATCATTAGAAGGTCCACCCCAGATATGGCAACAGTATTCCATACAAGGTCGAATTTGAGATTTATAAAAATAGAGAATAGAATCCAGAGTAAGAAAGTGACGAGCTCGATAAAGAGAAGCAACTTTAGCAGATGCTAATTTTGCAATGGATTTGATATAAGGTTTCCAAGAAAGATCAGAAGTAAGAGTTAATCCTAGAAGATAAAGGGTAGGAGACTCATCGAGTACATTACCGTTCATAAATATAGGAAGGTCTAAACTATTGCGATAACGATTGGCCGAAAAAAATTGAGTTTTATCTGAATTAAAGTTCACCAGCCACTGTGAGCCCCATGCTGTAGCAAAAGTGAGATCCTTTTCAAGCTCAGATGCCCCCTGCAAGCAATCAGAGGGAGTTGGCTTCCTATCGTGACAAGAATAAATGGTAGTATCATCAGCAAACAATGCCACCTTAGATGTGAGAATATCTGGAAGATCGTTAATGTAAATTAAAAAGAGTATAGGGCCAAGGATTAAACCTTGAGGAACCCCTGAGGTTACAGAATAAGAAGAAGATTTTATACTACTTTTATACTACGATTGGAAAGGAAGGATTCAATAATCTTAAAGATGTTTCCAGATACACCATAAGAAGAAAGCTTATGGAGAAGACCAGCATGCCAAACTTTATCAAACGCTTTAGAAATGTCAAGAGCAATTGCCTTAACCTCTCCACCTTTATCTAATGCGCAATAAAACCTATCGGTTATTACTGATAGCAAATCAGCCGTAGAACAAGAAGATCGAAATCCATATTGATGATCAGAAAGTAGGTTATGAGATTCGAGATTAAGTGTTTGTTAATTAAAGATTCAAAAACCTTTCTTATGATAGGAAGAAGACTAATGGGACGGGAGTTAGATGAATCAGATCGCTCTCCAGAATTTTTTTTAAAAATAGGGATAACAGATGCTGCTTTCCAGCAGGCTGGAAAACAAGACTCTGATAAGCACTTGTTAAATAGTTTTGAAAGGATAGACGACAGCTCCGGAGAACACTTCTGCAAGACTATAACAGGTATGTTGTCCGGGCCGCAAGCTGTAGAAGAGTCTAAGCGGGAAATCACTTTAGATACAAAAGCTGGAGTGATACGAATGTTGAGCAATGGATCAACCTGTTTGACGGCTATATCAGGTAGAACGCAACTAGTGGCATCAAGAGATGATATTGATGAAAAGTTCTTGGCAAACAATTCAGCTTTGTCTTTAGGTGAGGTGACAAAGTCTGAACCATACAAAAGAGGTGGAATTACAGACTTGCCCTTATTATTGATACTATTAAAGATTCTCCAGAACTTATGAGAGCCTAATTTTTGTGATGAAATACGAGATTTCATTATCTGAGAATAGCGAGCTTTGGCGTTAGACAAAACCTTTTAACAATGGTTCCTAGCAGTAATAAACAGACGTCTGTTTTCTGGAGAATTGTTTTGCTGATAGATATGGAAGTAATGGTTTCGATTGGCAATTGCAGCAGCACAATGTGAGGAAAACCATGGAGAAGAGTGAGGCTTGACCTGGAATCGTCAAGAGGGAATAAAAGATTCCATGCCAGCCTGAATCCACGAAGTTATGTAAGAAGCACATTTGTCAACAGGGAGACGAAAGATTTCTACCCAGGGGCCATCACAAAGAAAATCACAGAAAGAGTCCCAGTCAGCTTTAAGGTAGTTGTAAGATGTACGATGATAGGGGGATTCTGATGGTAAAGAAGAATGAGATAAGAGTTTTAGAGAGACCAAACCATGATCAGACACACCTAAGGGTGAGTGTGAAGAAACTGAACACTGACTAGGATCAGAAACAAGACATAAGTCGAGTAGAGAAGGTAAATGATTCGGGTTGTCTGGAAAGCGAAAAGGAAAGTTGACTATTTGAGTTAGGGATTGAGAAAGACAAAAGTTGTGGGCCTTAATGCCTGCAGAGTCAATGACACTAGAGCCAAGCCATTCAGTGTGATGAACATTAAAGTCACCGACAACAACAATATTGGCTGATGGATAAAGAATGAGGGCTTGGTCAATATAATCAGAAATAACATCAAGAAGAGTGCAGTCTTGAGATGAGGGAGAGCGATATAGAACAAAGAGGAAGGTGATAGAGTGAAGTGGTGCTAAACAAAAGCACATAAAAGAGTAGTCTGTGGATTCAAACCTAGTTTCCCGACAAATGGGTGAATTCTTACGAATGTAAATGCCCAGGCCAAGCATGTGACTATTGGAGTCTTTACGAATTAAAGGAAGATAACCATCAACACTAAGATCACAAGATGAGACAGCTGAACTCAAATTAGTCTCACAAAGAGCAAGCAGGTCTGGTTAACTTTGCAAGAGATAAGACTCAACAGAAGAAAAGTTACTTCGAAGACCACGAATATTGGTGAATGATAGGTTTAGCGAACTTGGTGATGACTGTATTTTTTGTGTTATAGTTTTTGTTACTTTATTCATTTTTAAATTTGTTAAAGAACTTGACTCGAAACATAGTACTCAGTACACTGTCTTATAGCCCAAGCAATTGCCTCATTTCCACTAATAAACCCTAAGCTGTAACAAAAGGCTCCAATGTGGCCTTGGCAATGCACACGAAAAGTACAAACAGAGACACCATCCATGCGCAACATGGCACTGTTAGTACTCTAATATTTTACAGCTGTTGATGGAATCAACCTCTCTGAGAACTACCACAGAGTTTGGGAAACCTGACTACCAGCCGGCCTCAGAACCATAATACTGAGTTTTAGAGCTGTACCCTCATTAGGAGATAATAGAATGAGTTGCCTAGTCATAAAAACAGAGACACAAACAAAACCCATGAATCGAGTCAAGATGATCCAGCGTTCAACATCCTAAACTGGAAACAATGTATTAAAAATACATCTTCGCCAGCCTAATAGATATGGAAGGGGTGCAAGGCTGGTCAACAGACAGAATCTGTTTACCCCTTAAGTCTTTGCCTAGGAGGCCTTCTACAAGACAGCAACCGGATGCATTTAACATCTGCCTAAGATGAGTATTTTTATCGAGACACCATCTCTAGCCTTTACTCAACCAAGAGCCCCAAGGCAGGGGGTGTTTTATGTCGGAGTTTGCATCTCCTAGCCTTTGCCTAAAAAGGCATATCCTACAAGGCAGCAGGACATGAAGCAGATTGTACTGGGTTACATGTTACTAGTAGCAGGATAAACCTGACCTGACATAAATGACTGACAATAACATAAAAATTTACTCAAAGTTATTTGGAAACAAGTTTAAAAAAACAATAACTCAAAAAATATATTATAGACTTGAACCTTATACTAAATAAACAAATAATTTCCTAATCACATAAACTGTTATTATTCTGTAGTAACATCTTTACTTACATTAAGATTCTTTAAACAACACAAGTTTTGGACGTCTTTATACTTAAGTAATAAGTATTCTAAAAAAAGCCAATAACTTTGTACAGTGATAATATTCCAATTGATAGTGCTCAAAAACAGATCATTAGATTTTATTAGGGCTTACGAATAAAAAGAGAGTGAGAATAAGCCTACAATAAAAACACATTTAAAAAAAGCCTTAATTTGAAACTCTTTCTCGTTATCTCCTAATATTGTCCATATAGGTCACACCAAAGGGAGTTTTTTTCTATATTAATGTATTGATCTTATGTAATCTTACCTCTTAAGTGGTTTAATTGCTCAATTTGCTGATGATACAATTATATACTCCAGTTTTTATAAAAATCATAAATATTTGAACCACTTATTTAAAGTCATCCTTAAATGCCAACACTCTTCTTTATTTCCAGTAACTTCTGCGGCACCTCAAGGTTTTATCTTTAATCCTGTTTTTTTTCTTATCTATATTAGTGATCTTCCTGGCAACCTTACATCTAAAGTGGCTCTATTTGCTGGTGACTCAACTTTATACTACTGCCTTGACAAAAATTCAATCTTGAATCTGATCTAACCTCTGTAACAGATTGAGGCTTGCGTGGCTTGTGAATTTTAACTTCAACCAAACTTAGTTATTTACTACAAATAACTATATTATACAAATACCAATACTGTTGACATTCCTATATTGATAAATAGTACGCCCTTCACTGAGTCCTCTTCTCGGATTATTATTCACTTATGACCCTTCATGGAAACCATATATACAATTGCAAAAAAAAAAAGCAGCTGCTAAAGTTGCTTCTTTTTATCGTGCTTGCCATTTTCTTACTCCCGATTTCATTTCTACCTCTGCTAATCTCTTTTTTGCCCCTGTTTGGAATAATGTTGTCATATTTAGACTGGTTCTTCCAATGATGCTCTTATTTCTCAAGATAAGGTCCAAATATGCATTGTAAATGTAGTTGTGTAGTACTTGCTCTATCTGTCAAGCTAGAGCTTCTCTTTCAACGTCGTCAAGTTGCATCTCTGTTCTACAAATACTAACATGGTCCCTACTTAAAGGAGCTTTCACCTCTAGTTCCATAAACTCATTTTTGCTTGACTCGTCATTTAGCAAAGTCTCACCTCTTTACTGTATCTGTCCCTGTATGCCATAAAAAATTTTATTTGTTTAGTTTTTTCCCCTTAATTGAACCCTTTGGAACTTTCTCCCGTAATCATGTTTTTCTAACTCATACAGCCTACAAATTTTCAATTCTTGTGTCAACCGAATTGTTACTCTTTAACTCTATTCTTTATTTTCTAATAACTTAACAGTTATTAGAATTTAAAATAACAATAATGTGTCAACTCTGAATGTAACAAATACATTATAAACAAATTTAAAATAACCAAAATGTGTCAACTCTGAATGTAACAAATACATTATAAACATTTGCAGCCACTTGTTAAATGAACACAAAAGACTTATTTGGTGTACAACTTATATAATTAGACACCAAAAGCATATGATTACAAATAATTTTATTTGATAGGAAGAACTTTTTATTTGATTTTATTGGACACACATTATTTTGAAATATTTCTTTTAAGGCAATGATCTCTAATCTTCTTTGCATTTTATCAACACTTTTAAGAAGGCTAGAATTGCATAAAAGCTGGCATACCAAATAAAGATAGATGGATATCAAAAGGTAGATAGATGCTAATGGTAGAAAGATATCACAACAAAGTAATACAAAAAAAATCTTGAAAAATCATCAACAAATTCATCAAAGCTAAATTCTTTAAACTTTTTCTTGAAATCAATTACTGAAATGGCATTGACAACTTTTCTATGCAAACAATTTCACTTTTTAAATACAATGGGTTGCCAAATTATTAGGGACGCTTTACTTTTTAAGTAATTTTAAAGTACAAACTACTTTAATAAATAAATATGTATCTTATTGTTATTTTTTTATTGTTTTTATTGGTAGAGAGTTTTATTTAGAATATAAAACAACATAATTACTTATTCATTGCTATTTATTTTTTTATAAAAAGTTTGAAAACATGACAAATAAGGTAATAATCTTAATATTTTGTAATGCCACCCTTAGCTACAATAACAGCTTTCAGGCATCTGGGCATGTTATCTATGCAGACTTCTGCATTGTGTTGGAGACTGAGGTTGCTATTCCACTCTCTTATAAGGATTTCTATCAATTGCTGCTTGGTAGTGATAATTTTTTTTTGGCAATTTTCTGTTTTATGAACTGTCATAAATTTTCTATAGGGTTAATATCAGGTGAATTCCCTGGCCATGGCAAAACATGCACTTTTTTTTCAGTTAGGAATGCTGAACATATACTCTTCATTACCAGGAAACCATTCTTAAACCTGGAGCAGGAGCCTGTTTTCCAGTAATCGCTTGTAGGAAGGAACCATATGGCAGGACCAATCCTGCTTCATGGTTACTTCCACAATGTAAAGGCAGCCCATACCCTTGGCTGAGATCACAGACCACACCCCTACACTCACAGGATGTTGAACCATTTCCAAAAAGCAGTCCTAGTGAAATTTTTTTCTGGGCATCGTCGAACAAATGAGCTTTTGTCCATCAAAATTTGAAATGCTGATTGGTCCGAGAAGCAGACCTGTAAAACATTTTAAAGATATTTTACCTGCAAAATATTTGAAAGGTATTTCAAAAATAAATATTTATCCTTAAATTTTTCTGGTTTCTTACAATATTATAGACTATATTTACTCTACTCCAGTCTTCAATAGTCATATTCTGGTGTTTTCTAGCCCATTCCAGTCACTTTTTTTTCATGGCTTTAGTTAAACATTCTTTTTTTGGTTGGACGATAACACACTAAATTCTCTTCAACCAACCGTCCCTGAACCGTCCTTTTGGAGACGTTAATTCCTTCATTGTTTATAATTATAGCTAGTTGAGCCACACTTTTTTTCTGTTTTTAAGACAGATGTCTTTAAATTTACGGTCATAACATGGAGTAGTGATCCTTTTCTGCCACTTTTGCTGACATGGTCTGGTTCTAGAGTCACATTTGTATTATTTTTTTAAATTCGACTCACTACTGACTTTGAAACGCTTGCAACCTCTCTCTGAGAATGTGTAGAATGAAGAAGTAAGGTTTTTACTTTTCTGTTTTTTTTTTGGGTTAAGTCTGGAGACTAAAAAAATTAACGAGAGGTAAGAATAGTTGTATGTCAGGGATTTATGCATTAAAAGTAGCAAAAATACTAAATTAATAACTAAACTAATTGAACTATTAACGAATATTTAGGTTTCAATAGTTTTAAACTCAAAAAACTTGCAAAAAATTGTTCCAAAAATAAGTAACTGAAATCAATTTTGAATTTTTGACTTTCAACCACACTTTTCAAAAACTGACAGCTAATTGAGTAATAACCTAACTTTTTGACAGATCGGGTTATCACAAATTGCCACAGTTTAAAAACAACTATAGTTATACTAGTGACTAAAATACATTCAAAACTTTTTATTTAAAAAAATTTATTTGCTTGCAAAAATCATTTAAACTTTAAAATTACTTAAAAAGTTAAGTGTCCCAAATAATTTGGCAACCCACTGTATATGGTTTGTAAAAAAATTGGTCGCAACAAAAAAGTTTTTAACAAAATGTCTTCTCGACCTTTGATTGTGGCCTCTGTAAGCCTACCCAATACTTGTGGAACGCAGTTCTAATTGATAATATCATGGTTGTTTATAAGTTCAAACATTTTAATGAGATCGCTGTTTTCTTTTCTATTTGATAGATTTTGTAAGCCCGTTTCTTTTAATCTTTGCTCGTAACTTGCTCCCTTTCTATTGTAGCCAATTTTTGTGGCTTTGTGTTGGACTTTTTCGATAAAATTTATATCTTTATTAAAATATGAATTCCATATTTAAGATGCATATTCGAAGAAGTATTTGAAATTTTTGAAAATATTTCGAAAATTTAGAAAATAACTCAATTAGAAAAAAAAAAAATAACTTACTCTACACAGTTTGATCTTGACATCTTATTTAACTGGAAAAAAAAAAGGCTAATCAGTTTTAATAAGGATAAATGTGAAATCATGCAATTTGATCTAAAATAAAGTACACTTTAATATATATAATGCTACAGAAAAAGATATCATTTTATTTTACAATAGTACAAGCTTCCTTCTTCCTACTTCCAATGAGATATTTTATTGATTGCTTGTAAAAATGATTGATAGATCAGTTCTCTTCATTAATACACTTAATAGCTTCAGCAGACTGTGAAAATCAGTGGCGAGTTTTAGGGGGGCATGGGGGTAGTTGCCCCCCCTCATTGGGATTGACTATTATAGGTAATTATACATATATGAACTTGATTATTACACTAAAGTACAAAAAGTTAAAAAAGAAAGTCACTTTTAAGTGAAAAAATGCAGACCTTTTTTTTTAGAAACCATTTTAGCCACCTCCTTGGTGAGTGACAAAACCCACCCCTGGTGAAAATATTGAAGTTTGTATGAACAATATTACATATATTAGGAATAGTACAAGAACATACCGAGTATATAACAAAACCATCAGTAGGAGCAGGCATTTAAATTTAAGGCCTTAAGTAATCTGGATCAAGATACTAAATATGATATACTAAATATACTGAACACAAGAAAGTTTATACATATTTTAAACAATATTAAATCTAAAGTTCCTAAACAACAGCAATAAAAATAGCGATTAAGATTTACTACAACCTTATTGTTGTTGGTTTAAATAAATGGAAACATATTAATATAACTGTTAAAATTTAATAAATGTTATATGACAAAACAAGTTAAATAACATGTTTGAAATAATAAACTAACTTTAAGATGTTTAAAACAGGCAAACAAGAAATGAAAATTAATTTGGATAACTCTTTAATGTTTTTTTTCTTTTAAAATCTATTGTTTAACTTTATCTACACAAAAAAGAAAAAAGAAATCTTACATCTCTAGTAAAAGGACCAGTATAAGAACTTTTTGAAGGAAAGCAAACTGGAAACACTCTTTCCCTTACTACTTTATTTCTTGACAAATCATCTTTAATACGGTTTGAGAATTGCACTCTTCTAAATTTAGTATCCTCAGCAATCTAAAACAAAGTTTATTTTAAAAAGAATTAGCATAAATTAATTGGTTATATTTCAAGTTGATGCATGTATGTCTTGAATAGTTAATATAGGACTGACTTAAATCTCATTTCAATAATATAAATTAAACAAACAAAGAAATAAAACCTTAAAACTTGGGAACTTTTAAACTTCATAAATTTTAATTTGAAAACTACAGTTAAATTTCTTGGTGACCAAGAAATTTAATTATAGCAAATAGCTTTTTGAAAAACTGTGATCTGATACCTATTAAAAAAATTAGACAAAAGAACAAAAATAAAAGGTTTAGACATATAATCATTAAATACAGGAGCTATTTTGGGAACAAATTGACAAAGAAAAACATATTATAATAATAAATGAATTTTATAAACTTCTTTAGAAGAGGTTTTTCTATCATTCCCGTGCATACAATCAAGCACTTTACATCCTAAAACCGTAAAGGGAGTACCATTAAATGATATTGGATCATCTTATTTTGTGGTGTTTTGCTGAAGAATTTTTAAAGATAACAACAACAACAAAAATTTTCAATAATAACTATACAAATATAAAAGAAAATTAAAATTTAGCAATTGCATTTTAAAAACACTTAATTAAAATTGTCATAACCATATTTCCATAGTTTTTAGCAGCACTATAGCATGAAAACTTTGATACAGCCTCTGTTTCGTAGCTATGTATCAAAAAAAGTACTTCAACGTATGTTTCTACAGTAACCCAACTTCCTTCTTGAGAAATAACAACTAAAAAAATTTAAACAGTAACAAACATACAAACGTGGAAATTGATACTTCATTTAAAGCGTGCTTGTAGAGGAAATTCCTTTTTAGACAAAATATTTTTAATTATGAATATAAAAAGCTTATATTATATTACTCGTTTAAAAAATTTCGGAATGTTTTTAAATTTTTAAATTTCTCAGGAATGTCATTCCTGAGAAATGTTTTTAAACGAGTAATAAAACAAACATTAACATAAGCTTTTTATATTCAAAATTTAAAATATTTTGTCTAAAAAAGTTAAAATGTCTTGTATTACCTCTACTCAATGTTGTGTTTTCTAATAAATTTAAATTATTATTATCTCTAATAATAATTTTTTTACCAATTTAAATTTAATCTTCGACGATAACCAGGTGAAATCGTGCTCCACATTTAAAAAATATTAATTATTTCATAAATTAAATTATAAATGCAAAAATTAATTATGTTAACTCTGTCCTGGACGTGAAGCGGGACAATTGCGGAACATTTTACGGGACCTAACTTTACGCTATGGAATCATGTACTTCTTTCATAAATTAATACCCGGTCGAATATTTTGAAACCCTATACAGACTCAGATATAAACATATATCTATTAAGGTGAGTTTCCACTCATCCGTTTTTTCACGGGAACGGGAAAGGGACGGAAAAAATAATCACGTGGGCATGCGTAGAATAACTTATAATATGTCAGAAGAAAAACTACGCATGCTCACGTGATTATCTATCCCGTTCCCGTGAAAAAACGGATGAGTGGAAACTCACCTTTAGACACTAAATAATCGCTATCGTATAAGTCGATACCGAGAAGAATAGTCTCGTATCGCGTGGTATCGCTTATATACTAATGTCGATACTATCAGTATCGGTTCGATACCATTCGATACCGAGAAGGGTGGTCTCGTATCGTGTGTTATTGGTTATGTTCCAATGTCGATACTATCAGTATCGTTCGATACCAAATAAAAAGAATCGTATACCAAAATAAAAAGAATCGTATAGTATTGCATGGTCTCGAATCGAGACTCTCAATAAAACAAAAAAAACAAAAAATTAAAATTTGACTTATTGAATTTTTTATTAACAAAATACAAGTACAATTGCTTTTTAGAGATTTAGTTATTGTTTTTAATAATCTGCAATACTTTGGCTATCATCCATTTGTTGTTTTTTCCTTTGCTGTACTTTCGTTGGTATTTTAGGATTTTTTTTCTATTAATATTGGCAAAGATAAGTCTGGTTCGTGTCCTATATCACTTTCTATTTCATTGCCTTGTTCGATGGACCATTTTTTGATGTAATTTTCAAGAGCGGAATAGTTCTGCATTATAAATACAAGCTTATCTGCATTGTCACTGTCGAGATTGTATCTTCGATCAGTGATGACAAAGCCAGAAGCAGAAAATGCTCTTTCAGATAATAATGCAGAGGTTGGTGGAGTAACCAACCAAGATCTTGCAACATCCGAATAGATAGGAAGTTCCGCTGCATGCTGCTTCCACCATGCTAAGGTATCAATTTTATCTGCATTTTTGGATCTAATTGTTTTTTGGTATTTATTCATTTCTAGTTTAATAGGAGGGTTTTCGTGTGTATAATGTGAATTAGTATATTCCTTATACTTTGCTAAAATAATATTGTATTCATTTTCCTCCCAACCTTGTGCATTTTCAGCAACGGAATCGTTACTACCGTTATTATTACTGGAGCTTGAGACAGACAATGAAGAATTCTCAAAGTATTCTTTGGTTGTGGGATGGTTTTCAACGAGTTTTTGAATATTTTCATCGCCAACATCAAGAAGATGTCCACGAAAAAATGAATTAAGGTAATGTCCTAGTGCAAATGCGGGTAACTTACGGCTTTTGTCTGTGAATCTCTTATTTAGTTCTGATAATAAGTCCTCCAAGAAATTTTATACTAATTTGTTGTTTCCATGAGTAACATAATTATTTCTTTCTTTCTCGATGAAGTTGATGAGTGCTGTTACTTTCCACAGCGTCATGTCAATTCGTCAAAAGATAAAAAAACTGATAATTTTTCAAAAGATTTAAGCACTGGAACAATACCTTCAAAGAGTAGGAACTGTTTATCTGTAGGTACGGTTTTCTTCCAACCATCACCATCTGTATTGTGTAAGTATATTAGTGGAACCTTCAGTCGAAGTATGGCGTGCAGCATTTCGTAATGGCTGTTCCATCTCGTGGTTACTGTGGAGGGTATTTTGTGGTAACTCACATTTAACCTGGAACAAGCATCTTTCGACGAAGCACTGAAGGCAGTCGATTTATGAAGCCTGGTAGTAAGTGAGCTGGCTTTAAGAAAAACATCTTTCAGTTCCGGGGTACCCTCAACTGTTCTTTGAAGTGCAGTGTTGAGTTTGTGATTACTGCATGTAACAGAGCCTTCTTCTTTAGTCATTAAAGACACACTGTTGTTTAGAGCGCATGCCATATTTGATGCCTTACTTACACAGCTTATTGGGTATTTTTTTTAATGATTCAGGGCATGAGAGTGTGTTATCAAGTGCTTTTGCAATGTTGATACCAGAGGTATAACGAGTGAAGATTAGTTTTCTTTAATAACTAAAGTATACTTATATTTAATTGTTTAAAACTAAAATTTAGTTATTGAATGTTGAACACAGAACAAAGACCAGGTGAGAATAACAATACCACGATAGATTTAATAAAGTAACGATACCAGAAGAGAAATTAAAATATGAATTTGATATCACACAGTTAATTAAACTAAAATAACTGTAATGACTGTTACGAAATCAATTTCTTTGAAAAATCATTTCTAATAAGCGTTTAGAATAATCATTAACGATTGCATCACAAGCAATTCCCATTGGAGAATTGAAAGAGATTTTCCTTTGGAGAAATGAAAGTTCTTTTTAATGATAGTTACAAAACTTTGAACAACCATTTCTAATACTCGTTTAGAATAATCATTCACCATTGTATCAGAAGCAATTTTCATTGGAGAATTATATGAAAAACACTCTTTAATGATTGCAAAACTATTCCCTTGGAGATTAATTCCGCACAGAAAATTTTCGCTTGAATGGAATAAAAGTTCGATAAAGTTGGAATAACGATTTGGGAAACTACATATTGCAGGGGCTGATCCAGGTCATTGTTCTAGGGGGGTAGTCGGACCAAAAAATATATAAAAAATAAGATTTACGTTTTTTAAAAATAAAATAACTGTTTCATTTGATATTTAGAATAATTTTAGAAAGGTTATAAGAAAGTCAGTAATAATAAATATATTGAATGGTTTTATAAGTTTTTTGTATTTTTTCTTATTTTTTTAATTTTATCAATAATATTTTGAAGTTTGATATTTCTTAGGTAGGGGAAGGGGGTAGTTTCCCCGAATACCATCCACACACCCCTTACTTTTTTGTTCGCCCCTTACACACTGCTTAACATTTAATTATTTGTAAAAATTTTAAAAATCTTTTCTTTCCTATTAATCACGGTAGAAAAAATTGTAATAAGGATAACAGATGAGAAACTAAAATACAGAAGTGGTTCCACACAATTACTTAAATTAAAACAAAGATACCAGATGAGGACTTAAATGATAATATGATGTCATGCAACCAGCTCAGAGAACTTTTTTTTTATAATAAATGAACCATTATGTATCTCATTAATTATACGAATTTACTATTTCAAATTACTAATCGTTTATACAAATAACGTGAAAGTTCTAATGATGACCCGAGTTGCAATACCAATTGATACTATCGGTACCAAACAATACCAACATAACCGATATCTTTTGATACTAGTATCGATATCGATACCGTAAGGTATAGCACAAAGACCAAACGATACCTACTTTTTTTTTGCAAGGATCTTTTGTTTTAGAAGTATAGACAATTATTTTAGAAATTGAGGGGTTGACCCCCTCCACTTTGAAGACCGTGTCGACACTATTAGCATAAGACTATTTAAATCACGCTTTAAGTAGAAATTCACTATTTTGGTCTATAAAATGAAAACTGTAGATGTACCGATAAAATAATTTCAACAAAAATTGTTGGTATTACATAGTAGAACACTCATGTAACCGTTATTTTAATAAATAGTGACCGAATTTTAAAATAATCAGAAACGCTTTGAGGTATAAGTAGTAAAAAACTGACAAAACTTCAACTAAAACTGCAATAAATCCTACACCAGTCATCCAATTAGGCTGAAATTTTGTCCAGAGTTTTGTGTGACTATTGGCTACATTTATCAAATTATATTGAGTGGTTCAAATTCTACAAGTGTTTTAATTGGCGCACTATGAAGTCAAAATTTGACTTAATTTTAACATTCAAATTAAATAATTTTCCGCGGGCAAAATTAAATGATTTCAAAATTTGCATTACAGGGTACCTTAATGTGTACGCTAACTTTCCGTATTAGTGGCGTTCTTGGAACAGCTAGGTAGGCATTATAAGGATCCGTGCTAACCGTGTTAACGCAATTTTTTGTGATCAATAACTTTTACGGATAATCTCACTTTTTTATTACTATATTTTTTATTTTTAAATTATTCCGCTTGAAGATTGTTAGCAAAATTTATTTTATTGCTGAAGTTTTGTAGGTACTTACTACTGTTTTATTTTATCACTTATTAGGAACAACGAGAAACCTCATATGTTAAAATTGCAATTCTGGGGCAAAATCTTTAGCCAGAACAGATTAGACGTTACTTACTGAAAGTAATAAGCCTAACAGACTTAAAAAAGCAAACAAATCTTGGCCTCGTTAAAGAAAGACAAGGGGAAAAACTGAACATTAGTTAACATTAGAGTATATCTTAAAACTTGGATAGAGTTAACCTATGATAAAATACAAAGATTTACCAAAGATGGCCAATATTCTGGCCAAAACATTGGTGACCTAGTAGTTCTTCGGATTTTTATCTTCTGGACATTCAGTGTGGGCTATATTTCAGTAAGATGCTCGAGTAAAATCCCACCTAAATACTGGGGCATTAAAGACCTCCCTTGTCAAGGCCTGGGATCATATTTCTAGCAATTACATCAAGAAGACGTACCATAGATTTAGAGGTTAAATTAAAAAAAGTTTGTAAGAAAAAACTGGTTGAAACGGAAATTGTTCAAGTGCCAATGCTAAAGTTTCAAAATAATGTATTTTTTTTTTTCCAAATAAAAAGTTATTTAGAAATTGTCTACTGTCAACATTATTATTGATATATAATTTTAGCTTTTATGAATTTAAAAAACTCCTGTTTTTATTTTTTCTTTAATTTATTTCTTGAACGTGCATGAAATTATCGTAAAAACCCATAAATATTTCCTATATAGACATTTTATTTTTTGAACACAGCAAAATTATTTCTTTACAACTAATATGCCAATAACAAGTTCATATTTAGTTACTTTTTAAAAAATATTTACTTTTTTTAAAGGAATACAGAAAACATACCAAAAAAGATTGTAAAAAATTGTTTCGGAAAAAATTGTAAAACAAAACTGTTTAATTGATTTCCGTTCTACTTTTTTGTCAACTCAACTGTTATACATAATTATTATATTAATTTATATGTTAGATTGACAATTTTCTATATTAAAAAAATTGGATAAAATTACTTATGATGACCAGTTTTGTCACATTTAAAGACTTTTTTAATACTTTGATAAGAAATATAGAAGTAATTATATATAGAAATGGGTCGAAAAATAACCCAGTAAGCAAATCAACAAAATGGTAAATAGTAGGTATAAAAGATTACTCAATGATAAGTAATAGAGAAACAGCAAGAAAATTAAAAATTTCAAAAAATTGCGTCAGATATACTCTAAAGATATTTAAAACAACAGGTGGCACCCAATGTCATGCAAGATCAGGAAAATAGGCTTACATTTTGTCAATTTAGAGCTAATCGTAAACTCACCGATGTATTCATAGACAATCATTAAAAAAATTATTTTGCAAAATATAGTTAAAAATATTTTACTAAGGAAAAAACTGGTGTCTATGCAGCTATTAGAAAACATATGTTGACGGCCAGAGATGGACTCACAAGATTAAGGAAGATTAGGTGAGAAGTGGAAGCTAGTAATTTTTTAGACATGAAAGTACCTTTAGAATAATAAGTAAAAAAAAAATTCTTATTAAAAGATTTAAATTGGAAAAGTATAGCAATCACTTTGTTGTACAGAGGTTGCAAAGTGGTGTCAGAAGTGTTGATATTTAGGCCTGCTTTAGTTGTAACGGAGTAGGAGTGTGTAACATTTATACAGATTGAATCAACCAACATACATATATATAAAGACGCTAGAGAACTACATGGTTTCATCAGTAGACATCTTGATTGATCGAAACGAATAGTGGCAGTTTCAACAAGATTTAACGTTTAATGAATTATTTAAAGTGCAAATACAATCCATAAATAGCCTAAAGCAAGAATTACATACCATATTGAGAAGATTTCCAAACAAAATCTGCAACAATCTTGTAAAATCAATGCAAAAAAGATGTGCTGCTTGCAAATAAGCTCGTGGAGGGTGTTTTAAATACTAGCTTCGATATTATTTTTGTTGTTTTAATTTTTTTTAAAGATTGTGAAAAATTAAAACTTCAAAATAGTTTATCTTCATTTCTTTATCTAAAACAAAACAAATTTAAACAAATTAAAAAAAAAAATTTATTTCGATTTTTTATCATTAACTTCTTTTAGTTTTCTTATTTTTCTTTTTCTCCCTACAATTTTACAGAAACTTTATTTTTTTTGTCATTATTAGTTATAATTTCTACTACTGCTATTTTTATTATTACTGTTATTATATTTATTATAAATACTATTATTTTTGCTGTTACTTTTGCTCTAGTAATGAAAAATGTTATTATCATTATTTTTTAAAATAATATTGTTAATATAATTATCTGGTGTCACTCCTTTGATCAGATTTCTGCATGAGTGACTCTTTTCTTGTCAAACAATTATTTATATTTATTCCTAATAATGATTTTATGACTTTATTATTCATAATATTATAGATATTTGTATTCTTATTCTTATTGTGATTATTATTATTATTATTATTATTATATTATTGTAATTATGTGATTGTAAATTTTGAGGAAAAAAAACAAAAAACAATAATATATATATATATATATATATATATATATATATATATATATATATATATATATATATACATATATATATATATATATATATATATATATATATATATATATATATATATATATATATATATATATATATATATATATATATATATATATATATATATATATATATATATATATATATATATATATATATATATATATATATATATATATATATATATATATATATATATATATATATATATATATATATATATATATATATATATATATATATATATATATATATATATATATATATATATATATATATATATATATATATATATATATATATATATTAGGGTGGGTCATAAAACTTTTTTTTAGAGTTGCTAACCTGGCTATGGTCTAGAAAGTTTTTTTTTTTTTTAAGTACGAATTTAGGAAAGTATTTACTTTTATGGATTGAAGAATGTCTTCCACCCGCAACCATAATTACAAAAATTAGCAGGCCCTATTATTTCTCAAAAAAAAAAGTTTTTCAAAATTATGTGATGAAGGTACTCAAATAAAGCGAAATTTTATAAAAATTTCAAAAACAATAATTTTTTTATATAAAAATTATTATTTTAGAGTTTATTTCATAATAACTATAGTTTTTTAACTAAAAGTGAAAAAAGTGCATTTGTACATGTTTTTAATAACAATTTTTTTGAACAATATGATTTTTATAAAGCGATTATTATTTTCGAATTTTTTCTAAAATTTTTTTTTCTCCAAAATATTAGGGTACCGGTAATTTTCCCAATAAAGTTGCTCCCTTTAAATCTATCACAATCATTTTCATATTTGATAATATCAATATTAATAACTATTAGCAATATTTAGAGCCTGTAACAAGAAAAAAAAATTTTATGACCCACCCTAATATATATATATATATATATATATATATATATATATATATATATATATATATATATATATATATATATATATATATATATATATATATATATATATATATATATATATATATATATATATATATATATATATATATATGTATATATGTATTATATATATATATGTATATATATATATATGTATATATATATATATATATATATATATATATATATATATATATATATATATATATCTTAAGTCATTATTGTACTAAACTAAACCTATTTTTAAGGTTATAATATTTAAAAAATATTAATTTCGTTCTCTATTTAAAAATAAATTTATAAAACCATTACAGACATGCCTAGAAAATGCTCAGTTGGTAATTGTCGTGGAAATTATGACAGTACAAATGAGCATGTCAAAGTTTACAAATTATGTGGAAGATGGTTAGCAGCTTTACCAAATAAAGTTCAATCGCCAACGGGCAATATGGGTATTCGTGAAAAGCACTGACCTTTGGAATAAAGTATTCAAATATATAAACAAAAATTTTAAATCAATGTTGTAGTTATACTTGTAAGCTTTATTTAGTTCAAATTAAAAAGATAATCTAAAATCAATGGAAACTTTTTAGATTCCATCAGACCCTCCTTCACTCTTTCCTGGGTGTTTTCCTTCAATGTTACAACAAACAGGCAAAACATTCCGTCAAACAAATTTTGAAAAAATCTCAATTAAATCAAGAAACTCATTCTGTGATGAACTCAATTCTTTCAACAAGATTGATAAAAGAAAGAATTTTGAAATCAAACAGTTTCTTACAGATGTAAAGCAGCGGTTGTAAAGCAGCGATAAGAAAAGTTATAATTAAATATAATTTTTGTAGGATTTTTTTTTGTTAGTATTACTAATAAAATAATTCTTTTAGAAATTTCAAGGTTTCCTGAGTATTTTGTTGTTACAAATGCATCGGATCTGACTGTTTGTAATATGACATTTTCGCGTTCACCAGAAACTAATATTTCTGTTACAATCAATACTCATACTCAACAGTTACATGGTTATATCAAACACACACAAATTCGTTGCAATGATATTTTAGGGTTTTCTCATAAACTCACTCAGTGGTCGCAGTTAGAAGCAATTATTTTAAGAATGAAGTCATCTACACCTGAATTAAGCAAGGAACTAAAACATTTATTGGAAAGAGATGGAATGTACATATGGAGAAAAATCTGATGAAATAAATTTTTTGATTGAACAACTACAACTGCAGATGATGCCTGTGAGAGGTAAGCGTTACTCTACGCTAGCTGTGTGACGAGCTTTAAAACTATAACTTTTATCAAGATGCTGTTATCGATTTCTTTGTGATACACTTTCACTCCCACATCCAAGAACTCTTAAACTAAAATTAGGCAGAATCGGTGAAGTAGGAACACAAAGAAATGTAAAGAATGTATTAAAACCGCGTTTGAAAAATTAACTATTTTAGAAAAACGTTGCTGCATTCTATTTAATAAAATGTATGTAAAACCAAGTATGCGTTTTCGTAGATGTCATTTCAAAAAATTCAAATTATATAAAACTCAAATTTTTTTTATGCCAGGCAACTTTGTGGAGGCAGTTATCATATTTCGGTTGAAGAAGTTAATAAAAAAGTCTTTGTTTACAACGCCTGAAGTTGTTTAGTAAATTGGATGCTATGGGTGTACCTATTTCTCAATGCTCAATAATTCAATCAGAGCGTTGTCAATTAGATTTGAATGAGGATGGTATTAGTTATCTTGATACGTCTGTTTCTTCAATTGATGCAATTTCCGAAGAAGAAAATACTGAAAAGATAAAAAGTTTTGCAAATAATTAAAAAAAAAACACAAAATGTGGTTAAAATGTTTTTTTTTTAAATTGTTAACATTGTTTTAACACAGAAGTTAGATCATTTTAGATATTCTATTTTTTTTATCGTTGAATTTTGAAAATTCTAATATTTATAATTATATTTATTATTTTTATATTTATTTATGAAGAGTAATAAATTATGAATTAAATTTAATTTTTAATGAAATGATTTAAATGGTTTTAAATAGTATTTTAATGAAATGATTTAAATGTTTTCAAAGTTTAAAGTTGCTAATTTAAGTATTTTATAAGATCCTTTTATTTACTACATAAGATCTTTTTATTTACTAATTAAAGGTTAAAGTTACTATCCAGGTCTTATAAAAATAAGATTCCTTTTTTTGCTATAAATTGTCATAAATTTAATGAGTTATGAGATTAAAATGTTATTTAATGAGAAACAAAAAATAAGTCTGAATAACTGTTAATATTACAATCAAAGTGTTATTATTAGTGTAAATGTTGAAGTTCAAAAAAAAAATTTGAACATATTTAACTTTCAGCCCTTTCGTCAAAATCGCTTGCAATCGATGTTGCGCGTCCCGGTATTTTAGTAGTCCCTGTATTATATATATATATATATATATATATATATATATATATATATATATATATATATATATATATATATATATATATATATATATATATATATATATATATATATATATATATATATATATATATATATATATATATATATATATATATATATATATATATATATATATATATATATATTTATATATATATATATTTATATATATATATATATATATATATATATATATATATATATATATATATATATATATATAAAAGAGCAGCTGTGGCGCAGTGGTAGCGCACTTGGCTCAGAAACGTAAGATCCGTGGTTCCAACCCCACCTCTGGGCAGGTTTTGCGACATCGGTTGGGAAGAAGGCGTGAACTTCCTATTAAATGCTCTTCCGCGGTGCTCTGTGATAAGACCGTAAGGACTTCTTGGGGCACCTTAATCAACTTAAAAAAAAAAAGAAAATATATATATATATATATATATATATATATATATATATATATATATATACATATATATATATATATATATATATATATATATATATATATATATATATATATATATATATATATATATATATGCATATAAATACACACACATATATATATATATATATATATATATATATATATATATATATATATATATATAATTGGCCGCCAAAGGAGAAATACTATATTACTATTAAGATGTATTTTACTTAACTACGATAAACGCGGGAGTGTTACAAACTATGATTAGGCAATTGCTTTTTCATGTATTAGGCGAAATACGTTTTGCCTAATCTAATCTCGGTACAAGGTGAGAATTTAAATCACTTTAACTAATGAAAATTAAATAATGCCTAAAACAGTATGGAACTAGGTGGTCAATCCGCCTTATCTGATCTGGATCTAGATATAAAAAGTCTGAAAATTAATTGTGCAACTTGAAATAAATTAATAAACAAGATGATGAAGCCGATAAGGTTTTTGCAATAAAGTTAATAAGTGTAATGTAAATGTAAGTAAGTGTAACTAGTAAATATATTAAAGTAATCTCTTATCATAGTAAAGTTCTTTGAGTTCTTTTATTTTGTCTGAGATTTATATTGTCTAAAATTTGTTATAATGTACGAATGGCTTTAAAGCAAAACGTATGCAAAACGTAGCAAAATGTAGTTTTATTAAATGAAATTTGCAAGAATTCTTATACAGTAAATTCTTTATGTTTTCTGGATAAAGAAAATCAGCATTCATCTTAAGCAAAATTTCTTTTCAGAACCATACCTTAAAAGTTCGATAAAGCATAAACATTTACCCATATAGAAAGCTATTAACCGTTTATAATGCATTATTTACTTTATGCTATTATGCAATAAAGCATCAATTTATCTTTAGTGAAAAAAAATGGTTGCTTTATCTGCAGTTTTATGAGTTTGCGAAAAACAAACAATATTTTTTTTTTGTTTTTGTTATGTTATAATATAAAAACACTAAGGTGGGCTTAGTGAATTATAAATTACTACCATAGTTTTGTAATATTATTGCTGTGATGTTAGTATATGTAAACATATACATTTTTTATATAGATATATATTTTTTATATTTAAATAAAATATAATAAAGTATAACATCAATAATAGAAAACTATGCTAGCAGTTTTTGATTTTGAAGACAAGCATATATTTTTATCATGTTATTATAAAAACATGCTTACCTTAGTAAATTGCAAACTGCTGGTACAGTTTTGTAATATTTTTGTTGTGATGTTTGTATATACAAACATCACAACAATACTTCTTTTTTTTTTTTATACATCTTCGCTTCCAAAAAAGCTGCAAGCAACCACTAATTAGAGTTGGAAGTTACTGGAGGAGAAAAGATGAAGATTGTAGAGCAAGATAACGATTGACAGACAACTTAAAAGACTCCAAATTATATTAATCAGAAAAGCAAGATGAAAGAAGCGAATTCCAAAAAACTGATGTTTGATGAAAAACACTAGAGGAATAAGAGTTTTCGGAGCACTTAGGAACCGTCTAAAAAAGGATGAGACTTAATTGAATGACGAGTAAAACGAGAATGAATTTAGTAGATGGCGCAAGAGTCGCTAGCTCTTTAGAGCAGTATCCATTATAGTATTTGTAGAAAAGAGAAAGAGAAGTACCATTACGACGATGTGATAATCGTTGAAGGTTGTCTCCAAGAGCATGTTTAACTATGTTTGCGAAAAACTATAACTTTAGGCAACATCAATCAGTTGTATTTTTTGTGGAAAAAAAGTTGCTTATAATATAATTGACATCATTTAAAGTCTATATTTAAAAAAAATATATGTTTATAATGTAAACATATATTTTTTTAAATATAGCTTTTGTAAACTTTACATCTGCGTATACATGTAAAGGCATATTTTGAAAAAACTTTTTAAAGTTTTAAAAATATTTAAATATATAGACCTGGGCCTCACAGTTTTGGAGGCTTTGGTTCATAGAAAAGTATATTTTTAAAAAAAATTCTAAAAACAAATTTTTGATTTTTGAGTAATTTTTGAGTAAATTTAAATGTCTTTACAAACACCAGTATGGGTTTTGTGCTAAATATTCCACAACTCACTCACTTATTAAAATTACTGAGTCTATTAGAAAAGCTCTTGACGATAAAAACTTTGCATGTGGTGTCTTTGCAGATCTACAAAAAGTTTTTGATAAAGTAGATCACTCTATCCTGCTCAAAAAATTAGAATATTTTGGAATCAGAGGAACACCTCTCAAATGGTTTACTTCCTATCTTCAAAACAGATCTCAGTTTGTCTTAGTCAATGACTCAAAATCTTCACAAATAAATTGTTTCAACGGTGTCCCTCAAGGCTCTGTGTTATAAAACCTCTACTTTTTCTTCTTTATATCAATGACCTTAATAACTCAATTAAGTTTGCAACTCCTTACCACTTTGCTGATGATACTAACTTGCTCATTATCAACAAGTCTTTAAAATAAAATTAACAAATACATTAATCATAATCTTGCATAATTTAATTCAGTGGCTTTGCTAAAATAAGCTTTCTCTCAACTGCATTAAAACTGAACTTGTCATATTCAAATCTAATAAAGCAAAAATCAATAAAAATTTAAACTTTAGATTAGCTGGACAGAAAATCATTCCCGTAAACTCAATCAAATATCTTGGAACTACAATTGATTTCCACCTATCGTTTGTGTCCCATCTTAAAGACTTAGCCATAAAATTAAGCAGATCAAACGGAATGCTGACTAAAGTTTGCCATAATGTTAATCTGGAAACACTATTAAATATATATCATGCCGTTTTTGGCTTACATATACATTATGCTTTTCAAATACGAGGACAATCTCAACAGTAAGCAGTTTTAAGGATATCCCATCTTTAAAATGAAACTTTAAAAATAATACATTTTCAGAATTACAAATTTAATCCTAATGTGATTTATCTTACTCCTAAGACCCTTAAACTATTTGATTTTGTTCAATTCTTGAACTGCCAGTTTGTCTGGAATCACCAACACAAAAATCTACCTCTTACCTTCAGCAATTTCTTTCCCAAAAATGCAAATAACTGATATTATCTTCGATCAATTAATCATCTAAATCTAACAATCCTAAAACATCAAGGTTTTATACTTTGGTTTTTTATGGACTTAAGGATATAAGTCCATAAAAAACCAAAGTATAAAATCTTGGAATAACCTTTCCTATGACCTAAAAGCCATTAAATCTATGCTTTTAAGAGTAACTTATTCCACTCCTTTCTAATCAAACACAGTGAATAAATCCAAAACTATGTATATCTGTGTATAAGTGCTTGTGATAAGCGCACGTGAATAAGTGTGAGTGTATATGAATGTATGTGTATATGAATTCATAGATGTGTATGTCTGTATGTGTATGTTTGTATATATTTATATATGTATATATATTTATATATGTATATATATATATATATATATATATATATATATATATATATATATATATATGTATGTGCATATAAGTATATAATATATATATATGTGTTTGTGTGAGTATATATATATATATATATATATATATATATATATATATATATATATATATATATATATATATATATACATATATATATTATATATATATATATATATATATATATATATATATATATATATATATATATATATATATATATATATATATGTATATATATATATATATGTATATATATATATATATATATATATATATATATATATATATATATATATATATATATATATATATATATATATATATATATATGTATATGTATATATATATATATATATATATATATATTATATATATATATATATATATATATATATATATATATATATATATATATATATATTTGTATATGAATATATGTATATGTGTGTATGCGAATATATGTGTAGGTGCATATAATATATACATATATAATACACATATATAATATTATTAAATGTGTGTATATGTATTTATGTTTGTATATGTGTATGTATGTATGTGTTTATGTATGTGTGTGTATGTATATGTACGTGTATGAATATACGTATATATGTGTATAGTATACATGACTCTACATATATGGGTGTATATAATGTTTGTATACAATTAATGTATACATACCAGTGTTGAATACAGGGGAATATAAGTATTTGTGTTTATATGTATTTGTGAACGTAAGTGTGTACGTGTGTTTGTATGTGTGTATTTGTATGTGTCTGTATATGTGTGTATGTGTGTGACTAATACTAAGTTACTTTTATTTTTTTATGGTTATTGTAATTATTTTTATTTCTGTCGTTTTATTTTTATTATTATCATTTTACTTTTATCATTGTATTGTTATTATTGTTACAACTACAACTTTTATTATTATCATTATTAGTATTTTTACTCCTTAAACTTTTAATGTTCGTTTTGTTACTGCTGTGGACGATTAATACTACTATTAGCATTAACAATATATTTATTAGCTTTTATTTGCAAGGTTTTTACTTAAGGTTAGTACATGTACTATTTGTAAACTTTCGTGAATGTGACAACTATTTCAGAATATATGAATTGACTAATTGATTGATTGATTAGTCATGGAAAGAGGTCTTCTGCTTTAAAATAGTCCTGGGCCCCAAAAAGTCTTGATCCACTACTATACGTTGCTATAATACATTATATTTTATATGTAGATCAGGAATAAAAAAGTGCAAGGAAAAGCAGTTTGCTAATTGATGCTGTATTTTTGTGTCATATATCTTCAATCGTTCTGCATAAAAAAATTGCACATATGAGTAGGAAGGAATCTTGACATGGTTCATATGCTTTAAACAAATACCTTCTAGACAGATACTCTTTCAACCTACTGCGGAGGTGGAGCACTAGCTTATATTCTAAACTTAGCTTATACTAAATGAATAAAAATTTTCAAGTTCATTCCCGAAACCCTTATTGACCGTATTATTTGCGTTCAGAGAGTAGTAATATTCAGGTTATAAGAGTCATTTTAAAATCAATTTTGAGTATTAAAATTGTTTTGTTTATTTTTAGTAGTGTACACTGTGGATTTCAAGAATGAGATATAGATATAATTTTAATTTATGGCTAACTTTATAGAAAAGATAGTGACCCAAATTTAAAAAAGATTTCTAACAAACATAAAAAAAAAATTTGACTTAGTCATAAAATTCTTGTGTCAAAGTAGTATTCAGGCAGGAAGGTCATAATATGGTGAAGTGATAATTTTTTGAAAAGATGAGTTTGTGTAGATGGGTAAAAATTTACAATTGATAAATTGGTTGAAGGCATTTCTTCGACACCTGATAGTAATTGTGCATGAAACGAGATGGGGTTGTGAGACTAGTTGGGGGGTAATATTTACGCAAAAAAATCTCGCCAAAGGAGAAATAAATCCTAGATCAGCCCCATCCGAGCAAAGTATAGTTTTTATAGTTAACGTTGGGCCAATGCATGATGATGCATTGGCCCAACGTTAAAAGTCAATGTTGGCCCAATGCAGGTTTGATCATTGGTTAGGTATTGGCCCAATGTTGTGTACAACATTGGCCCAATGTTGTATACAACGTTTATCCAACATTGGCCCAACGTTGTTTATAACATTAGGCCAATGTTGTTTACAACATTGGACCAATATTGTATACAACAATATATTAGCCTAACGTTTATATTGGGCCAATGTTGTATACAACAAGATATCGGCCTAACGTTTTATGCAACATTAGATCGTTGTTACAAATAAGATGATTTGCATCGCTACATTGAAAATTTATAGAGAAAAAAAAAGAATGTATGATACAAGTATAAACATTTATTTATTTAACGTAATTTCTCAGTTATATATACATATTGCAAACACCAAACTTAAATCATTGAGTTTTAAATAAAAAAATTCACTAGAAAATTTATAGAGTAGTTTCGATATTGGCTGAGCTACTTGTTATTGAATCGTGTTTAGCTTATGATATTTGATGCCCACGAATATTATTTTTTCTTCCGCTATCTCTATCACATGTCTGCATAAGCCATGCTTATTTGACTTCACAGTTTCTGCAAAAAAAATTGTTGTTTGTTTAATTATGCACCAAAGAAACATAACAAATTAAAAGTAATTCTGTAATGCAAAAATAAAACTGAAAAAATAAACTTTTCTAAACTACTTACCAATAGCAATATATGCAATCAACATTTTTCCTATTCCAATTTTTTGTCCTCTCCCGGCATAATTTAATTTTACAGCTAGGCCATTTTAAAAAACTATTCTTAGTAAATAACATATACAATCTCCTTCGTTTTTAACTCCAATTTGTGACAAATAATTGACCTGCAAAAATACTCAACCTGGCAATAATTAAAGTAACTTTTGTTTAGACTTAATTAGAATTAATATAAAATGTCATTTACAAAAAATCTTCAAAGAGTATTTTATTTAAAGTATATAAATTGTACTGAGATATCATACAAAATACATAAACAGATCATAAAAGAATATTTACCATTTACTTAAGTATTTTCTTGTCTTTTTTTCGAGAGTACTTGAATTCTTTACTGCTTTTAATGGCATGGACACTCTTTCAGGGAATACAATAATTAGCATACTTTTGTTACTCAAATTTTTATAACTGAATTTGATGTGTTTTGTAGTTCACTAAGTTGCACTTTAATGCTTGCCCATTGTGCCAATAATACCAGTATATCTTTCAAGGATACAATTTTATATAATTAACAATAAAGTTAATTATATTATTATGAAACTATACAACTAATTACATATTATATTTAAAATTTATGATAGTAAATACAACAATCACTAAAAAAACAGATAAAATTAAAGACATAGGGGCAAATTTTTATTGATAAAAATATATACTTGCTAATGGATTCATAATATTTTTATGAATTACGAAATTTGCAGGTGTGTATTCAATTTCTGGCACTGACACAAAACAATTCTCGTTAAAGTTTAAGATACAGATTGCACTGTAAAACAAAAAAATTCATATTAAAACAATGTTTCTCCAACAGGGTTCGTAGCCAACTATTTATATAAAATTCATGACTTTTTTGAAAAATCAGATGAATTTCCCTGACCATTTTTAATAATGGTTTTTACAAAATGTTCAAAATTACTATCTACTGTAATGGAAATGCTAAGATTGTACATGCTTTGAATGACAAAACTCATAAAACTTAGCTATTAGTTAAGTTGGATATTAGTATAAAGCTTACTATACATGTTAGTATGGATCTTATTATTAAGGATGACTAAGAATGAACACTAAGAAAAAAATATAGGTTTCAGAGAATATAAATGGGTTGCACAAAAAAAAACATAGCTTAATTGAGTATTTTAAAAATGTTACGTCACAAAATTAAAATTTTACAAGAAAATAAAAAACATTTCTCCTGTAAAAAATTTTATTTTTAGTTTATTTAAAAATTATTTCTTTCATCTAAAAAAAATCTTCATTTTATCCAAAAAAAATCTTCATTTTATCCAAAAAAAATCTTTATTTTATCTTATAATTTTATCTTTTCCTAAAAAAAAATTTTCTTTTTCACTTTTAAAAAAAGTGTGACTTATCTCACTTTTAAAGAAAGTGTGCTTTCAAAATACAGCGTTCAATTGTGAAACAAGTAGCTTTTTAACTAGAATTACTGATTTTTTCATGACTATCTAAAGAAATCATTCCCTGACTTTTCCAGGTTTTCCACAACTTTAGCTAATATTAACAAATTTTCCAGATTTTCAAGGTACAGTACGGACCTTGTCCAATGTTTGTAAATAATTTTTTTTACATATTTTAGTTTTGAATTTTATTAATAAAATTTTTAAAAATAATATCATCTATAAAAATATTGTTTTACAATTGTTTATTAGATAAATTTAAATAAACAGTTTTTCGCAACTAAATATAATTTCCGTGGTCAGTATTCGAGACCAAGCCTGTGGTATAAGCTTTGATATGTTGATTATTATACATTAAAATGTTAATTAACACTCTGACCTTTTGACCATAATATATGAAAAAGTATTTAAAATTGTAAAAGTTAAAGCTATGAAAAAAGATTTTCAATCATCAGACATAAAGACTTTTATATAAAAACTTACCATTTAATAAATTTTGTTCATTCAACTTCTCAGAGCAAACATTGAACTTCTGTAAAAAGTTTGGAGTCACAGGTAAATCCCAAAGTTTGATATTAATCTATAAATCAAATCATTAATAATTAAGTTATAACTTAATTGACTATAAATGACTTAATTTAAGTCACAAGAATCTCTTGAAGTTTATTTCTTATAAAAAACTTCAAGAGATTCTTGAAAAAAAAATTTTAAGATTCTTAGAAGATCAATAAATATAGCTTCTTTTTTTTATTTTTATAATTAAAAAAAATGGAAAGATAATATCAAAACCTTTTTTTTACTCTGTCAAACGATACCATTATTAAAAATGTTTCGCAACAAATACTAATCCGGAACTACATTGGCCGAATATTGGCTACTGTATAAATGTAAGAACAGATTTTTATAGCAAAATATTAAGCCTAAACTACATTGGCCAAATGTTGGCCGATAATTGCAAAAAATCGATTTGTAGAATTGCAATATTAAGCCGAAAAAACAACATTGGCTAAATGTTGGCCCAATATAGTACGATATTTGCAAAAAACCAATTTGCAGAATTGAAAATAAAACGTCAAAAAAAAACATTGGCTATATGTTGGCCCAACGAAATAAACTTGCCAATGTTAAAACTTACGTTGGGCAAATGTAAGCTTGCTGTCTGGGATATGCTGATGTAAAAAAAAATCTTCAGGAATATACGTATTTGCCTGCATGCTTTTTAATAATATAATTTTTATTATATCTAGTATCTCCCTTTTTTGTATTTTGATTTTTCTTAACCAATATAAAAACAAAAAGTTAAAGTCGGACACTAAGAACTACGATTTTTATTTATAAAGTTTTTGGAAAAACGTTTTATGTTATGTAGTGTTACGTTTTTTTTTTTTTTTTTGCTATTTTTATTTAAGGTATAGATTAAGGAGTTTGGTGATAAGACAAATTATGTCTTCTTTCTGCCCTGCTATTTTTATTTATATTATGTTTTACGACTTGAATAAATTTATATGGCAAAAAAAAAAAAAAAAAAAGAATCCTTTTTATTAGTCCTTTGTAGCTTCATTTTTAGGCATACTAAAATTTTATTAATTATTGGCTGGTAATATTGATATGTTAAGTTTTTGGTGTTATATTGCTTTGTAAACAGAATATATTTAGTTTTACTGATAATTAATGAAAGTTTATTTACTTTGAGTCAGTTAATAGGTTTTTCCAGATCACGATTTACTACTGTGAAAAATGTTTTTTTTTTTTTTAATGCTGGAGTAAAAATAAAAAAGATTAATTTTATTGTAAAAAGAATTAAGTTAAATATGTCTGAAGATAAGTAGATATCATATACATAACGTAGTAATAATCCAAAAATAAAACCTTGTTGCCGTTTTTTTATTCCACGTGGCTCTAAGTTATGCAGGAAAATTTTGTTATCAACCTTGTTAAATGTTTTTGACGAATTAATAAAGCTAAAAGTGTAATTTTTGTTTAAAAAAACATCGAAGGTTTTATTAATCAACTGTTGCATGATGAGTTGAATGACGAGTTGCATGATGAGTTATTTACCCTTTTCTAAAATTAAACTGTTTTTTAAATTAGACTGTGTTTTTTAAAGATTAATATATAACTTATTTTAAGGGATATTTAATGCATGATTCATTCAAAAAGCTTTTATAAACAGAAAAGTATAATTTTAGAAATAGAGCTTAAATCCAACTTAACTCTGTTTTTTTATACGCAGAGATTAACAGACCAGTGAAAACTTAAATTGATTATAATAGAATGATTGAAAAAAATATGTTAACATAAAGTTAAATGTAAACGTGTTAAAAAAAAAATTAAATATTCAAACTTTTTAAACTATTAAAACTTTAATTAAAATTTATGTAAAATATATATACATGCAATTAAAATTCGCTTGAGTTACAAAAATGTGTCAGTTCTCATAACTGATTGTTATAATAGTTTAGACTCTCCCTCCAACATTGTGTGACATAATAAGGGCGATTTCTAAAACATTAGTTTTTCTTCAGTACATGGCAAAATATTTACGTGTTTCAGTAGCTGAATAAGCTCTTATGTTAAATTTTTGCTTGTAGTAAATGATTTTTTTTTTCAAAACGTCAGCTTTTCTATTATAATTTATAGATATTGTCGTTCAAATAACTTTGATACAAAGTTATGTCAATTGATATTTAGCAACGCTTTACAAGTTAATAAAATAATTAAAAACAAGCATAGTTGCAGCAGAGTGTTACTAAGAACCATCTTGTCAAAAATTAATGCTCGATTGAGAAGGAATGGATATTTTAAATGTTCATCAATAAAAACCTATTTTAATACTTCAAAAAAAAAA
This sequence comes from Hydra vulgaris, assembly GCF_022113875.1. Lineage (NCBI taxonomy): Eukaryota > Metazoa > Cnidaria > Hydrozoa > Anthoathecata > Hydridae > Hydra > Hydra vulgaris. The sequence continues at coordinate 47,500,485 of NC_061160.1, read as the reverse complement.
AAAAAATTTATTATTTAAAGCATAAAAGCTAATTTGGTAATTTGGTGAGTTTAGTGAGAAAAATTATTGTACAAAAAAAAAAAAATTTTTTACTATAGGAATAGTAAAAAATGTATATTTTTTGATACAATATATTATAATGGGGTTTTAAATGCTATTGACAACACCCTCATATATTGACAACACCCTACATTAGGGTGTTTAAAAAAACATTTTTTTTTTAAAATATCTGCAGCATATACCTTCATGTGTTCTATATAAAATAACACATTTAAAAGTTTCTTGAATAAAAAATAATTTTAGGGGTGCCTAAAGACCCTTGCACATTTTATGGGTCCATAATATTAATAATTTTTTTTTCATAAGTATATCTTGTTGAGTCTCAAATGAAGCGAAATGAATATGAAAATCTCATAAACAATCATCATCTTATAGAAAAATATTATTTTAGATTTTAATGCCTAGAAAATGACAAACTAAAAATTAAATTTTTTACAAAGTACCTAATAAAAATCATACCTAAATAGGTATAATTTTTTTTTTATCAATGTTTTTTTTATAAAATTTCCATTATTTTTGAAGTTTTTTTTTTTTTGATACCCAACAAGACATACTTTAAAAAATTTTTTTTTTTGATGTTTAGGACCCGTTAATGATTCAAGGGTTTTGAGGCATCACTAAAAATATTTTTAGTTCAAAAATCTTTCAAATCAAGTGTTATTTTATCATATAGAACACATTAAGGTGAGAGCTGCAGATATTTTTCCTAAATATTATTTTTCAAACCACTTTAACGCACATATTTTTGAAAAATTCAAAATAAAGTGAAACAAAGAAACAACATTATCAGGTTGAACAAAACAAAATTGTTATTTAAATTGCTAAAAAATTACAAAGATTAAAGAAATAGGAAAAACTTTAAGTAAGCTTCTTTACATTCGACAATCCGATCCGAATATATACTTTTCCAGACTTAAAAATTTTCCTAAATCTTTATGCAATCCACATGTATGACACTCCAAATAAATATTGAGTAACTATAAACTAAAATTATTAAACATAAAGCAAAAAATAAAATATTTTAGGTTTTTACAATAATTTTGTAGCAGAGAACATGGCAGGATAAGAAGAGAAATAAGATGACTTTTCGTTTAGAGAATTGTACTCAAAAAAACTTTTCATAGCATCTAATTCTTTTTGCAAGGAAGCAATGCGATTACGTAGCTGATCATTTTCTTCTGTTAGCTCACCAACACGCATTTGAGTTTCAATATGCTTTAACTTAGCTTTTGTTCTACTCTTTCTAACAGCAACATTATTTCGCTCACGTTTCACTAAATACTCTTCACTGCCTTTTGACATTGTTTTTCGACTCTTACTACGGGGTGACTTTAGTTCATTTCTATGACTAACATTATCATCACCTTTACTTTGCTCCAACTTTATTAAAGCAGCTTTCAATCTTTGCGCATTAAAATCTAAAACTTCAACATTAATTTCGTCATCAGAGTCATTTTCAGAAGTACCACTACTACGAGGAATATATTGAAATTGATTTATCATTAAACCACCTTTCTGATATCTTGGATTAATGATATTGTCCTGAAATTGGGGAGTAGGAAAATCTCCATTGTCAAAATCATGTTCTGGAAGTAAGCTCTCTGGTGTTGAGCATCTTGAAGTAGCCGTCGAGTCAGGTTCTTTCTTTATTTTGATTAAACCTGGTAAATGTCTCTGAAGCGCATCTTTTGATAATTTTCCATGAAATAAATCATCAAAGAACTCTCCAGGAGCTGCAGGTAAATCAGCTGTAGAAAGATATTTTGAAAAATCAAGGACACATTCAGAAAATAAACTGTCAGTTGGTGATTTGACAGCATTATCAGATTCCATATTAGGTACAGCTTGTATATCAGTATTCTTAATATTTTCCATACCTTGAAAAATAGCTGTTGGAATCATAAAATTTTTGTTTTGTGATGTTATTGATTTCGACACGATCAGTTTATTTGAGTGATGTTGTATTGGACTCTTTTTTTTTTCAAGATACTCAGTGGCTTTCACAAAACATTCCTAAAGAAAATAAATTTAAATAAATAAACATATATATATATATATATATATATATATATATATATATATATATATATATATATATATATACACACACATATACATATATATATATACATATATACATACACACACACATACATATATATATATATATATATATATATATATATATATATATATATATATATATATATATATATATATATATATATATATATATATATATATATATATATATATATATATATATATATATATATATATATGATTTTACATAACAGTTGGATCTTTTCAATTGGTAATAATTAGGTATGATTTTTAAATGTTGCAAAGTTACTACAATATTACTTCAATGGTTTAAATTAAAACTACCTGACTCTCAGATTGTATTTCAGCCAGGTTTGTAATTGGTCCTTATCTAGCTATAAGCAGATAGGTATGCACACCGGTTTTGATATCTTGTTTTTGTTCGACACAAATCGACAGTTCCTGAGGAAAACTTTAAGAGAACTAATTCTGAGCATTTTTTTGGAAGTTGAACTGCTTTCGGGAAGCTTTGCAGCTGATTGGTCAAAGAAAATCAATAACAATTGATAAGAATGCTATCCTACTGTGTTTTCAAATAGTGAACTTTAAATAAATAATATAATAGATATTTTATTCCGGGGGTTTAAATGTTGCTATCTTTTTTTTTTTTATTGTATAAATTTTTTTATAAGTCAACATATGCAAACAACCGAAAAAGAATTTAAATAAAGAATAATTTTTAAGTTGTATAATAAATTTTTAATAATTTTTGTTTTAAAATTTACATAAAAGTCATAAAAATATTAGTCCTATTTTATACCGGGCTGGCACTGAATGCTGTCAATTTGAATTGTAAAATAATAATATTTTTTGTAATATTTTCGGTTTTGGCAAGTTAGAATAATTAAAGTTAAAAATAAACAAAAATATAAAAAAATGATTTTTATAAAACTTTAAAAATTGAAAAAAGATGTTTAATTTAAATGTTCAACAAAGTAACAATAATCATTAAAAGTCAAACTCTGATTAAACGTATTGTCTTATTTATCGTCACAAGTGAGGGAGGGTTTAAAGAAAATCTATTATTAAATTATTGATAACCTTTGCAGTAGTTATTATATCATAAGGTTAGTGTAAATCATTTGCGTTAAAAAAATATAATTTATCTGTGTTTCCAATATCAACAATAGCAATCACTGAAAACACTTTTTTTTTAATTTTGAACAGTTTAAATTAATTTAATAATCAAAATTTTTGTGACGCACCAGAAAGTTTTTTTTTGTAAGTAGGGAGGATTTTTTTTTTGAAGGATTAGCAAGCTTACCAATTATTTTATAGACACATAATAATGATGTCACTTCTACCAAAACAAAATAAGTTAATTAAGTTTTACTAGTTAACTGGAAACATTCTTTATCATTATATCTAGATAATAATTATTCAAAAAAAAATATCGTTCTAGACGCCTGACCTTTATTTTAAAAGATTTATTGTTTCTTAAAGGTTTATTGTTTCTTAGAGTTTTTAAAAAAACAACTATTATAAAACTGAATAGAGTTTAAAGGTTAGCAAAACTTGTTTGTTGTGTTATTTTTGAAGCAATGCCAAACTTTCGAAAATAATAATAAAAATAATAACCGACCTTCGTATAAATGATAATATTATGAATTAATCAGTTAATCCTCATTAACCAAAACAGAAAAACACAAATAAAATGAAAAACTTAATGCAATCGAAACAATCGCATTATAAAAAGTAAAACCTTTTTTTTCTTTTTATAACTATATAATTTTTCATGTTAACAAAAATGTACGTTCAAAAACTAAAAAAAAACAAACTTCTATTTGATTACTTTAAATCTCAAATTTAGCGACCTTCTTTAAACTTTAATCTCAATTTTCTTGACAAGTCTTTGTTAAATTAATACTTAAACTTCATAAGTTTCTGTTGGACTGACCAATATCATATACAAAATTAATAGAACGCTACCGCTTGGAGCGCCTTTTAAATATCTGTTTTTAAAAAGACTGACAGAAATCTAATGTTTTAGAACCAAGTCTAAAAAAAGATTAGAATTCAATCAGGAACTGATGGACTTGGAGTAGTTAATAATTAGGCATGTCGCTTAGTTAGATCTACAAAAAGTTTATTATACTATATTAAACTATTAAAGATAACTACAACAAAAAGACAACTAAAAAGTGGTAATAAATTTCAGACGTTTTACTGAGGCCTACCTTGTTTTCAACCAATTATAGTATTTTTTTTAATTTTTTGACCAACTTATGTCGTTTTCATTTTCAACCGATTTTTCTGCCGATTTTAGAGATTTTGATATTAAACTGATTTGAGTTAATCTAATTTTTTTTTTTGCGATTTTTATTTTAGCATTCTCGTTTGTTTTTTTGTAACTTTTTTATCCTAGCTTTTATTTTTTTAAAAGAATACAATTAACAATAAATTAATAAATAAAAATTTTTTATATCAGACATCGAACCTAATACCTCTTGATTCTGAAGCCAGTGCTCCAACTTCTGCGCTACGGCTGATCAAATTCGGCTCTGATTCAAATCAACAAAAAATTATACCAAAAAAATATACCGGAAAATGTGTGGTTAAAAAACAGGTCGGAAATATAGTTAGTTGAAAATTCAGTCAATCGAAATCTCAGTAGGTTCGAAAATTATTAGTTCATGTTTTAATAAGTTGTAAAGTTTTAAAAATAAAAAAGTCGTCGGTTAAAAATCAAAATCAAACTACGATTTTAGAAATTTTAAAATTAGGTTTAGTTATAGTTAGGGCCGGCGCGAGTAGGTGTTACGTGGGTGGGTGGGGGTGCCATTACAACTTTTGCCGACAAAAAAAAAAAAAAAAAAAAAAGGTCCTCGTTTTCCAAAATTTGCCGACTATCATGACGACATTTACCGACTGTCTAACCTCTAACCTATATCGAAAGGGTCGACATTTGCCAACTGACTAGTCTAAAACGGTCCAATCTGCCGAATAAGGGTCCAGTTTGCCGACTAAAAATCATTGATGGGGGGGGGGGTTGTCACACCCCTCCACACCCCCCTATCGCGCCGGCCTTGGTTATAGTGCATCGGTTTGTGATAGTTTAGCTTTTTATTAGCAAAAAAGATTTAAATTTTAACATTTTTTTTTTATTTTTTAACTTAAAAGTTTTTAAGTATAGTTTCTTTTTACTTAACCAAGCACCTTAGGGTTCAATAATCATAAATTTAGTTTTCAATATTTAACACTTTTTTTTGTAAGTCCATTTTTTTTCGTGATGTTGATTTTATTTGAACTTAAAAAGTTATAAAAATATATCAAACTCTTATCTCATGTAAATAAGAATTAGATATCAAATAATCATTTTAATAACACGGTAATCATTTTATATTAAGTAGTTTACTAATCTATTCAAGTAAATTCTAATTATTAACATCAACCAAAACAAATAACATTGATTTTTGCATGATGCTCGCAAAAGTTAAATTGTAGAAATTATAAAACCAGATGATGGTAACTAAAAACGTTTACAGCATTATAAAAAAATATATTTAAATTAATCCAAGCTGGCAGAAGTGACCCGAGACTAACAAGATTTTACAGATAGATAAAGCAACCGATTTACAAATTTCTACATTTTTTTCTTCTTGTTTTTTTCGTAGTACACAAGAAATTGTTAACTAAACCTTGGTATGTGCATTATTGCGTATATTATACAAACAAGTATACCCTCATTATTGTATTAAGAATTTTATTCATGCTTTTACAGAATCTTTTTTTAATCAATTTTTAAATTATTCTAAATCAAGTATTAAGTAGTATCTTTTAGCAATTTTTTTTTAATATTAAAATAGAAACAATATAAAAAGAACATTTTATTTATAAATATTATATTCCAACGCTATTGTGCCAGCCGGCCTTCTAGTTTCCCTTTCGGAATTCAAACTCGTATTAACACTTGTTTGTCACAATCCAGACGTAAATCAAAAACACGTTGATTTCATTTCTCGAGTCTTACACGTGTTCTATAAGGTTTTAAATTCATATTTAAATATCGCAAGTCTTTATTACTGAATTTGAATTTGTTAGTATAAAATAATTCTACGCTTCCGTAACGGTAAAACCATTAGTATCATAATTGGTGTTTTGGTAAATAATTAATCTCACAGAATGGAACTCTTTTATTGACACGTGTTTGTTTTTTTGATTTGTTTTAGACAGTTTTAAAACATGCAGCAAAAACCATACGTAAATTTTTATAAAGTTGTGTTAAGTACCAGAAAAACTGTTGCAGTCAAAAATATATTGCGTTCGTTTGACTTGCAAGACAAACGATGATATAAATGATGGTTTAATGTAGCTGATGGTTTAAATGATGATATAAATGACGGTTTTAGATGATATAAAGGATGCTGGTTTTATTGTAAGTTACAGCCAATTGGCTGTAACTTATACTAAAACCAGCATCCTTTATATCATCTAAAACCAAATCAAGCTAGCAAGCCCTTTCATTAATGTTTGCGGAAAATTTAGGTTTTCAAATGACCAAAATTCTGAATAGATAATTGCAATCTAGAAATTACTCATAATAAGGTTTTTTATTATCATTTACTTCTGTATCATATTTTTTGTTTTTTTGCTGTTATTTATTGTTTAAAAGTTTTTACTTATTGTCTAAAGGATTATATAGTATTAGTGTTTTTAGTTTTGGTTAGTGGTCATTAGCAATGTGGTCATAACCATGTGGTCATTGTAAACATGTGGTTTTAATGCAACAACAGAAATGGTTCATTTAATTTAGTTGATGTTAAAATTAATTAACACCTATTCTATTTAGTTAAATTATATTATATTTTTGTTTTTAACGTTCAAAATGTGATTTGTTTTATTGAGTTTAAAAAAATAAATACTTTTTATACATCAAAAATGCATTATAATTACACCATACATAACTTATTTCATAAAATGAACGACTATATTAATTATATCAAAAAGCTTTAATATATTCTCAATTATTTACTAAGTAAATATAAGTATAAAATAAAAGTATATTTGTGGTTTATTGTTTACAATATGTAATAAAAACATTTTAAAAAAAGATTTGTTTGCATGCATAATCCAGCTGTCCTGTGACTGTACTTTAATCCGGCGCTGTTTTTTTTTTTTTTTTGTGTACAACGTTTTATTAAACTGTTGATGCAACTGGTATTATTATCTATTTGGTTGCCTAGAGCTTATCATAGTGACAATTGGATATGAATCGGAGAATAGCACCAATGCAAAACAGTTTTTTTTTTTATCAAAACAAATGTTACTTAAAAAATTTTTGAAACTCAAATCTGTTTTTAAATTGATGCATAAATAAAAAAATATCCATATAGCCACAGTAATAAGTTATTATCATCATCATAATAATTATGCATCTGTTCCCATGACGATTTTTATGAGTCCTTATCTCATTACTTATAAACATATTTAATATTTTTTTAAATTTTTTATTTTAGGTGCGCCAAGAAGTCCTTACGGTCTTATCACAGAGCACTGCGGATGAGCATTTAATTGGAAGCTCACGCCTCTTTCCTAACCGATGTCGCAAAACTTGCCCAGAGGTGGGGTTTGAACCACGGATCATTTGTTTCTGAGGCAAGTACACAACCACTGCGCCATGGCTGCTCGTTATTTATATACATAACTATAATAAAGTGTTTTATATATATATATATATATTTATATATATATATATATATATATATATATATATATATATATATATATATATATATATATATATATATATATATATATATATATATATATATATATATATATATATATATATATATATATATATATATATATATATATATATAGATATAGATATATAGATATATAGATATATATATAGATATATAGATATATATATATATATATATTCAGTTTCTGAGGCAAGTACACAACCACTGCGCCATGGCTGCTCGTTATTTATATACATAACTATAATAAAGTGTTATATATATATATATATATATATATATATATATATATATATATATATATATATATATATATATATATATATATATATATATATAAATTCTAGTTTTCTAGAACTACTTTTACTTCTTAAAAAAATTAATAAAAAGTCCCAAATATTAGTATTCAAAAATCAACAATTTTATTTTTAAATCCATAACAGCGGTTTTTTTTCTCCATGCTTTAGTTCTTTTTTAAATCCTATTTGCTTAAGTATATGTATAAAGAGATAAGTTATAAACTCCTTGTGATTTACATTTTGAGTTGGCTTTACAACCATGTTAATAATTGATCTTGTTTATTAAATTTTTTGTTTTTCTTAAGTTACAATAAAAAAAAAGAATGACGAGTTACAATTACTCGAATTTTTTTTTTATATTTTAATAATAATTATTGTAAAAAATAAAAAACAGCAAAAATAAAACAAAATTTTGAAGCAACATTTATTATTCTAAATATGTTTTCAGAATTTTGTTTAATTTGCGTAAATAAAATTCGAGTCATTAACAAAGATAATCAAGAAAATTATTATTCAAATGACTTTGGTCAAAGTGTACAAAAGTATTTTTCGAAAATTAACTTCAGCTGTTGAAAATGCATTTAAAAAAAAAAAATTTTAATGAATTTCTAACAGCTGAAATTCATTTTTGAAAACATAAATAGTTTTTTTTACATCTGCATATCAGAAAGCTGCAGTTTGCGGTATGAAATGTTTTGATACGGAAGTAATATAATATTTTCTAAAACTAAATAAAGGTAAATAAAACCTTGTTAGTTACTCTGTCTCTGTTGATGATACTTAGTAGAAAATATCCACAAAAAAATAAAATAATGTAATGTCCATTAAAAAAAAAATTTTTTAGAAATTAATTCTTTAGAAAAATAATGAGTGGAAATTGAAGCATATATAACAAGTAAATTATTTTGGTAAGCTGGTTTTAAAAAAGCAGCTGTGAATGAATTGCTTTCTTTTTCTTTACATAAATACACAGTGGTGTTTTTTTGTTTTTTTTAAGGAGGGGGGGGGGGGGCATGGGGTAGTAATTCCCTCTCCCCCTCCTCCTAGGACATTTTTTGTAAATTGACTATTTTACAGAATTGGGCTATTATACTGATGAATGAAATTGACTATTATACGTATATTAACTTGATTATTACACGAATATATAAAAATTTAAAAAAGAAAGTAACCTATAAATGAAAATAGGGGAAATAAATTTTTTTTTTTAAAGCCTTTTTTAGCCCCCTCTTTGGCGAATGACAAAATCCACCTCTGAAAATACAAGCTTTCCTATGTTAAGTATCAATGTATTTAAATAATGAAGATACTAGTTCTTTAACAAAAGTAGTTGAGTTGAATAATTATTAGACATACATAACTTTGTCGCTGCAAATTATCTTACTGTACTGGTTTTGCTTTAAAATAAACTAAATGCGAATGTTGTTGGTGCACCAATATGAACCGGTTCATGTGGTAACCAGATAAAGAGTGTTGTCAAATATGTTTAATTCAATGAAATTTTTTTTTTAATAATTAACAACTTTGATTAAAAAAAAACTCGTAAAAAAGCAAAAGTCAAAAATTATTTTTAGTAAATGAATTTAATTAGATGACTCTTTAATATGCGTACTCATATAAATATGAATACGCATATTTGAAGTATTAACACACGATTTTGAAATTATTATTTGCAAGCAAATTACTTAAGCGCGATGGTTTATTTTTGTATTTGGTTTACGTATGGGAGAATGGGGCATTGGGATACACTTCTGGTTTTTACTTCTTAACAACATTTTTAATACGCGTTTTTTTTTTTTAGGTGTTTAGTTTGATTTGTAGAATAAATTTGTATTTGCAAAATTAAATTTACTAATTTCCAAAATGTAACATGGTAAACTTGTGAGACTTTTTCTAGTAAAATTAGAAATTTTTATCAAGATAGGTTGTATCAAGGTATCAATGCTCATAGTTTGTATCCATAGGTTATCTTGATAAAAACTATGAGCATCATTAAAAAAGTAAATAAAAAGTATAAAAGTATAGATAAGGCAGATTTTTACTTAAAGACAACCAAATTAATAATTAAAAATAAATAATGCATTCAATGGTTCACATCACATTTCAGAAATCCAATAAGTATATTATTTTAAATGTCATTCATAAACGTCAATAAATAATGGCTTTGTATCAAAATTGGATCTCCTAGTATTATTATATTTACGTAAAAATCTCCTGAAAATTTTCTGTAAATATTAAAAGAAATAATTTTTAGAAAAGTTTATAACAAAATGGAGTACAAGATATGTTAAAACAACATAACATAAAATTTTTTTTTATTAAACCAAGATACTTCAAATACCTTAGGTTTCAATAATCATAAATTTAATTTTCAATATTTTACACTTGAATTTAATTGCAAGCCGATTCCTTATTGTTCATGTTGATTTTATTTGAATTTAAAAAGTTATAAAAAGATTCCAAACCCTTAGCCAAAATAAATATGGATTAATTATCAAACAATCGTCTTAATAACACGATAATCATTTTATTGTTGTTTGTTAATCTATTTAAATAAGTTCTAATTGTTATCAACCAAAAATAATAACTATTAGAAAGTTTGAGGTATTTTACAACATAATCTTATTTACCAATAGACACATTGAATAACATACCTTACAACCTAGCAACTTTAAAAACTAATAAATTACTTTTTTGTAAAATAAAAAGCAACACAAAATTTGCCCCTTACAGGCCAAATGATATCAAATGTTATAACTTTTTCAAAACATAGCTCTAGTAGTAACTGTTTTACCATATGAATGTGGTTGTCACAGCTCTTAAGATACCTCTACAAATCATAGTTCCCCACTCTCTTTTACAGTGTAGTCATTACCCTGTAATCAAAAAATAACCTTGCTTCTGCATTACCCTGTAATCAAAAAAGTTGTTTCAATTCTAGGAAAAGTTATTAATTAAGAAATTTAAGATTAATAAACATTAATTAATTAACACTAATTAAGAAAAAGAGCCCTACAAGGAAAATTTTCTCTGTTTCAGTTTAGATAGGCTAGTGAAAATCCCCAATAATCTCATGCAAGACTGGATCCCGCTGACTGAACCATGATGATAACAATGGTGTAAAGCCCAAATGATTATTTGGAGTCCCAGTATATTTCCTATTAGAATCCCAGTTGGGAATCAGTTTGTACTTGTTGTTGTTAAGGGAAACTCAAAACTGAAACCTAAAATATACAAAGGTGAATTGTTAGCATACATGTCAAAAAATTTGGTTTTTTAAAGCAAATATTGTTTTGATGGTTTAAAGAAAAAGAAAAATTTATTAATAAAATGAGAAAAACATTTTATTATACTCTAAAAAACAAAGGTAAAAACTTTTACCTAAGGGTAAAAGTATACGCTTATTAAGGTATAATTCTCTCCATTCTACGGTAGAAAGTTATGCCTTAAAAGAAATTATACCTTTGAGGAAGAAAATTGTATGAAAAATCATTATTTTTAATATAATTTTCTACATCAGAAGACATACGTTGTTAAAGGTATTTTACATATCCTACCCTAAAATAGAAATAGAAATAGAAACTTACCCCCTGCCAGTAAAGTTCATTTTAAATATTTGTTTAATTTTGCCTTGTTTTTTTAATAGCTGAAACACTGTGAAAGTTTTTTAAACATCTGGTTAAAGATTAATAAATCAGATAAAAAAGAATACCTGTCCAAGCCAAAAAATTTATGATCAAGATACGTACACTCCACAGCACCATTGGAATAAAATTTTTTAAAAAACGTTTAAAATATTTTATTAAAGTTTATCTGTTTTTGTGAAATTGATTTGATTATGAACTTTTTTGTTTTGAAAACTTTTTTTTTTTCTTCATAAAAATGTTATAACCATGTCATTTTCTCGAAATTATAAACTATATGCAGACTTTTGTCATTTTTGTGGTTGCTATATTGGGAAAAAACAGCCAAAACATCAATTACTTTGTGGGACCGGATATGCTGCGTACTTTAAAATTCAAGTAGGTTAATAAGATTAAAAATGGCCTTTTCATATGGTCATTACAAAAATAGGAACATAGACTTGGTCATTAAAAAAATTGGCCCATCGGCTTTCCACGCGTACAAAGAGAACCAAAGCTTCACGCTACTGACTTATACTTTTGTATGGTCGATATATTAAGATATTAAAAAAATTACGAATAAATAAAAGCTTCCATATCCTGATATTTCGTTATCAGTTACACCAGCTCCACATAATGCACATCTGTCAGTTCATCAACTTCATCATCAAGTCATACAAATAAAGATAATTCTACGCATAGATAGATAGTTCTATGCATATATAGATAGTTCTACGCATAGGTATATAGTTCTACGCAAAGATAGATAGTTCTACGCATAGATAGATAGTTCTACGCATAGATAGATAGCTCTAAGCAAGATAGATAGTTCTACGCATTTTTCTAAACAAAAAAAAAAATGGATAATTTTGTGCGTGACCTAAATCTATCAAAGTCTGAAGCTGAAATAATGACATCCAGGCTAAAATAATTGAAATTACTAGAATCAATGTGCAAGATTTCAAAATACAGGAAAAGGCATCAGTCTTTTTCTCAGTTTTTGAAGTACGTTTTGATTGTGTTTTCTGTTTGGATGTTGATGGTATCTTTAAAGCAATCGGATTCTTGCATATACGTAAATGATAACGATTGTTTATAGACAGTTGCATTTGTATCTTCAAAGGTTTTTTTTTACATAATGGAAACCATATTTTTCTATAACTGTGGCTCACTCAACGGATTTGAAGAAAAATTACAAAATTACGCTTTCTATTTCTTTTTTGTTTTCTTTTTTTATTGGGACAGCAGAGCGTTAAATCAACACTACCTAACTTGAGACTGGCCAGCGCGCATAGAATTAGCTGGTAAATACAATGTAGTTTGTGATTTGGCATGATTTTTTTAGAGGAGGACCTATTACAATCCTTGCTTATCAATCTAAGGCTAGCCTAACAATTTTTTAAAGCACTATTACAATCACCAGAGAATCTGGAACCAGAGAAATTAGAAACTACAATGTCTTGTTTGGCAAAAAAATTCATGTCAGACATTTAGAAATCTAGTGAATGAATTCTTAGAAAATAACAGAAGTAAAGATTACAAAGAACTATTGTAGAATTTGGTGACAACATATGAAGAGTTTATTTTCAAAACGCGGTATGCGCCTTTTTCAAAAAAACGTAGAAATTGTGCAGTTTATTTTTAGTTTATAAGGACCTAACAGATATTGTGTCCAATTATTTGCTAAGCGTAGTACTTTATATTTTTCTGCTTCTAAAATATATTTTATTTTTAAAAAATGGTATGGAATTTTTTATTTATTTTCATAGTGCAGCATTTAACTTTGACCAATCCAAATGTATATTACTTCTGCGCAAACGCAAATCTTGTAAGGTCGCATTAATGAAATAGCGGATTGCAATGGACTAAATTAACGCGTTATCTAATCTACTATTTCACACAGAAAAAAGATGCTTGAAACGATAAAAAAGAAAATAATTTCTTCATTCTAGTGTTTGTTTATACTTTCATACTTTCTTTATTAAACTGAACTAATTATGAAATGATAACAGAAAAAATATAAAAAAGACATCTTATATTAATGTATTAGTATAAATGTATTATATTCAAACAACAAAAAAAAATTAAAATAAGTGAGACTGAAAAAATGATCAATTTCAACTATCAGGAATTAGTACTATGATGCCATCACTCTGAGCCAACATTACATAACCTGCTTTAGAAGGGAAAAAATAAGATACTTTTAAACGAAATGTTCTAGCATCAAGTAGCTGTGCGAAAATTTTTTTTTGTCAGATAGATACTGTCGGTGCAGATAAAAAAAACACAATATGCAAATTTTATAAGACACTTCTAGAAGATTTTAGAGTAGATTATCTACTGTCTAGTGAAGGCGATAACTTTTTGTTTGAAGAACTATTTTTGTCTCAAAATAAATTTAAATTCACAATCGTGAATTTTAAAACATAATAGTTTACATAACTAACAGAACATTGCTTACATTACCGTTAAAATATAATTACCTAAACATTAAATACACTTAGTTATACAATATGTTAAATGAAATTAATTATTAAAAGATATTTAGGTCTTTTAAAGCTTATAAACTTTCCAAAATATCTTTATAAAATGGATATACCGCATTTTACTAATAAGATGTAATTGTACATCCAATTTGAAAGTAAATGCAAATTTTTAAACAAAAAGAATATATATTTTTATTTACCTATATTTCGATTATCAACATTATCTAATATACTTTATGTATATATACATTAAGCAACAATATTTTTTTCAAATATATGAGACATACTTGTGTGGTGAAAAAAGTCAATTATCTCAATACCACAAAATTGAATATACCACTTTTGAAAATATCACGATCTTCGATCTCGAATTAAGCTGTACTGTTTGCACTCTTATCTGGATTTCTTTAGGTCGAATTTGGGAGCAGTATCTAAAGAGCAAAATGAGAGGTTTTATCAAGATATTAAAATTATGAAGGCAGGCGCCAACTGGCCAACCGGGAAACCGGGTGCGCCTCACCATCCTTGCCCCCCGCCAAATCATAAGTTGTAAATCTCCATAATGCCACATGTTATATATAATTTATAACTATAAATTCATTTAGTGTTATCGCTTCAAGTGCAAATTCATGATCCTTCAGTTTTTCACAATACAATTAAAGCATCATTTATATCAGGGGCGAATTCAGAAATATTTTAGGGGAGGACAAAAAAATATTTTTTGACCTTTTAACAAATACTCACGTAAATTAGTTTTTCTCATGGTGTTTACTCTACTAAATGATAGTTTAAACTAGACCCGAAAGAAACTTTATTTTGTCCGAAATTAAAATTTGAAAAAAGCGATTAGGAAAAGTCTGAGTTAGACCCCTACCCCCACCCCTTCCCTAAATCCGCCCCTAATTTATATCACAAACTTAATAACAAACTGATTTGATACTTCTTTTTTTTGTTTCCAAAAGCGTGTCACGTGTCTTTAACGAATCTCCATGACAATTTTGCAATTTTTATATGCAAAATTGTGTGCTTTTATTTAAATTAAATTATTAAATTGTTTCTTTTCGAATGGAATTCCAAGGGAACTTAATGCACGAATGACGCTACAAAGAACAATAAAAAATCTTGCTCTAATTATATTTTAAAGTAAAATATATAATTGTTTTAAAATGTAGTTAAAATATGCAATTTTAACTACATTTTTAAACAAGGATTTCTCATGAAGTCAATGTGTAAGGCTAAAAATTTGCAAAAAGTTTAACAACATGTTGATTGAGGGATTGGCCAGAATCACCATCAGAACTTTTACAGAATCAAAATGGCTGCACTTTAAAAAATAATTTTTAATTTTTATGTAAAGTGTGTGCTGCCAATGTCAATATCTCGATAACAGCTAACTATAAGATATTTTGGTTCAAAGTTTAAAAATCTGTTAACAGAGAAAACGCAAGAAAACAAAATAAAACAATTTTAACAATGTATATCTTTAAAAATTTCCAGACACATAGGAGTCATCCTTGCTCAATCCTTTTCTTATATCTCTCAATTTTTTCCTCCTTGATTTTGTTTCTTCTTTTTCCTTCCTTTCCATATGAATGATGCGATTGTTGTCCTTTTTAATTGCATCGAGGAGGAAATATTTTCCACAATGAAATCAATGTTGTTGAAATTTTTCGTTATGCGAAACGTAACATCCATTAAAAAATATAACTGCTGAGAAAACAGCTAACTCTAAAACACTTTTTGAAACCAAAAGTGTTTTGGGGCATTCTTTTTAGATTATTCGATTAAAAGCCTCACTAGGATTTTGGGTATAGATGTGTAAACATTTTGGCAAAAGATTGTCGGAACAAATTTTGATCTAAAAATTGAGCTAAAGGTAAGTTTACTACTCTAAAATGCCTTTTTTTCCAAAACAACCTCCCTAAAAATCACAGTACGCGCCTGCCTTGATAGTCCGAGTTAACGGGATTTTACTGTTTATATAGTCATTAAATGTATCTATGTTACTGCAGTGATTGCGTTGTACATTGTGCAGGTTGCTATGGAAACTTTGTCCGAAACTTCCAAGCAAGCGAACTCTTCAGTGTCTAATGAACATAAGAGGGCCGCTACAAAATCTGACTCAACATTATGTAAGTCTAGGAGAAAGTCTAGCGGTGCCAAAAAAAGACAAAAGAAGAAACGTGATTTGTTTCAATTAAGCCGTGATCTTAAACAACGCAAGCTGCAATTTAATAATGAACATGTCATCAATGTTGTTGAAGAAGTATCTGTTCCCGCGTCAAACCCAGTGTTAATTAAGAAAAATGCTTTTTTGTGGAATATAACGCCTAACGTAATCATTGAAGCAAGTACCGCGTCAAATACAGTGTCTTCCAGTCCTCAACAAGATAAGCAATTAGATTTTACCATTAGCAAATCGCCCGTAAAAACTATTACAGACTGTACGTCAGAAATCGGTGCAGTTGTTACCGAAAAAAGTATGTATGATGTGTATATAGAACTAACAAAAGATGATGCTAACTCAAGTATTCTCAACCATAAACATCAGTGTACCTAAACAACAAAATTGATTTAAAAAACGGATTCCTGAAAGTGCACAGCGTAACCAAAGAATAGCATTATTAAATAATAACATGATTCAGCCGAACCATACAGATATAAAGCATTTACCATATGATCCAAAAAGAGTGTACCAAAGATTGATATCAGATAATAAGTGTTCCAAAGACGTTGGAAAACCGCAAGAGTTGAAGACAATCAAATCGTGGCACTTTACTGCAATGTATGCATCGCATTTTCAAAAAAAGATTCTAGTTTTACTTTTGGATTTAAAAAGTTCTCCCATATACCAAAGAATCAAAGACCATGAAGAATCTAAACCATTAAATCATAGCGTTGCTGTAATTGCACTACTTTGTTGTACAACATAGAAAGATATTAGCTCTTTAATCTACAAAAGTATAGTGGAAAAGCAGAAAGCGCAAGTATTGAAAAAGATTGAAGTATTTAAACGAATTTTTGCAGCAGTTGTTTTTATTGGCAAGCAAGCTCTTCCATACAGAGATAATCGGCGTGAATCTCTCTACAATTTACACAATAAATCTATTGATCACGGAAACTTTTTGGAACTAATATTGCTGATAGCAGAGTTTGACGTTCCTCTTAATAATTATATAGAAAAAGCTATTCAGGCAAGTCAAAAAAGGAAAGATTGTTTGATACGTAAAGGAAAAGGATCAGAGCTTGAACGCAATGGTTTAAAAATGGAAAAAATTGTGGGTGAATCCTTTGATGAAGCAACAAACATGCGTGGTGAATATCATGGAGTTCAAAGTTACATTAACGACGTTTCATTAAATGCTGTATGTATGTGGTGCTACGCGAACCTTCTAAATTTGTCTGCAACAGATATTGTGGAAAATATATTAGCTGTCAAAAAATTTAATTGGTCTCTTGCAGAGTACAGCAACTTACTTTGGCGATTCTTGCAAACGGATGAACCTTTGGACGGATATTCACAATGGACAAGGAGTTAGATCTGCGAAACTAAAAAGACTGCAAAAAAATGGTGAAACACGTTGGTGGTCAAAGATGATGGCGCTTGAACGAATTTTTGGAACTTATGATGCTCCACAAGTGGAATTGTTCTATCCTCTTTTGCAAGTTTTTAATTGTATTAGGATGATTCGATACAAAATCAACATTCGAAGCCACAGCACTGCATGACAAATGGTATCGATTCGATGTGCTTCTTGCAACTTTTTCATCTTCTACGTGTGTACACCGTTTTGCGACAAGCATCCGAATATTTGCAAACAAGAGGTCTGGATTATTTAAGTGCTTGGAATATGGTAGAGTCAGCTAAACAAGAACTGCAGACAATATCATTCGAAGATGTCCATTCTATGACAATTATATTTGTTAAAGAAATCAACACCCTCCTAGATGGTAGTGAACTTGATTCAGAAGTTGAAACAGAATTACGTGTAGAACGAGTTCATCGAAAGAAACGTATGGCAGGGGAACTCGCTTTTGATGACATACCAGAGAATCCTCTTGATCGTTTCAGAATGGATGTTTTCCGTAGAATAATTGATTAGATTACCACTAGCATAGATGAACGTTTCTCAGTTAACAGGGACATCATTAGAGACACTGCGTGTTTAGATCCAAGACGTTTTAAAGAAATTGTTGAAAATGGTATTCCAGAAAACAGTCTTGCAAAAATTTCTCAACTAACTAATCTTTGTTCTGATAGATTAAAATCTGAATTGCATAGCTTTGCTGTAAACTTTGATAGGCTCTCAGAAACACTTCGAGATGAATTTACAGTGAGTCCTAGTGACGAAGATTCAGAAGAATTGAATTCAGTCTCTGAGTTGGATACTTCAACAAAAACAACTGAAAATGAGAATGATAGAGATTTTCAGAACTTTGAGCGTTATGTAGATTCTTGTAAAAAATGTTTAAAATGTTGCTATAGTATTTTATACAAATATTCGTTGAGTGCAACTGCTTATTCAAATCTGTTTCTGGCTTACGAATATCTATTAACACGTTCATTCTCACAAGTGAGCTGTGAATGGGCATTTAGTAAATTAAAAATTGTCAAAATTAGGCTGCGTTCCTCATTATGTAACGACAAGCTTGAAACATTTATGTTGATGTCGACCGAGAAGGACATTTTGGATTCAAATGCAGTTGAGGACGTAATTGGCTATTTGTGTAAGGATTCGGTAAAGTTATCAAAGATGTTGCTTCTATAAATTTCATCAGAAGATTTTAGTCAGTTACAATATAAATACCAGATAAACCACAAGGTCCATTTTGATTTTTTTTTATCTTAAATGATTTAAAAAGAGGTTTATTATTCATTTATTTTATTATTATTATTATTCATTGATCGTGTTATTATTATTATTATTGTTGTTGTTATTATTATTATTATTATCATTATTATTATTATTACTATTATTATTATTATTATTATTATTACTATTATTATCATTGTCTACATAATTATCATGTATATTTCATTCATAAGTAAAATAACATACTGAATTATATTGTAAGCCTGAATGAACTTTGAACTTTAAAAGTGTAACATTTTTTTATCTAATCATATTTAAATTAAAAAGACCTTTATATAAACACTAGCCTATTTTCTACCTTTATCCTGACCTTGTAGCGCCCCTCCCTCTCCCCCCTCCCCCGTAAGATTTAAAGCCCCAGTCCGCGCCTGCATGAAGAAGTGTCACCAAGGCAATGAAATGAAGCTATATTGGGAGATTTTGTTTGGGGTTTGGTTCACAGTGACTTAAATCATAATATGAGAAAATTGTGCTTATTACTTCATTTTTCAGAAAATGAATGCCACTATTCTATTTAGCGAATAAATACTTACCTTAGTTGATTTGCTTGTTTAATATCTCAGTTACCTAATGTTAATCATTATTGTAACTAATCATAATTGATTGAAAGTTGTTGACAGTACACAGAAACGGACTTCGAATTCGATTTCAGCACCCCAACTTTCATATAGATTTAATAAAAAATGAACATGGCTGCAACTTTTATAAAATTTTGTTGCACTTGTTATCTGAAGACAATTGAAATGAAAGTTCAATCCCCACCATGCCCCTGGTAGGACTGTGCTCAACTTGTTTTCCCTAGCAACGGCCTTGTTTGTCAAGGTTTGTGTTTCGGAGTTATAGAGTTTAAAGAGGGTTGTAACCAGTGGCGTAGTAAGGTTTTTAAATGTTTAAAAAATAACTAACTTATAAATAACAAGAATATTCTAAATTTTTTTACGTTCATATGTATGGCGAAAAGATTCTTTAAAAAAAATTACTATTATAGGAGAATGGGAACAAGAAACCCTAAAATCTTAGCTCCCTGCCCCAAACGTGAGAGCAGTAAGTTGATGAAATACTTTTTGTATTATTTTCAATAATTTAATATTTTAGTGTTCAAAAAATATGACCATATAAAGTTTGCAACACCCTCAAATTGAGGGAGATTTAAATACATATTTTGTGGAGAAAGTTGTAGCCACAACTAAAATAGAATAACATAAAAAAAAAATCTCAAAAATCGGTTGAAAAGTAAATCGGTTTAAAATGAAAACGGATTGGTTAAATTTTAATGGCAGTTTTAGTTTAAATTTGGTTAGTTTTTTGCTATTTATACCTCAAAACGTTACCAATTACAGTGATATTCGGTCACTATTTTCAAAATAATGGTTACATCAGTGTTCAACTATGTAATACCAACAGTTTTTTCCAAAAAAAAATTATTAACAAATAGTTCATACTTTTTTAGTAAAAATACTCTACACCCATTGGGCATGCGTTGGCCAGCAAACGTCTGTAGGAAGTCTTACGGGCATCCATGATACGTCCTGGACATCCGTGATATGTTCAACAAATGTTCCCCAGATCACACGAGCCTGTTGAGAGTTGGTAAAGAAATACATAACATTATGATTGGTAAGAGTGCGTTCATGTGGAACGCATTAGAGCTTGTGTGTTAGTTAGAAAGATATTATAGTGAGTTATGGTTGTTCGTATAACACTAGTTCTAAATATGTATTTTATTATAATAAATCTTTAATTCAAATAAAATAAGAGTTAATAGTTATATATTTAAAATAGGGAACACAACAGTTGGCGACAAAGGTCTAATTATGGCGAAAATAATTAATAATTTACCTGGAGTAGAACCGTTTATTAAAAATCAAAATGACACTAATTTAGACAAACAGTGGGAAATATGGAAAGAAGATTTTAAGTTATATCTAGTTGCAACTGGAGTTACGCAAAAAAATTACTTCTACATCAAGCAGGGAAGGATATAAAAGAAATCTATAAAACCCTGAAAGGAACTGACAACGATCAATACAAGGCAATGTGTGATAAACTGGATTAATATTTCAGTCTAAGAAAGAATATAACATACGAAACTTACGTCTTTATCAAACAAAATGAAGAGGAAAGTACTGTAAGTTTTATTACGCGATTTGAAAAACAAGCGGAGTATTATGCTTTTCCAAATATTACAGAGGCAGTGAAAGATCAGTTCATATCATCGTTTTATTCTTTAAAATTAAAAAAAAAACTCCTTCAAGATAGAGAAATAAATCTCAAGAAATGTATTGAAATTAGTCAAAACATGGTAGTGTCAGAACAACAGGCATAAGAAATGTCTTATAAAAAAGCAAAAACGACAGACTCTAAATCGAGACCTAGGCGAAATGATAATATAGACAAAAAAGAAAATAACTTGTTATGTTTTCGATGTGGGGAAAAGTACTTTGTTGGACACCAAAAAGATTGCAAAGCCATTGGAAAAATGTGTTTCAAATATCAAAAGAAAAATCATTTAGCTATTTGTTGCCGAAATACTCTACAACCATTGTATAGAAGAAACCGACAAGTTAATGAAATAAATAATAAAGCTAAAAGTGAAACGCTTGCCATGACATGTAGTTCGACACAAAAAAGACAATCTAATAAAACAAAACCAATAAATGTAATAGTGAAAAATGTCACGATAAAAATGATTATTGACTCAGGTTCTAGTGTGAACTTAATTGATAAAAATACCTTTGAAAGAATTAAAAACAACAATCCTAATTTAATAATCAAGAAATTATCAACAACCATATTTCCATATGCTTCAAAGCCTTTAAAATTAATAGGTTGTTTTAAAGCTGAAATTAAAGCTAAAAACAAAATAACAACTAACAATATATATATCGTAGATAAAACGTTATAATAATATAATAGGAATTAAAACCGCTAAGGAATTGAACATTTTAAAAATTGAAGAAAGTGTAAAGCTTGTGATTAATAAAGGCAAATATATGAATTGAGTGGATAATAAGTCAAATGAAGCTGTACAGCATTCTAACATGTGTAAAAACATTGATGATAAAATCAAACTTCCAACGAATCAAAATAACAATAGTTTTGAACATATTGAGTGAAATTGTAAGAGTGAAATTGTAAGAGTGAAATTGTAAGAGTGAAATTGTAAGAGTGAAATTGTAAAGTCAATTTAAAATTCAAAAATAGTTTTACAAAGTTAATTGCAAAATACGAAGACATATTCGAAGGACATGATAAATTAAAAAACTTTCAATGCAAACTTTATATAGACAAAAACATACAACCAGTTGTGTAAAATTTGCGTCGTTATCCTTAACGTCGTCGTCGTCGTCACCTTCGAAAAGACGAGCAGAGTAAAAGCAACTTCAAGAAGCATTAAGAAGAAAAAAAGAAGATTAAGAAGCATTTCAAGAAGAAGGACATTATTGAAAAAATTGAAGGACCACAAGAATGGATAAGTAATTTTGTAATTGTACCAAAAGCAAATAAAACAGTAAGTTTATGTCTTGATGCTAGAACCATTAACAAAGCAATTAAACGTGAAAAATATTGAATACCTACATTAGATTCGGTAATAGATAAAATATTTGGTTCAAAAATATTTGCCAAACTAGATATGAAGGAAGCCTATACTCAATTAGAGTTGGATATCGAATTAAGAAAAATTACAAACTTTCAAACGGATGAGGGATTTTACCGACACAAAAGATTAGTGTATGGGAATCAACAATTCGTTCGAAATTTTTTCAAAAAACTATGGAGCAAAGCTATGGTAGAATAGAGGGAGTAAAATTTATCAGTGACGATATCATAATATGCTCATCAGACGAACTAGACTTATTTAAAAAATTAGAACTTTTGTTCATCAAAACAAGGACATTAGGTCTGAAGTTAAATAAAAAAGTGTATTTTTGCTCAAGAGAAAATAAAATTTTTTGGTATTGAAATATCTAAAAACGGTATTAACCCCGATCCAAACAAAGTAGAGGCTATCAAAACCTCGATGTTTTCTTGGTTTATGCACATATATATCAAGATTTATTAAAGACTTTAGTGAAAAAACAACAGTACTACGGGGAAGCTATTAAAGAAAAATTCAAAATTTAAGTGGGAAAAAAAACATAACGACGCCTTTAACATGAATTCTCAAGTGAATCCGTTTTGGATTTTTATGATCCGCGCAAAGAAGTACAGTTTATTACTGATGCTAGTAATTATACCATGAGTAGAATACTTTTACAAAAAGAAGGAACCAATCTGTTACATAAGTAGATTATTAACCGCAGCCGAGTTAAAATATAGTATTACAGAAAAGGAAACTTTTGCCTTGGTATGGGCTATTGAAAAGTTACATTTGTATTTATATGAAAAAAATTTTATGTTATAGTGGACCACAAACCTCTCAAGTTCATCTTTTTTTCTGGTTTTAAATTAAATGCACGTATTGCAAGATGGCAAATCAAAATACAGGCATACGATTTCGACGTAATATATCAGAAAGGAAAAGAGAACATTGCAGTTTTATCTCTAGAAACTGTACTCCAAATGAAATACATAGTGAGTCAGATGAAAATGAAGTTGCAGCATATGTAAATTTCTTAGTGAAAAAAATGGCACGCAAATCAATATCACTCGAAAAAATAAAAACGGAGACAGCAACAGACATCAGTTTAATTACAGTAAAAACAGCGTTGTTGTAAAGTAAATGGCATGACAGTTCAATACTTGAACTGTATCGTAAATTTCAAAATGAGTTACTGATCACGAAGGAATTATATTAATAGGAGAAAAAATTGTTCTACCAAAGACGCTTCAAAAAAGAGCTTTACAAATTGTATATGAAGGACATTTAAGTGTTGAAAAATGCAAAGGCTCATTGCGTCAAAAAGTTTACTGGGTCACTATAAATACTGATATAGAAGCATATGTATAAAAGTGTCTAGGATGTCAAGCAAATTCACGTGTTCCAAATCCTGAACCAATAAAAATGTCAAATTTACCAGAACATGTTTGGTATGAGTCAGAAATAGATTTTTTAGGACCATTACCGTCAGGAGAGTATTTATTTGCTATAGAAGATTTATATTCAAGATACCGATTTGTTGATATTATAAAAATTACAACAGCTTCAAGCATCATAAGTAAACTAGAAAGATTATTTACTATATTTGGTTATCCTAACAAAATTAGAAGTAATAACGGACCGCCGTTTCGAAGCGAAGAATCAAAATTGTACTTTAAAAATGTTGACACATTAAAAGAACGCCTCGATATCCGCAAGCGAACGGTATCGTAGAAAAAGTTATGCAAGTTATAGGAAAAACAAGTAAAAAACTCATTTTATGGGGAAAATTGGAGAGAGGAACTTCAAAGCATGCTTCGAAATTATAGATGCACACCTCATGCTACAACTGGCAAACTACCAGCTACGTTATTATTCAGTAGAAATATCAAAATAAGTTTCCTTCAATAAAAATTGAAAAATCACCCTATGACAACGAAGTGAGAGAACGCCCAGATAAAAAGTATAAGAAAGTACAAGAATGTTTTGATATGAAACATCATGCAAAGAAGAGAGATGACATCAAGTTCTTGTTAAACGCCATAAGACTCAAAATATTTAAACAAGAAATATATAGTTAAAGAAAGAAAGCAAAATTTAATCATTGTAGTCTATCAAGAAGGAAACGAATTGGCGCGTAATATAATGACAATTTATAGAAAAACTCTTAAAACCTGAAGCTGAAAGTATACAACGTGAAACGCTAGTAAATGATAACGAAAAAAAAATAGCTGAAAGAAAATCATATCCAAAGCGAATTAATAGACCTTTAAAGTTTTACTATTAAACATTTTAAACATGATTTATTTATTTTAGTAATAATAGAAACTTTCCCAAACAGAGGGAACTGTTGAGTAGGGTGCTCTAGAAATGTATAGTGAAAATTTATTTTTCTCAAAATCTTGCTCCCTGTTGATTTTCCCATTCCTTTATCTATTTTAGAATAAGTAAACAAATTTCAAGCAATTTAATAGTGTTTAAGCCTTGCCACCAGCTCTCAAAAAATTAATAGTTTAAAATTTTTTAACCTTTAACCTTTAATTATCAATTTTTATAATATCTTTGTTAAAATCTCTTTTATTCTATCATTTATTTTTATTTTAAGGTAAATTATCAAAGATTAACAAAGATATTAGATGAAACTAAATTTAAAGTATTGCACTTTTTTACTTGAACGCTACTCATTGCTTTAACCCAATTATGGATAGACCGGTTTTAAGAAAAGACATTGATATCTGGTTATTAGGAAAACAATTAACTCAATTGTGACCATCAAGAATTCCATCAAAGGGAGATGTCCTGCGTTTCTTTTTCTTCATAAAAGATAGACCCATGAAACATGCTAAACATGTCAACTATAATGGTGCTATAGTAAACACAGTTACTGCAGAAATTCAAAATCAATAGGATAAAGCTGGAATTGCAGTTCAAAGACAAGGTTAAAGCAAAAGTGTTGGATTTGTATGATGCTTATAGCACACTTCAAAAGAAGAAAGGATGTCAATCTAATGAAGCTAAAGAAAAACTGTTTGTTGAAGATCTGAAAAATTATTTTTATATTGCTCACCAAGATGCTCAAAACAAAATAGAAACTGATCGACTTTGTGATAGTGAGCAGAAAAAAGAAGATATTGAATTTCTTATGGCAGTTAGAGATCAGAAGTGAGTTATTTTGGGATCAGAAGACCAAGCATACAAAAGGAAAATTACACAGAAAATACAGAGAGAGAGAGAGAGAATTGAAATGACAAGAAGAATGGTTGAAGCAAAAAGAAGACAAAATCTTTTAGCAGCAACAAGCACTAAACCTAAAATTATCTTGAAGTAGATACATCCTGAAGTAGACTTGCAATTGAAGTTGACATACATCCTGAAGTAGACTTGTAATCTGCAGATGACTCTAGTGTCACAGTTTTAAGCAGTTCAGACAATTCTGAAGATGAAGATTTTGAAAACCCACATTATCTGCTAGGAAACCAAAAACTATCCAACCTGATAAAAACAGAGTAATTACACTGGCTCTTCCACGCAATCCATTCAAAAGTGAAAAAATTTCAGCAATGGCAGATCGCTTAAATTTACATTACATTTTTTTTTTTTTTTTTTTTTAGTGTAATTTATTTCGCCGTTAAAAAGTTTTTACATTGCATATACATTTTTATAAATTGATGGCTGGAGCAAGAAGAAGGCACATTTCGCCTTATCGCCGAGCCCCATTAAAAATTCTACATAACCGTAACATACAAATATATATATAAAAGAAACAATTAGAAATGAAATAGAAAATAACTAATATAATAAAAAAAAATAAAAAATAAGAATTAATTAAGAAGCGTTAAGATGCTTAACAGTTGCTAAAATGTTTAAGAAATAAGTTAATATATAAAAAAAAAAAAAAAATAAAAGAAATTGAAAAAATAAAATCTCATAATTAACACTAAATGAATATGTAACATCATCACTTATGACATCATCACTTGTGACATCATCACTTGGATTTCTTATTCTTTTTTTTTTTTTTTTTTTTATTCTTTTTTTCCTTTTTTTTTCTTTTCTTATTCATATTATCATATATCATTGATATTATTGAATCTATTTTTTTTTATTTTTTTTTATTGTGTTTACTTTAAAATAAACATTTAAAGTCGGATTTATTGAGATCCATGAACAATAATAGTCGTTTTGATTCATCCTTAAATTGCTCTAATGTAGTCTGCTTTTTGTTAACAATATCTGGAAATTTCTTCCACAGATAAGGTCCGCGGTATTTAATTGAATAGGAAGTTAATTT
This sequence comes from Hydra vulgaris, assembly GCF_022113875.1. Classification (NCBI taxonomy): domain Eukaryota; kingdom Metazoa; phylum Cnidaria; class Hydrozoa; order Anthoathecata; family Hydridae; genus Hydra; species Hydra vulgaris. Next base: position 47,473,464 of record NC_061160.1, on the reverse strand, counting down.
TAATTTATGTTTTGGAACAACAAAATTGTTTTCTGAAAACTTTGTTGAGTACCTATGGTTAATTTTATTAAAATAAGATTGAAATATTTTAGGAGACAAATCCTTTTTTGTTTTAAACATAAACAATAAAACTTGGTGTAAATTAAGTTTATATACATTTAAAGCACCGAGCACACTTAGAAGTGGTTCGCAAGGAACATTTCTGTCGGCTCCAAATACTATTCTACATGCATGTTTTTGTTTATTGTAGAGTTTCTTTAGTTTTGTATGACTAGTACTAGCCCACACAACATTACAATAAGACAAATAACTGTGAATAAAGGCGAAATATAATTTTTTCAGAGATGATATATTTAGAAAGGGTTTAGCCCTAAACATCATTGCAATATTTTTTGAGATTATTTTTTCAATGCTATTTATATGTGAACACCATTTTAAATTTTCATCCAATTTTACTCCTAAAAAGTTTATGTAAGATTCCCTTTTAATATAAGTTTTATTAATATTAAGATCTGGTAATTTAAGAGGAATATTTTCTGATTTATTTACTTTATGGAAAAGCATATATTTTGTTTTTTCCGCATTTAGTGAAAGTTTATTACTTACGAACCATGCACTAACATTACATAACTGTTCGTTAACTATTTTAAAAAGTGATTTAATATCTCGGTGAGAACAAAAAAGATTTGAATCATCAGCAAACAAAATTAGGTCTAAAAGATTTGTTGATAGGTATAAGTCGTTTATGTACAATATAAATAAAAGTGGTCCTAAAATAGAACCCTGAGGAACCCCGCAAGTTATGGAGTGTGGAATTGTATTATTTTTATTATAGTATAAAAATTGCTTTCTGTTAGTCAGATAATCTTTGAACCAAAGTAAGTTTTTATTTTTTACACCGTAGTTTTCGAGTTTTTTTATTAGTATATAGTGATTTACGGTATCAAAAGCTTTTGACAGATCAATGAAAACTCCTAATGTAAAACAGTCATTATCTAAGGCATTAGATATTTGATTGGAAAGTTCAACTACTGCGTGTTCAGTGGAATTTTTTTTTTTAAAACCAAATTGTTTACAATACAACATGTCGTTCTCAGTTAGATGATTATAAAGTCTGTTATACATTATTCTCTCTAGCAATTTTGAAAAACAAGGTAAGATTGATATAGGCCTGTAATTTAAAATATTTGACTTATCTCCAGATTTAAAAATTGGTGTTATACGGGCAATTTTTAATTTATTAGGAACAATACCTGACTTCAATGAGAGATTGAAAATGTGAAATAAAGAAGGTTCAATGACTTCAAATACTGATTTGACAACATCAACACTAATTTTATCAAAACCTTCACTTTTTTTACTTTTGAGACTGCTAAATGCAGTTCTCAACTCACTCAGTTTTAAATCAGTTTCATCCATAAGTTTATCATAAGTTTTTAAGTATGAATCAAATGGAATGGAATTAGTAGAAATTTTAGCAGCCAAATTCGGGCCAATATTAACAAAGTAGTTGTTTAGTTCTTCAGCTATAATTGATTTTTCATAAACTAATTCTCCATTAATTAAAAGATTTTTTGGCAGAGTGCTTTTGTTATAATTATTTTTTCCAATTAAATCCTTAATTAAATTCCATATTTTTTTAGTGTTTCCGTTGGTTTTCTTTAATAATTGATCATAAAATAGTTTTTTTGAGTATTTTTTGGTTTTTTCAAATATATTTTTATAATTTTTGTAAGTTATTTCATTTTTATAAGTTTTTTTTTTAAGATATTTTATATATAATTTTTCTTTCTTTTTTGAAGATTTTAGTAAGCCTTTAGACATCCAGGGAGCTTGAAGTGACTTGGTATTTATGACTTTTTTTATTTCTGGAAACGCTATTTCATATTGTTTGCAAAATTGATTAAGAAACAAGTCATATGCATTGTTAGCCTCATTTGATTGCAGTACTAGATTCCAATCAACACAATTTTTTAAATAATTTTTAAATTGTTTTAAGGAGTTTTCATTGATCTGTCGCCGAATTATTATGGATTTTGTGGAAATATTGTTAATTAAAATGTTATTTGTAGCTAAGAATGTAGGAAAATGATCCGATAAATCGGTCTGGATTATACCTGTGTAAAGAGGGTTATTATGAAAGTTGTTAGTTATGATGTTATCAAGTAGAGTAGAAGACCTATTTGTTATTCTTGTTGATTTGTTTATTGTTGGGATAAAGTTATATTGTAGAAGAGTATTTATAAAATTCTTAGTATTATTATTTGAAGCATAGTTGATCAAGTTAATGTTAAAATCCCCCACCAAATAAATATGTTTTCTCGAATTTGTAATTTTGTTTAGAAATGTTTTAAGATGAGTTTTAAATTTCTTTAAGTTTCCAGATGGTGGTCTATATGTAGTATTTATAATTATGTTTTTTTCTTTATTATTTACTAATTCGACGCACAATGATTCATAATCTGTTTCATTGACGCAGAGATCGTTACGTAAAATATAATTAACTGAATTATGGATAAAAATACTAACGCCCCCACCCGCATTAACTTCACGCGGTTGGTGAATTGATGTGTAATTAACTAGTTCAAATTCATAATTTGTTTCACCGCATTTACACCAAGTTTCCGTCAAACATATAATTTTATAATCATGTTTAATTTCATCCAATAAAATTTTTAAATTTTCAAAGTTTTTATTTAAACTTCGAATATTGATATTTAAAATTGAAAAAGTGTTTTTAGTTTGTCCTAGATATTGCGAAGATTCAGAAACTGAGTAGTATTGACTTTCTAGCATTTTGTGATTAAAATAATTAGAGTCGGTGTCATTATCACCGATGATGTCATTTTCATTAGAAGATTTAAATATGACATTTTCCTCCATTTTTAAAACAGTTTAATTAAATATGCATAGTAATAATAAAAATAAAATTGCGTTAATTAATGCCAAATATTATGAAGATAAATTTTTGCTTTTCTTTGCAACCCAATCGCGAATTATCAATTTATCATAAGATATGAAGGCAAACTTACCAGCGGCTCGTTCAATTTTCATTTTCTCCCTCAAATTTTTTCTGATTTGTGTTGTTTCAAAACAGAAGTCTTCGTTTATATAAATGTTTTTCCCTTTTAGCTTACTCGACTTGCTCAAGATCGCGACTTTATCTCTAAAATCTAAAAGTTTTATCACTATTGTCCTCGGCATTTTTAATTTTTTGTTTCCAGTTCTATGGGCCCGTTCAATTTGGACATTTTTAACTGATAATATATCTTCAAAAATTTTTTTTACCTTCATTTCGCTTTCTTCCCAGCTTTCACCTTCATTTTCATCAATTCCATCTACTCTTAAATTGTTACGTCTAGATCGATCTTCCAATTCCCTTAACTTTTTTTGTATACTTTCTGAATTGTCTTCTTTACTGCAAACCTTTGCTTTCTTAACTTTTTCATCAATTAGTTGTTCATGAAAGTTTAAACTAAGTTTCAATTCTTCGATGTCTTTTTCTACTTTTTCCAACCTGCCATTAAATATTTTCAAGTTTCCACTAATAATATCAATAAAAACTTTTTCTTGTTGTTTTAACATCAACTCAAATTCTTTTTTGTAGTCCTCAAACAATTTTGTTATTTCTAATAATGTAACAGCCATATTATAAAAAAAAAGATTTGTATTTTAGAAAAATAAATGTAAAGTAATTTTGCTTTAATAAAGTCGTTTAAAAAAAAACACGTCCGATCGCGTTGAAGTTGCGGCTATACATTGGGATGGAAAAATTGTTCCAGAGGATGCTGAAAGGCTAGGTGTTTTTATAGCTGGGATTCCAAAATGTAAAAAAGGTAAACTACTTGGGATTCCAGTAATCTCTGATGGAACTGGTGCAACTATAGCTAACACCAGCCATTCTCTTGTGGTTCGGTGAAAGGTAGAACAGTCAATTGTTAGATTAGTTTTTGATACCACAGCATCAAATTCTGGGTGGAAAAATGGTGCATGCGTACAGTTGGAATCATTGCTAGACAAGAAACTTTTCTATTTTGCTTGTCAACATCATGTAATGGAAAGAATTTTATGTTCTGCCTGGCAAAAGATTTTTGGTCCAACATCCAGTCCTTTCCAACATTCCTGAGTTCAAAGAATTTAAGAAATCTTGGGAAACCATTAAAGATTGATAAAAGTTTAAAATTTTACGTATCACTGATCATTGTCTTAAACAGCAGAAAAACAAAGTGGTTAATTTTTTGCGGCAAATATTGATTTCAGCTGACGGTGACAGCTTGCCTCGTGATGATTACAGAGAATGTGCAAAACAAATGCTAATACTTTTGGGAGAAATGCCTCCTTGTGGGGTGCACTGGCTAAAACCTGGTTCAAACCATCATGCCCGATCGATGGTAACTGTTATATATAGTGCTAAGATATAAGTTATATATAGTGTTAAGATATAAGTTATATATAGTGCTAAGGCCTTTGGTGACCAGCTGAATTATTGTCAAGATAAAATGGAGAAACTGTATTTATCGTATTTGCATATTTAATGCACTCTTCTGTATAAAAGCGTGGCTAGCCACCCCTTTTGCAGTCGATGCACCATCAAATGATCTCCAGTTATACCATGATCTTCACATGTTAAAGAAAACTGACCCAGAGGTTCGTGAAGCGACCATTCTTGCACTGAACAGGCATCTGTGGTATCTCACCAAAGAAACTGCTACTTTTTCTCTTTTTTCAAGTTTGCTGCCAGAATTTGAAAAGAAACAAATAGCTAGACAACTTATCAAAGTAAAGAAAGACATGCCACTGGATAAAGGAGTACCAGTTTTTCCACAGTTGGTTTCATACACAAAATGAGTACATTTGATTGGCGAGAAATCTTGGCTTCTGTTCAACCTACTCAAAATTGAAACTGCCTGGTTACACTTATTGCCAGCAAAGTGGGAAACAAGTAGTGATTCTCAAGAAGCAGCAATGTTTTCATGCAAAAGTTGTTAATGATCTTGCTGAAAGAGCCGTGAAACTCATCACAGACAATGCAAACACTTTAACTAAAGATAAAATACAGAAACAATATTTGTTACAGGTCATTGAAAAACACAGACACAAAGTACCAGATTTTAAAAAAATAACTCTGTGAAACATTTAAAAACTGTTTTTTTCTTAGAGACATCAGTACTAATTTAGCATATTTAAATCTTATAAAATAACCTTACTGAACATTTTTCATTGTTTAAATAAACATATCAACAGTTTTTCTAAAGAAGTCCAACTTACATGAAATTTTGGCCCTTTTTTTTTTGTTTAAAAATAATAATTAAGCTCAAGGATGTTAGAAAATTATTTTTTACAACGCACAGTGGGCCAGTAGGTGGACAAAAATAAAAAAAATTATGTCTGAAAACTGAAATTCTTTTTAAAAAGTTTTTACTTAGATACATTGAGGACCTTAAAAATAATTACAATAAATTAAAAAAATATATATTCTCAACAAAAACTCATTTCAAGTAAAATTTTTGCAAAAAAAAAAAGGCGATAAAGTGAGAAAATGTAGTTTTTAAAAAAGCAAAAGTGTGTAATAAATTTTTAGTATATTGGTTAACTGTTTTTATTAACATATCAAATAATTGTTAATATATAAAATTTATAAAAAAAAAAAAGTTAAAAAAAAATTTTAAACCAGTTTTAGATATATTTTTTGGTAAAAATTGGACTTTTTTTTTAATTTTTTTTGAAAAGACAACAAGGAAAAATTTGTGCTCTATTTTGCCTTTATCTCTTATACATATTTTGAAGGCTATATGTATATGTTTTTATAAAATTATTAATTTAGCTGCTAGTATCTGCTACTTTTTTTAATACTTATAATACTTTTTAATACTTATACTTTATAAAATCAAAGATGTTTCTTTTTCAAGTTTCTTTTGTCGCAAAATAACAAGTATTTATAAATATATATATATATATATATATATATATATATATATATATATATATATATATATATATATATATATATATATATATATATATATATATATATGTTAATACAACTTTTTAATGTTTATATTATTTTAGTCTAATAATATTATTATTAGTAATATGTCAACCATCACAAGATATCAAATTCATCAATTCATAAGACAGCATGGTTTATTTATGTCTAATGAAAAAGACAAACTTTATGTTTACAATTTTATTCGTGAATACTGTTCTGAATTTGATGCTCAGTTTGTAACCTTTTTGTCCAAGTATCGTAAACGTTGGTCTTTAAGTAAAAGAATTGATGAAAACTTTATGAAACATAATTCAGTATGGCTTCAAAAAGACTTTATTAAGTCATTTAAAAATCAGAATAATAAAACTGAATCTATAGTTAGTGGTCGACCTGTAAAATTATTTGATGATTCATCAAATAAGACAAAGAGTCGTAAAGTAGCAGCTATGGACTTACTAACTTGTTCATCAAATGAACTGTTGTATGCAATTAGTTGTAATCTTTTTAAAGATAGCAGAAGAAAGGATGCAAAAGTAGTTCGAAGTTTATCTATTAAGCAACCTTTTGATACAGAACATACTCAAAACACTCTAAATGAAGCTCTAGCACTCATATTAGATATTGATATGAACAAATCTGATTACCAACGCTTGAGAAATAATGCTTTGAGCAAAGGTTGTAATCTCTATCCTGCTTACAATGATGTTCGTGCTGCTAAAGAACAGTGTCTTCCTGAAAAAACATTATGGACTGTAAATGATTTTTCAGCAGAAATAAACTTTCAAGCATTAGTCGATCATACAGCAATACGCCTAATACAGTTGCAGAAACAAGTTATTGATTCAATGAATGATCTTGAAAGGTTGACTTTATATTCTAAAGTTGGGTTTGATGGATCAACTAGCCAAAGGATTTATAATCAAGTAACAGTTGAGAAAGAAAACAGAGATCTTTTAGAAGAAGCTAGTTTGTTTATTTCTTGTTTTGTTCCACTTCAGTTGTTTGGATTCATTAATGATAAAAAAATAATAATTTGGTCTAATCCACATCCATCTTCAACTTTATATTGCAGACCAATAAGATTTTCATTTAAAAAAGAAACCATTGAAGTTTTGAAACAAGAGAATCAGTTTATTAACAATTCAATTGCAAATTTGTCTTTAACATTTTGTGAAAACTTAACAATACTTCATAAAATTGAAATAACGATGGTGGACGGCAAAGTTGCTACAGCATTATCTACAGCAACTACATCTTCTCAGTGTTGTTCTGTTTGTGGATGCAGCCCAAAAAAAATGAATGATCTTAATGCAGCTAAAAATATGCCATTGACAGAGATAGGTCTCTGCTTCGGTCTTTCAACTCTCCATGCTTGGATTAAAAGCATGGAATGTCTTCTTAAAATTAGTTATAAATTGACAGTGAAAAAGTGGGCTACAAGAACTATATCTGAAAAGAAAATTATTCAAGAACGAAAACAGAAAATCCAGATAAGGTTTCGTGATGAAGTTGGACTGATAATTGATATGCCAACATCTGGTGGCTCTGGGTCTTCAAATAATGGAAACACTGCTAGAAAATTTTTTCAGAATGCAGAGAAGTCTGCTCAAATTCTTGAACTTGATGTCAGTATGATAAAGATGTTGCATGTGATTTTGTGTACATTGTCATCTAACTTTCTAATTGATTCTTCACTATTTAGAGAATACTGCTACAAAACAGCTGAGAAGTATGTAATCCTTTATCCATGGTATCATATGCCACAGAGTCTGCATCACATTCTTATTCATGGTTGGCAAGTTGTAGAGAGAATGGCTTTGCCTATTGGCATGCTCAGCGAAGAGGCACAAGAAGCTCAAAATAAAAATTTTAAGAAATTTCGAGAATCATTTTCTAGAAAGTGTCCGCGTTCCAAAACAAACGAAGATTTATTAAGGCGACTAATGTGTTCTTCTGACCCTTTGATAAGTAGTTTGAGAAAACCCCATCATCCTAAGAAAAACGCTCTTCCAAATGGAGTTTTTGATCTTCTTAAAGAGGTTCCAATTTTTGACTAAGTGTCAATGACATAGTTTTGATTTTCGTTGGTGTTTAAGATGGTGTTTACTTTATAAGTATTTAATATTTACATAATAAAATAATGAATATAAAAGTTTGTTTTCTTATATATTCGTTATAAAATTTTTTGTATCTCTAATTGCATAAAAACTTGCTTATTTTTATATGGTTGCTAAGGGTATCTAAACTACACAGTTAAAATTTAATTAACTGTTCCTGTAAACCTTTATAGTTAAGAGTGTTTTAAAAGTTTTTATTTCATTTTTTAAAGAAATTTTCAATTAAGAAAAAGTTTCAAAAAAAATTACCAACTGGTTTCTAAGAGCACATAACAGCATAGTAACACCAAAAATTGATAATTTTTTGTTTGTGTTATCATTCAAATACATAAAATAGCAATGTAGCATTAATATCAGTTTAGTTTATAACTTTGATATTTTGAGAAAGTCTTTTTATTTAGGTAACTATGCAAAATGCCTGTTGACATGAAATATAGGTATCCATGGCAACCAAATAAACAATCTAATGGTGCCATTAGATTTGTTATATGAAATATACTCAAGCTGCTAATTATGGGAAAAACCTGATAAATATTTTAAAAGTTATAAATTTTGTCCAGCTAATAATGATTTTGGCTCACTGTGCAACGTGAAAATAATTTTGAGCCCCTTCCCCCTCTTCGCCCCTCCCCCAATTATTTTTTTTCCTCCTTTAAAACTTATAATTACGCTCAAGAATATTAGAAAAGTACTTTTTATAACTTTTTTCAATTTTTTTTTATTTAAAAAAAAATTGAAAAAAAGACTTTTAACTTTTCAATACGCACTTGTGGCTAATAGAATCGATATAGTATGGTTAAATTCCACATTTTAAAACGATATAAAAGGAATTAGAACAACAGTTAACTACCCCGCAACTATTTTAATTGAGCTTAAATAATAAAGTTTAAAACACTAATGGTTTTTTTTTTTATTTTTATATTTCCTTAATAAAAAGTTTTGCAATTTTTATTTTTTATTTCATGTGAATTAAATCCTTTAAAGATTTTTATTATAACTGAAAATTAAAAAAATTTTATAATAATATTACAAAATGGTATTAAATAATCTTAGAAATAGATATTGTTGTGTTTGTAAAAAGAGAGGTGAAATTATTGGCTCAAAAAAAGTTTTTGAAATTAAAAATGAAAATATGATAGATAAAGTTGTATATCATTTTAAACTTGATCGAATAAATCTTATACACGATCAGATAATGTGTTACAAGCACTTAAAATCTTTGAACAAAGCCGGGTTTTTTCTTGATAAAAATATAAATGTCATTTCTAACAATACACTTGTTGAAGATAATTCTAATGATGAGTCAAATCCTAATATTGTTCTTGAAAACTATGATCATTTCGATTCTAGGAGTACTGATAAGGGTTCTAAAGAGTTCGAGAATGTCGATGACAACGATGACAATGATTATTGCAATAAATCTATTGAAAAGAAAAAGATCAATATAGAAATCGATAGAATTTCAAATTCACATGGTTTCTGTTTTATTTGTAAATGTGAATCTGGTTCGACTCCATTTAGTAAAATAACAAATGAAGGGATAATGGATGTTTTTATTAAAACAAATGTATTTATACCTATTGATAGTAGGTGTTGTAAGTTTCATTTGACAGACAGTAAGTGGCTTAAAGATGAATATTTAAATAATATTTCATCTTTCAAAAACTCCGTAAACTTAAATAAAGCAATGATACAAGATTTATTTAAAAGTTTTCCTTCTAGAGATTCAAAAACATATTTGCAAAATTTAGCGAAATAAATAACGTAACAACTGAGTTTTGTTTCCAAAATACCGGTTTTACCAAAGATGAATTTTTATATTTGGTAAGTGAATTAAAAACAATTAAAAACTCTTTCAAACGTTCGAAAGAGCAAGCTCTTGCCGTTTATCTCTTTTGGTTAAAGACTGGTCTTGATCAAAATTCAATTGCGTGTTATTTTGGTTTGTCGTGTCGGTCAAAGGTTCAAAAGTATTGCCATCAGATAAGAACCTCACTTAGTGCTGATTTTGTTGAAAAGAATTTAGGAGCAAAATCACGATCACGAAAAGATTGGCTCTTAAATAACACAGACATGATCAAAGATTTGTTTGACTTAAAAGAAGAACAGCTAGCAATTATAGCCGATGGTACTTATCTATTCCGTGAAAAAAGTTCTAATAATACTTTACAACGAAAACTGTACAGTGGGCAAAAAAAAAGACATTTAGTTAAGCCTTTTGTAGTATGCACTGCAAATGGTTTTATTATTGATGTTTATGGAACTTTTGCTGCAACTATGAATGACGCAACTATATTAAGTAATATTTTAAAAACCAAAAACGATATAAGAGAACTAGTTGAGCCCAATGATTTATTCATTTTAGAGGTTTTAGAGATATCGTTGACGAATTGAAAACTACATATAAAGTGTTTACGAAGATGCCAACTTGTTCTAAAAGTCAGTTAACTAGTTTACAAGCGAACCATACTAGGTTTGTTACAAAATGCAGATGGGTTATCGAGGCTGTTAATGGTACATTTAAACAATCTTTTAAATCTTTGGAAAAAACAAGGAATGCAATGCTTCCTCATATAATGACTGATGTTAGAATAGCTGCCTCTTTGAGTAACTGTTTTCATGTAAAATATATATCCGATAAAAAAGACGGTAAAGATATTGCAATTCTAATGAAAAATAAAATTAATTTCAAAAATGATTTGGAATCATATATTTTGAACACAAAAAATAAAAGTAAAAAGCATTTTGAACCAATCGACGCGTTAGATTTAAACGATTACCCAAAGTTTTCTATAGATGACATGCGAAAATACATCACATTTGGTAGCTATCAAATATAGCAAAGTTACAGTTATCTAGCAGAACATTTAAATAAAAATGGAAAATATATTATTTTGATTGATAAAAATATTCAACAAACTCAAAATTATAAATTGATTTCCGCTGAAATTCAGTCAAGACATTCAAACGCGACTAAGTATAGGTTATATATTAAATACTTGCCAAATATCGATAGTCCAGAATCAGTATTGTCTTGGGCATGCGGGTGTTTTTCTGGTTTAAGAACTTGTGGTTGTTGTAGTCACATTGCTAGCATTATACTTTATTTGTGTTGTGGAAAGTATTTAGAAAAACTTCCTGATCCAGGCTCAAGGCTTATGTTTTTTTTACAAAGTAAAAATGAATCAGAATGCGAATCTGAAAAAGAAACATTAGAGATAAATGAAACTATGAAACGAGATATATCAACGAGTTTAATTCAATCGAAAGCTAAATCTAACGTAGAAATGAATATAATTGATTCTGAATTAAGTATTTCACTATTGAATCAGAAATCTGCAAAAATAATTAATGAAACAAACTTTAGATCTTTTTCAAAGCATTTACCAAAATGGGGCGGCTGTATTTTGTTAAATAAAGATGATTTTAAAATGGATACGGATTATTTTTGCTGTGTCAATTATACCGAAGTATTATCATTCAGAACACTTGCACGATTGATTATTTTTTGTTGGCTATTTGGTGCTCATCTTTATTGTCACAAAATATCATAAGTGTATTACAAGAGAATAAAAAAGATATCAAAATATATAATCACATACTCGATATACTTTCTCTCATTGAAACTTGTGAATGGGATAGAGTAAAAACTATATGGATTCTTCTTGTTATGAGACTAAAACCAAATGATTCTTTAACTTTCAGTACTCTTGATACAGAATGCAATGCGTTTATTCGTTTTTTAATACATTTTCAGACAATTCAGTTTAATTGTTCAACCTGTAACAAAACGATTTGTCCAAACATTAATGAGTTTATCTTAATTAAAAACGCAGAGAAAGTAACATATTTAAATATCAAGTTGAATGAATTGTGTAAAATCTGCTCTAATGATTCTACTGCAAAGTTTTTATTTCACCCATTTTGTTTATTTGTAGAGGTGTTCCAAGAAGTTGAAGATGAACTAAATATAAATGATATCCTATTATCATTTATAATTGATAAACGTTGTTTCAATTTTATATGTTGCACAATATTTAATAATGAAACAAGCCACTATAGATCAATATTTTTATTAAATAGTGAGTTTTATTTGGTAGATGATTTAAGCAATTCTATCATCAAAAAACTACCAAAAATGTATAATATAAAAAATATTTTTTATTATTTGGCTTAAATATATAAAATTACAATAATTTTTCTTGTTTTTTGATTTTTTTTTTTTTTTTAATTTTTGGCCAAAACAATATTTTTACCAGATACCAGATTTACCAGAAAACTCGCCAAGCTGATCGGACGCCAAATGAAAAAAGACGCCAAGCTGATCGGATTTAGATTTTTTGGCTGGTAATCCGTAAGACACTAACAATACGTTGGTGTAAAAATCTAAACACGATCGGCTTGGCGTGATTATGGGCCAAAAGGCATAAAAGTAGTACAGACTCCTTTTGAAAAAAAATTTTGTTATATTTTCAATGTTACAGTTTTTTCGTAGTATTTTCTTTTAAAATTTAGCAGGTTGTGTGCTAGCCCACGCGATGTTATCATAATTAGTATAGCTATGAATTAGAATAATATTAACTAATATCAATTTAAGACTTTCAGTATTTATGAGGGAAGTAAATCATATATACATTATAGCAACTGTTTTGTTTTATTTTTAATTCGATGTTTTTTATGTAGGGAAGCCAAGATAAATTTTTATCTACAAAAATTCTTAGGTACTTTAAAAATTTATAAAGAGCGCTGATAACTTAAGTGGCAGGTATTTTTCTAGTGTTTTTTATAAAATAATATACAGTAGCGTCAAAAAGTTTGCGGACAGACAAAAAAAAAAGGAATTTTACTTATATTTCAGCACATACTTTACTTAAGCCAACATATTATATACCAATTAAAGGGTTTTCACGTTTACAATTAAGTTTAAAATTTATACAAAAGCAAAATCATATTAGTATTTTGTGGGATATCCTTTACAACCAAGAATAGCTTGGCACCTATGAAACATTGAGTCAACTAAATTAATGCAAACGTCAATGGGAATTAAGTCCGATATTTCTTTGATTTTATTAAATAAATCTACACAATTAAAACAAAAATAAAGGCTTGATTTCTTTTATTTGATGTTCAGCATGTTCCCATAGAAGTTCAATGGGATTTAAGTCAGGTGATTGGGATGGTCACTTCAAAACATTAACTTTACTCTTTTTGAAAAACTCTAAAACCGATTTGGCTTTATGTTTGGGATTGTTATCCTGTTGGTATATCCATCCTCGAGACATTTTATTCTTTGCATATGGTAACATAATAGTCTTACATATATCTTTGTACTTTTTTTGATTCATAGTCTTGGTAAATTTACAAACCATTACCAAAACTATGAATCAACCCAAACCATTACATTACCTCCTCCATGTTTTACTGTAGGCGGTTGGTATTTAGGATCGTATCTTATACCTACTGGACGTCGAACATACCTGATTTCATTTGATCCAAACAGCATAAACTTTCGTCCCTAAAAAGAATTTTTGACCATTTTTGCCTACTCCACTTTAGATGTTCTGATGCAAATTCCTTTCGGGTGTTACGTTTTTTTAAGGAAACTAATGTTTTTTTAGCTGGGCGTCTTCCAAATAAATTAACGTGGCGTAAACGACGTTTTATAGTAGAAATAATGCAATTTATTCCATAGAAACGTCTTATTTGTACGTTTAAATCGACAGCTGTCAAACGGGGATTTTCTTTGCTTAGTATTACAAGCTTTTTATCTTGATAACACGTTGTTTTGCGTAGCCTTCCTGATTGATTTTTATCCTTTGGAGATCTAGTAAGCTCATATCTCTTAATAATTTGCCCAACAGCAGACTTACCAACTCCATAAAGCTGCGCTGTTTTATGAAACGAGTTTCCATTTTGAACTGATTTTAAGATCAATTTTTTTACTGGAGATGAAATACATTTCTTCATCCCATGATCTCAATCATTTATATATAAAGTTTTTAAATTATTTCCACAAAGTATTTGTTTATAAAATCAACAAATTAGGTATTTTGTAGTGAAATTGTTAAAAGCTTTAGTTTGTCCGCAAACTTTTGAACTTATCAAAATCGTTATTTTGTTAACCAATTTTAAAATGTTAATAAAATATTTATTATTTGCTGAAAATATAATTGGTAACCTAGAAACTTTTAAATTTGTATATAGTATGTTGGCTTTAGTTAAGTATGTGTTGAAATATAAGTAAATTTCCTTACTTTGTTGCCTGTCCGCAAACCTTTGGACGCTACTGTATATTGAGTTTTATCTACGTTTATTGAGAGCTTATTAATTCTGAACCACTTATTACTTTTCATCAGTTAATTAATCATATAGCTGACTAAAACCACTATTGGACATTAACAAGTTAGTATCATCAGCATACATAATTAATTTTAATTTCGTAGATACATTACAGAAGTTGTTAATAAAAGTTAGAATAAAATCTTGTCTAGAAATGAATCTTGTCCAAACTGACTACATACTGTTAGTAAGGTTATTTTTAACCTAACTAAATATTTTATTTGTTACAACATTATAGTTAATATTTCTTAATGGGATATGATCTACTGTGTCAAATGCTTTCAAAAAATTTATAAATATTCCTATTTATATATGTAAACTGGTTTTCAAATCCGTTGGTTATTTTGTCAACTAAATCGATAACTGCATGCTCCGTTGAGGCTCCAAGGAGGATCGCTTATACCAGTGTTACGCTTGTACCAGTTATCATTAAACATAACCTTTTAAAATTTTTAATTTCTTCAACAAAATCTGGCTAAAAGATGACTACAAAACCAGCCTTGATAACTAAGTTGAAACTTTTGAATGTTTTAATTATGTAAACAGTATTTGTATCACTTAGTTGTTGCAGCACATCCTCATTTCTAAGAAGCATCCTGCACTTATTTCCCTCAAACTAGTCCACATGATATGGGCTTAGTTGAATGTGGAGGTCAGCTGACCACTTAACAACTTCTATTCAAAAGAATTTTGAAAAGATAATTGATATCTCTTTAGAGGAGATCCATTTCCATTGGTGTAATGATTAACAAAATCAAAACATTATCAAATCTGCTAATGATTGCTTTTCTAATGACATTGAATGACCAGATTTCTAAAAAATACTCGAGGCTAGATTTGATTAAGCCCAGTTTTTGCAAGTTTCCAGATTTGGCAAAACACTTAGACTTGACGTCACACAATGTGCACGAATACATTATTGAATAGGTTTAAAGACCATTTGCTATATTTGTAACTTTTATATCTCAACCCAAAAATAGTTTAACTTTGCTTGCATTAGTCAGTGACTAGATTTGCTCAATATTTGAGTGAATTTCTAAAAAATCTTCTGGAACCGCAACAAATATTTGCCTCTTGAATCCCGTGTCTTTACTCGTCTTTTGAGTGAGGGTTAGTTGCTGTGGCGGTGAGCTGGTTTCATTACTTTTTTTTTTTATTTTTTTTATTTATTTGAATTTTCATGCTTTATTTTTCTATACAATGTTCTTATATTCGATGATATTGTTGGCTTAGCATAGGAACAGCCACAAATAGTCATTAAAACTAATCCAAAGTAGCGTTCGTTATTGACCAACATTTTTGCGTACCGAAGTTCTACGTTCTAACCAACTGAGCTATCCAGCCACAATCAACTGAGCTATCCAGCCTACTTAACGTTGTGTTGACAATGCTTTGATAAAATTTGAGAAAAAATTTGCCACTATTAATTCCTAGCTTGATAAAATAGCCACTAGAAATTTTACGAGATTGAATAACATGATTCACAAAACTTGATAAATTATTGCAGTGAGCAACAAAACCAAAACATTTCCGTCGGTGATTTTTAAGTCACTAAAGGTAAAGAAATCCCTCAACTGTTGACCAGATTAGAAAAATTTATGTAAAAATTTGACTCTACCATTTTGCTGCTTAACGTTTAGTATATAGTACTATCAAGTTGCTTTAAACCAATGTTTGACAGGCCCATATTTAATTGTACATTTACAAAGGCTGAGTGGTCAATTTTGAAGCGCTTGGTTGTGGGTATGCACTACAACCAAAACATGCATATAATGTGTTTATAATATACTTTGTTTAAAAAGTTTGAGAAAACTTTCAAATTGCTAGTTTTTAAAGAAATTAGCAAGTTGTCAAAAATATACTTTCTGAAATCGATCATATCTCATTTTTAATAGTCGAGACTTTCTTTCAAATTATATGCAAAAAGTATTTAAGTATAAATATTTACCTGTGTTTTGGGGTATTCGAAAGTGGAGGCCCGACCGATGCTTTAACAACTTGAACTGTTCCTTTCAGAGATAGTTGGAAAAAATTCAATAATTAGAAAAAAAACCTGTAGATAGTTGGAAAAAATTCGAGATTTATTGTGTTTTTTTTCGATTGTTTTGCTACTTACGATTGAAGGTTTTCCCTGAATTTGAGAGCATTGGTGGGACAAACCTTTTTCTAAAGGGTTGAGGCATGTGCTGCAATCCATACATGGTTCTTTCTCAATAGTTTTTACTCTTCGAGAGGATTTTTTTTTTGCAGCTTTGAACAATCAATTTGGTAGATTATACAACAACACATCATGTCTCTTGATTTTACTTGAAATGTTTTCATACGCAAAGTTTTTCTGCACGATTCGCAGATTCCTTGTGGTACCCAAGAGTTATTAACATTGATCTTGATCTTGTGCAGTTAAAAAATTTGATCTGTTTGGAAAGCAGTATGCTGACTTAAATATTTTGTCAGATGGAGCAAGCAAAGTTTTTAATTTTTATGATGAATCTTTGCTTGATTTGGTATAGTGGTAATTCGCTTAACTCAATTTCATAAAATCAAATACTGCCTGCCAAAATTTAAATTAAATTTATACTGGATAACAATCCAAATAACATACTTAAAAATATCATTAATTAAAAAATATTTACATCAACGAAATATATACTTAAGTTACAAGAAAATAATTCTTGAATAAATCTTTCCTTAAAAGGTAATAACTATTTAAATTAAGGATACTTGTCTCACTTAATAATAATTAAGGTGAGATCTTATTTGATGACACAGTGGAAAAATCAATTTTTACGGCTCTTTAAAAAACTATTCTACCTTTCATAAAATTTTTTCTTTTGATAGAAATTTTGTTTCAAAAATACCCTTATTTGTAAAGACTAGTTTTCTTTGGACTAGCCCTTCAAATTTTTAAGCGCTCAGTTATTTTAGTTATCTAAATTTTCATAGTAAGCATAAAAAGTATTTTTTTTTCTCACTAAAATTAATTTTTTTTTATGTAGGTATATCTAGAAAAAAATTTCAACCATTTTTAAGAATTTTTATGCATTTTGAGTGTTTATACCTTGGAAAATGCTGAGATATTTACGATATGCCAAACCAGCTCAAAACACGCTTTAATTAGCAAATCAATATTTTGTTCTAAAAAATGAAAATGGTAAATATGCCAATAAAATAATTATAATAAAAATTATTGGTATTACAGAGTAGAACACTTAGGTGTCCATTATTTTGTAAATAGTAACCGAATGTCACAGTAATTGGTAACGTTTTGAGGTATAAATAGCAAAAAACTAAGAAAAGCTAAACGAAAACTTAAAACTTAACCAGTCAACTAACCAGACTGAGATTTTATAAACAGTTTGGTGTGGTCAATATAAGGATCCATGATAAACTTGTCAGGTTTTTGTAGATCTAACTATGCAACACGTTAGAATACTTGATACTAAGTTGACATAAAAAGTTATTATTATTATATTAGAAAACAAAAATTGTTTTTTTTATTTAATTTGTTATTTTAGACCTAAAAAGCCCTAAAGGTCTTGTCACAGAGCACCGCGGAAGTGCATTTAACCAGAAAGTTAATTAACCAGAAATAGTATATATAATTTAAAAATAATTTAACCAAAAATAGTATATTATATTATATAGTATATATATTATATAATATGTATATTATATTTATATATATATATATATATATATATATATATATATATATATATATATATATATATATATATATATATATATATATATACATAGCTATATATACATTTATATATTATATAGTATATAAATTATATTATATGCATATAATATATATATATATATTTATATATATATATATATATATATATATATATATATATAATATATATATATATATATATATATATATTATGTATATATAACTATGTATATATATATATATATATATATATATATATATATATATATATATATATATATATATATATATATATATGTGTATATATATATATATATGTATATATATATGTATATATATATATATATATATATATATATATATATATATATATTATATATATATATATATATATATATATATATATATATATATATATATATATATACATATATATATACATATATATATATGTATATATATATATATATATATATATTATATATATATATATATATATATATATAATATATATATATATATATATATATATATATATATATATGTATATATATGTATATATATATATATATATATATATGTGTGTATATATATATATATATATGTATATATATATGTATATATATATATATATATTATATATATATATATATATATATATATATATATATATATATATGAATATATATATGAATATATATATATATATATATATATATATATACATATATATATATATATATATATATATATATATATATATATATATATATATATATATATATATATATATATATATATATATATATATATATATATATATATATATATATATATATATATATATATATATATATATATATATATATATATATATATATATATATATATAGGTTTGTAGTTATATTTATAGTACATACAATTATGCAAATAAATAAATAAATATAAAGAAATTACTTAATGAGAAAAATATCTTTTATAAGTTAAACAACTACTTTGCCAACATAAGTGCTGATCTTGAATTTATATCTTAATGTCCAAAAAAATCATTTCAAAGTTACTTAATTGATTCTTATTGCTCTTTAAACTTTAATGATATAAGACGAGCTACCAAAAGCGATGAATGATGTAAGACAAACTACCAATAACGAGGATATTTTTTGTGCAGATACGTATTCCAGTTTTTCATTTATTCAATTTACGTATAACAGGTATGGTGCCAGATAAATTAATAGTTTTCAAAATCTAACCATTTTATAAATCAGAAGAAATCAATTTTTAAAAATAACTTTAGGCTAATTTAAATCCTTCCTGTACTCTTACAACTTCTTGAAAGCATAATCTACAATAGATATATTACAATAGAAATATTTAAATACTAACAAAATCATAAATAAAAGCCAATCTGGTATCCAAAAGCAACGCTTAACGAAGTATGCAACCCTCGATCTCACAAATTGGATTAAAAAATTATTTAGCGTAAAAAAAAAATCACATCGGAGATCTTTATCGTTACTTAAAGGTTTTTGACAATTGTTAATTATTAAATTCTATTTTAAAAATAGAAATATATTTTTAAAAAATTACTATTCTACGAATCGAATTCTACAAATCATTAATATAAAAAAACCTATTGAAAGTCCTCAGGTTAACAAGTTTTTAGGGAATCTGCATATTTTGGATAAAATAAAAACATATTTTGGAAACATAAAAACATATTTTGCATAAAAACATATTTTGGAAACCCCTCATTAATTACACTAACACATAAACATTAAAAAACATTTTATAAAGCAAGATTTTTTTTTTATACAATATAAACTAATAGCTTATATAATTTTCTGTTATTAAAATTTTTTATCATTGTAGTGCTCAACAAAGTAATTTACTCATGCTTAACCCTTAAATGAAGTAATCAAATATCTTTTGAATAAATATATATAAAAGTATACTGTTTCTTTTTTAAATATAAACTATAAACGGTGCCAGAACATGATAAATATATTACATTGTAAAATATATTACAAGTATATATTGCGTACTATTCTGGTGTTGTCCTTTTGCTTTCATTAGATAAATAGATCAATAAAATAAAGGTTATTAGGTATTTATAATTACTAATAAAATAATGGTTAATTTAGATTTCATACGGTTAAAATTATTGGCTAATGGAATTTTGCTTTATAAAATAACGGGAAGTTTAAAGCGCTACCCTAGACCTCTAGCTGGTAGTAAGAGATCCTTTTTAGTCTCCAAGAACCATACTCCAGTATTATATTTGTTTATAATATTATTAAGTTATTTAAATTGAGAAAAATTAAAGGTTCTCTGAATATTTACATCTTTTCTACTGTTTATTTACATCTTTTCTACCGTTGTATTGAATATCGTCTTAGATTTTTAACTTACTATATTTCTAACTGTGGGTACTATTATATCTTAGATATTCATTTTGAATATGTTGAGCTTTATGTTTATGTTCCACTACAATTCTAATAAATTATCTCTGATTTTATAGCTTTTAAAACTAGATCTAATAAAAACAACCGCACCGTTTCGCTATTAAGTGTTTTGTTGCCATTTTAGATCTAGTTGTCCGGACGTTTTTTAAATAAAAAGTTAATTTCCACTGTAAAAATGATGATAATGGTGAGAAAAGAAATTTACTTCGTGTAGTTATTTATTTAAATTATGAATGGTTTTATATTAAATATTTTTTTTTTTTTACGCTGTCACATTAAATTAAACATTGCAGATTAGGTCAAAGGTGAGCAAGACCCTTCAAAACCAACTTTTATACTGGAGTAATTTCTTTTTGTAAATGTAATCTAGAGACCCCCAGCACTCTATAACTAATATAATTTTTTTCCTACTGTGATTTTTGAGCTCGGTTTATCAATTTTACCATAAAAAAAGCAATATTTTTCAAATATTGGTAAAAATATAAAAAACGATATAAAAATGAAATATGAGACCAGCAAGACAATTTTACAACCTTTTAATTTCTTAAAGGTTTATATTAATCCATCAAAATGTCCATCAACATGATATATATGATGGTTTATATTAGGCAATTGACATCTTATTTTGAAATAAGAAAAAGAAATATGAAAATTTATTTTTTATGCTACTTTTTAAAATGTTTTTCAATAAAACCCCTTAAAATGCGCCAAATTTTTTTTAACACTTACCTTAACATAAGCAGAAAAACACATGATCACGTGTGCGTTGCCGCACATATGATCTACTTTAAATTACACTCTCGTATATAGATGAGTCAGCTGAGCGCAGTAGTTGCTAGGCTATTTAATATAAATATCCAATCGTAGATTTTGCTTTAAAAATTGGAGAAAACAGTTTTAATCATTTCAATCTTGTTAAAAACTTTTTTAAATACTTTTAATGTTATTATAAAAAACTATAAAGCATTTTATGAAGGAGGAGGTAACAAATAAGGATTTGGAGGACAAATAAACCTGTCATCCTTTCACGCCAAACGTGAGGGCAATAAGTTTATAAAGTATTTTTTCTACTATTCTCAGCTAGACTTATATTAATCGATAAATTTTAATTTTCATAGAATTATCTCTCAGCGTTCAAAAACTATGACCATATAAAATTCGTAAATCTTTCAAATTAAGGGGGGTTTAAACTTTATATGGCGACTTATTAAAAAAAAACTGGGATCAGATTACGAATTGCAAAAACACAAATACGGCTTACGATATCTTTAAACACACATTCTTAAGAACTGTACGAAATAGCGTTTCCAAAGATTGAACGGAAAACTGAGCTCAAAAGCTTACAAAGTCATTGGATGACAATTAGGCTTTTTAAATCTTCTAAAAAAAAAAAAACTCTATGAAAAGTTTCTGAAAAAAAAGACATAAAAATGATAAAACATACAAACAATATAAAAATTTATTTGAAACTTTAAAAAAACAATCAAAATATTTATTGCAATTTATAATAATATATTATTACAATTGATTAGAAAATAATATCGGTAACAGTCGAAAAACATGGAACATAATAAAAGTGGTTACAGGAATAAAAAAAGATGCAACTAAAAGTGTTCCCAAAATACTTAAGAACACATGAAAGTGATATTTTAGCCTCCAAACCTATAGATATTGCTGAGATATTTAACAGCTTCTTTACAAAAATTGGGAAAAAACTAGCTGAAGAAACAAGTTTTAAATTATATTTAGAAAAAAAGATTTTGTAATGGGAAAGCATTAAATAACTCCCAATGAGCATCAAAATGCCTTTAGTTCCCTAGAACCAAACAAAAACCCAGGGTTTAACGACATCAGCGCGAAAGTCGTAAAAAGTGTTTACGATATTATTAAACATCCCCTTCTGCATATTTAAATGTAACTAAATCAAGGGATATTTCCTGAACAGCTTAAGATGGTTAAAGTTGTTTCTGTATTTAAAAGCGGGGACGATTCTATGGCTTTTAACTATAGACCTATTTCTATTTTACCCTGTTTTTCAAAAATATTAGAGCGCATAATTCACAGTAAACTCTATAACTTTCTAGATAATCATCACCTCTTAAATAACAATCAATATGGATTTCAAAAACGACACTAAACAGAACACGCTATAGTCATACTTGTAAAAAAAATTTTAATTAGATTCGATTAAAATAAATACTCTCTAGGGGTATTCCTTGATCTTTCAAAAGCATTTGACACTGTTGACCATGAGGTTCTTCTGTATAAACTAGATAATTATGGAATAAAAAACAACAATTTAAATTGGTTTTGCTTCTATCTTCATAATCGGAGACAAGGATTATCGTATAACAATACTGTTACACAACCTAAAAGTATTACCTGTGGGATCCCGCAAGGATCAATTCTAGGGCCATTGCTATTCCTAGTTTATATTAATGATATCTTCTCATCTTCCAATAAACTCTTTATTTTCTTTGCTGACGATACGCAAATATCTTTTAGCCACAAAAACATTAACTTTATGTTTAATACGGTTAATCAAGTGCTAGAAAATCTAAACGAATGGTTTAAGGCCAACAAACTCTCGCTAAACGTAGAAAAAAGCAAATATATTCTTTTTACAAAATCTTCTGGTTCAGACATCATCCTCTTAAAACTTCCTGAACTGTTTATCAACAAAACTAAACTTAAAAGAGAATACTCAATCAACTTTTTAGGTGTAATTCTTAATGAAGAGTTAGCTGGAGTAATCATATCAAAAAAGCGGAAAGGAAAATATCTAAAATTATAGGAATTATTTATAAATCAACAAAACTTAAAAAAATATTTTCTTTACAAAAACATGCATGCAGACTTATATATATAAAAAAAAAATATGAACATGCAAAACCATTAATGGAAGACATGAAAATGATGAATATATATGAAATCAACATTTACCAACACCTAATTTTTATGTATAAATGTAACAACAGCTTGATTCCAAAAAACTTTAATGATAAATTTACAATAAATGTAAACAAAAAATATTCTCTTAGAATAAATCAATAGAATACTTATAAATTACCAAGAATTAATAGTAAGTATTCTGAATATGGAATATCATACCGTGGACCAAAACTATGGAACACTTTTCAAAAAACAAAAAATTTAAATACTGTAAAATCATTAAATTCCTTTAAGTTTATAATAAAAAATGAAATTTTTTAATTAGATAAATAGTTTTCTTGATTTTTCGAAATGAAAAACGAGTTCCATTATTCTTAGTTTTTTTACTTGTTAATTGGCTCTTTTTTTGATACTTAACAGAGTTGCCAATATATTGATAAAACTATATGATGTTATTTACTTTCTTGATTTAATGGAAATATTTATGCAAGCTTTAACCTTTTTATTATATTGGAGATACTATTTTTTTTAACTTGTAAAGCCCACCTAGGGGCTCTATGAAAAGATTGTGGTGACTTTAGTCATCCGTATTTTCTTTGAGCCCCTGCCTGTTTATTATAAATTCACTTTTTTTGTATGTAAACGTTTCTTTGTAATTATATTTCTTATTATATAAACAGCAATTATATATTAAGTAAATAAAAAAAAATCAAAGCATCTTCTTAATACAACTTATTTAAAAAATAATTTTTTATCATTTATTCATAGCTGTATTAGTTACTGTTACATAATCTGGGCGAGTACATATGCAACAAAGTTAAATGCAGTTTACAAAAAAAAAAAAACATATGCATGTCGCTTAATATTAAACGCAAACAGGTACACCAGTCCCAAACCTCTACTAAGAGGACTTGAAGTGCTATGTCTTCGAAGTAAATATTCTTAACATATTACTTTTTATCTTTAATTTAAAGAATCTACTACTACCAAACACTTCCCCATATCAAATTATTTCTATAAGCCACAAATACCAAACTAAGTACTCAATAACTACTTTATTATACCAAAAACTTTATTAAAACTTCTCAATATCTTCCCGAGGGCCACGATTGTAGGACTCGATTCTAACAAGTAATATAAAGACTATAACTTCCACTCTACATTTTAAACGTACAATTAAACAATTCATATTCAGTTTTGATTATAATCAATTACTCACTTACTTTTAAAATATTTATTATAACTTTAGTTACTTAATATCTTATATATTGACGCAATAGGTTTTTATTTTGTTTTTCAATAAGTATTTTCTTCAATATGTATGCATTTCAAAGTTATGTTATTATATTGATGTAAAAAAAAAGAATAATAATAAAAAATAATAATAATAATAAATAAATGAATAAAAAAATAAAATATAATATAAAAAAAAAAAAAACAATAAAAAAAAAAGTTTATGCATGCGTATAGAAGATTAAATCTAACTTGTAACAACGGAGCTGGATGATAAAACCATGTCTTCTGCCAGCTCCAGTCAGAATTTTTCAAAACTTTATATTGTTATGTAGTAAAACATTGTAAAGTTTATTTCAAAGGACGAAATAAATAAATCAAATTAAATTAAAAAAAAAAAAAACATGGTCATAATTTTTGAACGCTGAGAGAAAATACTATAAAACTTAAAATATAATAATGGATATAAGTCTAGTTAAGAATAGTAAATTTTTATCAACTTGTTACCCTAACGTTTGGGGTGAGTGGGTGTTGGGTGAGGAAGTTTTAAGGCTTATTTGTTCCCAACATCCAATCATCACAACTTTTTGCGTCATTAATTGACGTAAAAGCGTCATTATTTGACGTAAGCGTAAACATACGAATGTTTTGAGTTTACTCTATTTCTGGAAATTAGCTCTCTCAAATACCAAAAAATACTAGATCCATCACTGAAGAGAATATTTATTATTTGGATTTGAAAAAAGTATGCAAAAAGTTTTTGTTTATGTATAAAGAAGAGTTTAGTTTAGTAAGAAATTAAAAATAGTTTGTGTACAAGAAAAAAAGCTTTTTAATTTCTCGTTGTGTTGAAACTACATCATCTAGTACTTTTAGTTTTAATATCGATTAAATAAATTTTCTAAAATGCCGTTATAATCTAGAAAAATGTACTTTAAATATGTCAAATATGTATATATATAACATATATTTATATGTTAATAAAATTCAACTCTTTTAAACGTTATTAGATATTACTACAAATAATTTTGTAATAATATATATATATATATATATATATATATATATATATATATATATATATATATATATATATATATATATATATATATATATATATATATATATATATATATATATATATATATATATATATGTATATATATATATATATATATATTATTACAAAATTATTGTGCAAATCATGATGCTCTTTTAAACGTTATTAGATATTATTACAAATAATTTTGTAATAATATATATATATATATATATATATATATATATATATATATATATATATATTTATATAAATATATATATATATATATATATATATTATTACAAAATTATTGTGCAAATCTTGAATTGAAACTATTTTAAAAGTTACCAACTCTTGTTTGTGAACGATAATTGATGAAAATGATGCTTCTGGCAGATCAGAAATCCTATGATTGGAATATAACATTAAGAGCAAGAAATCAAACAAAACATTTTCAACATATAAGCATGTGAAATTTTATGGAAAATTTTTTAGGAATTATTATGTTTTTTATTTCTGCTACACCATACATAATGCAGAAGAAATAAAGAGCAAAACAAAGACATTTTGTTTTTTATTTCTGTTAGACCATAGCAGTTTTTTATTTCTGCTACACCATAGCAGCATAAGCTTTAAAAAAGGATTAAAGAAATATATTTTGTTACACTACATTATCTACTTGTTAATATAAGACTACTTTGTGTTAAAATATAATAATACAAAAATGTTATTCATAATTCAAGCCCTTAATATATATATATATATATATATATATATATATATATATATATATATATATATATATATATATATATATATATATATATATATATATATATATATATATATATATATATATATATATATATATATATATAATATATATATTATCTTATTTATAACTACTTCAGCTATGTAAAATAGATTATATATATATATATATATATATATATATATATATATATATATATATATATATATATATATATATATATATATATATATATATATATATATATATATATATATATATATATATATATATATCTTATTTATTACTTTTTTAGCTATGTAAAATAGATTTTTAAAACTAAATAATCTTTTCTTAACAGATTAGAAAAATAATTAATACAAAAAATTTTCAAAAACTATATAAATTAAATCTTAAAACCAGTCTTCAGTTCAAACTCTTAGTTTTGTTTATCTTTCTGTGCACCTTCAGCGGGTCGTTGATACGAGTTTCAACATAAAACGGCAAAACAATGGAAACGGCCTTTATTTCCAGACTATTTATTCTTATGACTATGGTTTATTATTTGTTCTTAGTATTGAATAGGCTGGTAAAAAAATTATCCGACCAAGCGATATTTAGGTAAGTTTAATTATTTAATTATGAGAAATTTGTTGAAATATTTTGGCAAATATTTATACAATTAATGAAATTGCATAACAAAAAAACTGTTTTTTTGTAGTAGTAAAAAAAAGTTTTGTATAAAAAAGGTTTCATGTTTTTTTAAGTAAAATGGTTGGAGGTAAACGTCATTGGACTGTTTCTCAGAGAAATTTAGCTGTCGATCTAGTCAATCAGGGTAAAATTTATCATCAAGTGCAGCAAGAGACTGGAGTCCCTCATAATACAGTATCCGACATAATGAAGAAGTATAATTTGATCGGAACAACGGCCACAAAAGAAGGACAGGGTCGCAAAAGAAAGACTTCTAAAAGTTTTGATAGAAACTTAATTATACAAGTCAAGAAAAATCGCTTCATTTCTGCTCAAAAACTGGCTGAGCAAGCTGAAGAGAATTATGGAATCAAACTATCCCATCAGACTATCAGAAATCGTATCCAGGGATTTCAAGGACGAATTGTGCGTAATAAACCATATTTGAGTATGAAACACATGAAAAGAAGATTGGAGTTTGCTAAGAAGTTCAAAAACATGCCGTTAAGTTTCTGGAAAAAGATTCTGTGGAGCGACGAATCAAAATTCAACTTAAAGTCATCTGATGGAGCCCAAAATGTTTGAAGAAAAGCCGGAGAAGCCTACAAATTAAGCTGCGTGAGAGGAACTGTCAAATATGGTGGCGGTAACGTGATGGTATGGGGTTCAATGGCTTGGAAGGGTATTGGAAAACTCCAATTTATTGATACTATAATGGATAAGGTGCAAAACAGAAAAATTTTAAAGCAAAACTTGAAGTCATCTGCTCGAAAACTTCGGCTAGGATCTGATTTTACATTTCAGCAAGATAACGATCCCATAGGGCCACTAAAACCAAGGAGTGGTTTGCTGAAAATAATGTTGAGGTCTTGGAATGGTCCGCACAATCACCGGACCTTAATCCCATTAAACATTTGTGGGAAGTTTTAGACCGAAAAATTGAAGATCGGTCATTTTCCAAAAAAGATAACCTCAAAGTGGCAATTAAAGAAGCCTGGGAAAAGATTCAACTAGAAGAAACTAAATCTTTAGTCAAATCAATGCCTAGACGTCTAGAAGCTGTAATCCAAGCAAAGGGAGGTCCTTCAAAGTATTAAAATAACTGTTTTGTTATTTAATAATTTATTATGGAACAAAAAATATGTTTGGTCGAATATTTTTTTGGCAATAAAAAAACGACCTAAGTTCCTTAATTTTAAGACTGAAAACTTTGTGATTCACATTTTACACTAAAATAAATAAAATCTATTTAAAAACATGTTCTTTTATTTTTTGCTAATCTTGAGTTTACCAAAAAAGTCTAAATTTACAAAAATAAAGCACTTTTTTTAGGAAAATTATTTAAAAAAATGTTTGGTCGGATAATTTTTTGAGACACTGTATATTAGGGTGACACAAAATTAAAAAAAAAAAAAAAAAAAGCCGCAGTACATTTTCCTGTTCTACCAAACTTCGGAAATCTACAAAAAAATTTTTAGATCCCTAAGTGATCAGGAAGAGCTACATGTAAATTCAAAAATTTTACGTTCCAAGCGTTTTTTTTTCTTCTTCACATTATTTTATTATTTTCACATCACACAAGTTTTCAAAACATGTGTCAAAAACTCAAGATGTTTTTAAAACATTTGTGGTCATTCACAACTATTTTTTAAAAACTTTAATTGCACCATAAACTTAGTGGATTGCGTTTAATCACTTGGCAACTTTTGATTTATTAATTATCTTACTTTAAACTTCGATTTAAACTTTTTTTACTGTCTACATATCCGTACAAAATGTTGAAAATCAAAGAGAGGAAAACAAAAGAAATTAGCTATAACGCTCGGAGGTTTACCTGCTTAACTCGCCTTTAAGCTATCTACCTACAAACCAGCTTCCATCAAATAGAAGTGTTCTTCGATATTACTTGTTCCTAACTTCAGCTAGAGATAAGCGATTCAAACCTATTAAAATAAACTTTTCATGTTCTCGAGCACGAGAGGATGTTATATATAAAGGGAAAGACGAGTTTTGTAATTCAAATACCGAAAAATACTGTTTACTCCGACAAATTGTAAATATTTGGAAGTCTGCTGGTTTCAGTAATTACTTAATTTCTGAGAGAAGTATAGTGGAAAAGTTTAAATCTCTATACAGCAAATACAAAACTTTGTGCAACAGTAAAACCTTTCAAATCAAAAAGCAAATTTCCGAACGCCACAAAAATGACTTTTACAATATGGTAGAGCAATTGTTTGATATCAGTGCGAAGGACTTTGAGATGAAGTTGAGACGCGATGAATCAATGCCTCGTGATACTTCTGCTTTACAAGAGGATTTGGCCTTCTTAGATGATCAAAGGTATTTTTAGCTCAAATTTTTTTGCGAAGATTTAACCTATTTTTCAATTATGATATATCTACTAATTTTTCCCTTATATAAAAAAATCATTTTTTTGAGAAATTTTATTTTTTTATTCAAATTTATCTTACGCTAAGTGTTTTAACAACATTTTGCACAGAACTAACAGAAATATGATCATATCTTCTAAAATTGACACAGAGCTTGAAGCAAGGCCTCAGAGAAAGATTGATAGATGCAAGAGGAAAGAAGAATATAAAGATCGAGTACAGAAGCGAAATGATTCGATAATTCGTGACAACAAAGAAAAAATTGGGGAAAAAAGGCAATGGAATCACAACTTTTTTCCTAACAATGATATAAATTTCAATTTCGCAAGTGAGGAACCGACAGAACCTAAAAAAAACAAGAGCTGAATCACAATTAGGTAATATTTAAGTATAATTTGTTAAACACATAAAATATTTGTTTCAACTTATGACTAAATAAAAAGAGAGAAGATAAACAATTTTTTCTAATAATGCACGGACATTTTAGGCAAAACTAGTAATTTTTTGAAGTAAATGTATAGCTAAGCTAAGAATCTTTATATTAATTTAGATGCTGGAAGTGTAATTGCTAAGTCGGAAGATTTTGTCCCAAATAAAAATGTTAATTTTCACGAAGCAAGCTCAAAAAGTAGGCATCAGTTTAGACCATCATATTTCAGAGTAGAAAAGGAGATAACCAGTGAAGGTCTCATTGCAGCAACAACTTCCACCAGTATAAGGGCTGGTCTTAGCATTCGAGATCAAACCCTTCTTATTGCAAGCGTAGTAAACTATTTAGGAGGAGATGTTAAACAGCTAAAGTTAAGCAGAGTATCTGTCAGAAGGCGGCCAGATACGTAATGAATATATTAATTTAATGGCTAACAAGATGTTAGTTTTACATTTTGATGGTAAAATTTTAAAGCATATTGAGGAGGACACTAGACAGGCAACTACTGCAGATAGACTATCAGTATCTGTTACTAGTCCAGAGTTTGAAACCAAAGATGATTTTTTACTCGGTGTTGTGCCAACTGATAGTGGTAAGGGAATTGATATGGCTATAAGTATTATGAATCTCCTAGAATATTTTGAAATTTGTGACTATATTGTAGGATTCTGTTCTGACACTACAGTAAGTAACACTGGATGGAAATCTGGTGCAATAACTATTATGGCAAGATTTCTTGGTAAACCATTTCTTTGGTTATTGTGTAGACACCATATTGCTGAAATAAATATTACTTGGGCTTTAAATGCAATTTCAATGGAAATGTCTAAAGCCCCTGCGAATAAGTTACTAAAAGATTTTCAGCAGAAATGGATAACAGAATTTTTTCCTAAAGTTTCAGCTAGTGGTGCTGTAGAAAAGTTCAAACGATTTCCTGAGTAAAACCTTATTGTTGGCAGTGATCTCTGCAAACTCTATTTGAAGTCTAAAAAGTTTGTTACTAAAGCACTAGAACATGAAATCTTCCCCAGGTATGTAAAAATAATATAAAATGAATTAGTTTTTTCATAAATATACTTTTTTTTTAAAGTTATTAATCAAAATTAGGAATATTTTAGGAATGATTACAGGCATCTTAGTGAATACTTGGCGTATTACATGAATGTTAAGTCTGAAAAATTAAATAATTTTCACATCTATCAGCGTGGCGCCTGTCACAATGCAAGGTTTATGGCCTATGCAATATATTTTCTAATGCTCGATATGACATCCACAGTCGTTGTATATCTGACTCCTGAAAAAAAACATATGGTCTCAAGGGTAGAATTTTTTGTTGCTATTTATTATGGACCTGCCTTTCTTAACTCAGGCAAAGCAGAGCATGCTGTTCTGAATAATTTTAATGCATTCAAAATTGCTGAAACAATTAAAACAGAATGGGATTATGAAGTTGGAAACTCACTTCAAAAAAGCATGAGTAACCACACATGGTATTTGTCTCCTAAAGTTGTCGTACTATCGTTAGGTGATCCTTATATGAAAGCAGATGGTAAGCGTTTAATCATTCAGAAACTTTTAAAATTTCCAATTCCTGAGTTATCAGAGATTTCTGTTACAGCTCCTTCTGCTGTTAACGTTACCAGTGATAGTCGATTAGAGGATTTAATTACGAAGGAGAGTTGGCTATTTTTTATACTTACAGGTCACACCGAATCTGTTCGAGAGTGGCATACTTCAAGTGATTTCTTAGCGCTAGATTCATACAAAAATTTTGCTCAGTTAGTTTGCAATCTTAGTGTGACCAACGATTGCGCAGAAAGAAATATTAGTTTAATTGAAAACTTTGTTCACAGTTCCCACAATGAGGATCAGAGACAGAACATTCTTTTGGTAGTCAGAGAGCACAGAAAGCTTATAACAAAAGATATGTCGCTTAAGGAACTGGTAAATCTAAAACCTAGAGTTGAAAAATTATTGTAAAATAATAGCTAACTGTATGAAACTATAAACAGTATTTTTTTTCTTGTAAGATCAAACAAAAGTTTAGATATAAACATATTTTAACCCGTAAAAAATGACATAAAGTTCAGCCAATCCTCAATATTTAAAAAATTACATGTAGCACTTCCAACGAATAAAAATAAGTGATATTTTGTTTTTAGACTAACTGAATGTTGTAGATTTTTGAATTTTAAAAAATTTTATTTTTCGACCCTACTGTATATAACTCTCGTTCCGGCCGGAATTTTATTAGCAATTCCGGTTCCGGCCGGAACTCAAAATTTCCAATCCGGTAAACTCCTACAGATAAGCAATGTTTTTAGTTTGTATTTTCGATGAAATACAGAAAGGAGAGAATAAAAGAAAACATTGCAAAGATAAAAAACAGCAATAAAACCAAACATCTCAAGGTGATAACTAACCTTAATTTTATTTCATAAGTATCAGTTTATGGTTTCTTTACTCTTGGAAAACCTTTACACAAATTATATAGCTACTATGTAAGCGAAAATTTAATCTTAATTAAAAAAGATGTATTTGACTTTAGTTGAGGTTTATTTTGTCAAGTCAACAATTGCAGAGTTATTAAAATTTGCAACATTTTTTGTCTAATTAATCATCAAGTTTGCAAATAGACCCTAACAATCACAACCAGTGATGCAAATAGGCCCTAACAATTACAACCAGTGAAAATTGATGTTTTTTGTTATCTGAAATAGCCCTGAAATGCCAATAAAAAAGGCAAAAATACGAAAAAATAATTTCACGATTTCTTGGAATTCGAACGCATATTTTTACGAAATCAAAAAATATTTTAGCCCTTGTTTAATCGCATAACATCTCATCTATCTTCTCCATCCACCTCATCACCATCTTATCTACTTTCTTTTCAAGTCGTGAACAGTAGATTTGTCCAGCTGCACTAAGCCGTCTTTAACAAAATCAAAGAAGTATCAAAAATGCTATTATATAGATTTACTTAAGGGGATGCTACAGTTGCGTACGTCAATATAAAAAATTGTGTACGTCAATATAAAAAATTTTGTGCGGCCGTGGCGCAGTGGTTAGAGCGCTTGCTTTATAAGCAGGAGATCGAGGTTCGAAACGAGTTTTGGACATATTTTGCGTCACGGTAAGGAAGGAGGCGTGAACTTTCTGGTTAAATGCACTTCCGCGGTGCTCTGTGACAAGACCGTTAGGACTTCTTGGGGCACCTAAAATAACAAATTAAAAAAAAAAAAAAATTTTAAGCACTAAACAAGTGAACTGCTTTGCATTAAAACAAACAAACAAACAAACAAAGTTATATATGATTTATGTATATTAAAAACATACAATATATTTTATTTGTAGGAATTTAATAAAAAAATAAATATATTTTAATTGTGTTGAAAAACAAAAAAAAAATTTAAATATAAATCAAATGATATGATATATTAGTGTTCATAAATTTATGAAAATTATAAAAAATATAAAAAAGCTTTTTATAAGCTAATTATCTAATTGCAAATACCACAATATTTTATTTTACAATAGAATACGAAATACGAATAAAATACAAAAAAAGTATCTTTTTTTTAAAAAAAATAAAAAAAAGAACATAAAATAAATGCGCGCGCAGAATTATACAAAACGAAATATTTTTTTAATGATAATCATTTTAAAAAATTCATTTTGAATATATGCAACCTTATATTTTCAAATATATTGATTATCTCACTAAAAGAAGGCCTCTCAAAGTCCGAAAAATGCCAACATTTTCTCATTAGCTCATACACCTCAGGAGGTGTTTTTGCGGGAGATGGCATCCTATACCCGGCATTTATTTCTTCACGAGCTTGCTAAAAATGCAATTAGAATATAGTTAACTCATAATATTATTATATTATTTATATATAAAATATTTCATAAATAATTTCAGCGTTTTGAGTTTGACGTCATCAGTAACGTTTTATAAACGTTCGCAATATAAGATACAAAACAAATAAAAAAAAGGGCAAATATTAATTTGATTTACGCAAACAGTATAAATTCATGGAAAATGTATAAAACGTATAAAATCATGGAATGCTCATAGAAAATTGTTTGAACTCAATTTTGTTTTATGTTCATTAACGTGAATTGTAAAATTGAAGTAAGATAAGTCTTTTGTTTTAGCCTTCAAGGCAATCTACCGTACTATTTTGTTGTAACTAACAAAATCCTATTTAATTTATTAAAAATTGTTCTTTTTAGTGTAATTTAAAATTGAAAAAAATAAAAAAACTTGAACTTGAAGTACTGTTATACAATTAGCAAAGACAAAACATTAAGTGAAAAAGTATAAAACATAAGGGGAAGCCTGCGCTTTCTGGCGTTTCTAAAATGTGTGTAAGTTTTGACATTTTTTTTTTAATTTTTAGATTATCATCTAAATGCTAGTTTTTTTTTCAAAGAATTGTGTTAGCTATACATATCGATGTTGTCCTTGTCCAAAACATTTGATGAAAGAAACTACTTTTAAATAGTAATAATTTGTAAGACTTGAAAATACTTATTTTTATGTCATACAAATTAAAAGTAATGAAAAAGAAGTAAAAAGCAAAGTTTTAAAAAACGTTTTAATTGAAAGTATAATTTAAGAAACATCTTTATCTTTTAGTAAAATTTGTAAATATTTGAGCTGCAAATAAACAGAATTTAAAAAATAAAATGCAAAACAAAATAGAGTCTTTTTAATAATTACTATTTGTTGTAATTATTAATAATAATAACAATCAAACATCATTTCAGTTTCATTTGTAAACATCTTAAAACTGTTCTAAAATAACAATTGAAATCATAAAAAATACCTTATTGGTCCAGCCAGGATACGGCTGTTGGCCGAGTGAATAAATTTCATATAATGTAACTCCATATGACCAAACATCAGTTTTAGTGGAATACTTAGTGTCAAGCCATACTTCAGGGGCGCACCATTTGAACGGAATCTCTTTTGTGGTTTGTATAGTATATGTACCTAAACATTTTTTGAAAAACTAATTTGCATTCAACAATAACAATTTCAGAATATATAATCAACATTAATATAACTATAATAAAAATACCAGGGTACTTGTAAAATTGAAAATGTGTTACACAACTATCTCATTTATAATACATAATTATATAAATAATATCGAATAATTTCAAACAATAAAATAATTCAGATTACAATAACATATTTTGGACTACAGCATTTGGTTGTATGACAGCATATTGTTGGGCAAAGCAACTACAACGTGTAAAATCAAAAATGGACTATCAATTTTATAACACATAAACTAAAGAGTCATTTTTTTTATTGCTTAAATATTGTTAACTATAAATTTTTTTTTCTAATATTTTTTATATATATATATATATATTATATATATATATATATATATATATATATATATATATATATATATATATATATATATATATATATATATATATATATATATATATATATATATATATAATTGTTTTTTTGTGTAAAATAATTTTAAATAAAATTATTTTCTAATTCGTATATTAATTATCAAGAAAAATTAAAAATAAATAATTAAAGTAAACAACCAACGTTCAAATTTACTGGTGACGTTAATACTTTAAAATAACTAAGCGCATGAAGTTTTTCATTAAATTAAAAACGGGGGTTTGAGTTAACAAAGTAATTTAATATGATTAAGTTCAAAAACTAGCTTTATTTTTAGTTCAATTTTTAAAATTTTTCATGTAATATTTTTAGAAAATTATTACTTAAATATTATAAAACTTAAATTTAAAAAGATTTCAGTAATTTACTATCTACTAATGATTTATTATTTCCTTATGATTTATCATAATCTAATTATTTATCAAGCTATACAAGACTAGATTAATCACCAAAAGTTTTTGGCTACTAGCATCAGCAGAAAACATTTTCTATGCTTAGAAATGGCAAGTGTCAATTCCATAGAAAAATTTTCAAGGTCAAGATAATTTTTTGTGACTAGTATCATTAAGGCTAGTCACTACGAGGCTAGTCACCCTTTACAAATCATAAAATATCTATGCTGGGTTTTTGATTCAGACATCGGACTTTTCTGGATCCGTTTCATCTATCAAGAACAGCAGCAAAACGAAATGCTTGATTAGTTACATCGTGTAAAACACTTTTTTCCGTTCAAAGATGTTGAGTAAATTTCTAAACACCACTAAATTTCATTGGGAAGGTGATATCTTTAAAGTTAAGCTCTTTGATGATTACTATACTTAGTAGTACAGAAGGAATTTGAAACTTCTGGGTACCTTGCTAAAAGGATGGCCCACTTGGCATTTGTTGTCATTATTGTTTATATTAATGACTGAATGCTTTGGAATGTAGGTAGGTGTTTTAATGTAGCACTTCTCACAAAGTCTATGAATAGTTTAATATTCATGTTCACATTCAGGGCAACTATGGTACCAGCCGGTGCCTTTGATAATGAACCTTTCAGTCAAGCTAATAATTTGCTAAAGCTTTTTCAAGCATCTCCTTAACGTCATTTCTTTTGAAGGATTGGTGTAATGTCTGGCCGTAGATAGTTGGTCAGTCAAGTAAGTCAGTTGAGGCTGTAGCATGGGTTTAAATAGAGGCTGGATTTATTTGGTAGCTTAGGTTTAAGCAAAGACACTGACCAATGGCACAGCGTCTAATAACTTCACCACTTTCCGCCATTCAGCCAAAGTAATTACATTTTCATGTAGGAAATCTTTTACATCTTTAGACACTTGTGTTGTTACTGGTTTCACGAGGTCCTCTATATTGTTAGTTATACAACATGTCATTTTTTTTCTCTAAATGCTTGCACAGTCCCGTCAAGCCAAGTGCCCACACTAGTTAACGGTGACTAGTTGAAAAAAAATTTTGCTGGTATAAAAAGTTGTGACACTTGTTGAGGAGAGCTTATGTTCTAGGTGACTAGTTTCAATGACACTAGTCGCAAAAAATTATGCTGATCCCATAATTTTTTCCATGGAATAGAAAAAATTATGGAATCAGAAAAAATGTTTGCTATTACTAACTATAAATTTTAATGGAAGATGGCAAGTCTAAACCAATAATTGCTGCATATTGAAAAATGCTTAAGACAATTGTTTGAGATATCATAACCCATCAAGTCAACAGACAGCATTAATCCAGGAAAATCTTGTGCAAGACCAAGAATTATTACGAAAAAAACTGACAACAGGATATGTCAATTGGTTGTGAAGGACATAAAGATTTCAAGCTCACAAATTCTTACTGACTGCACAGTTCTAAGACAGATGGTTGCACAATCTATTAAGCAATGTCTAGCAATTATGGTTTCGGTAATCTGTAAATAAAAGTGTTGGTTAAAACTGTAAGTAGATTCTAATTAGAACCCAACCTTAAGAAAAGATCTGAGAAGATGCCATAATGAAAGCGAGGTGTCATAAAATAATGCGCAAATATTGTCTCTTATTGCCTCAATGCTGCGAAGAATAGAGACTATTCTTGAGGAGTCTTAAAAGAAGTCACAGTATGTTAATGTATTAAAACATGTTTTAATATATTAGTACTAAAACTTCTTTATTAAGATTTCTCTGTTTTTTTATGTTCATAATTATAAACATTTATAAACTAAAATGTTGTCTTAAATGTGTACAGTAAAAATATTGGGTGGACAAGGAAAAATCCGATCAACTTTAAATTGAGATTTCTTTAAAACCATAAATGCTTCTTATTTCAATTTTTTTATTATTAAATGTGTTTACATAAACTAGAGTTTCAACTTAGTTTTAAGGGGCTTAAAATCAACTTAGTTTTAAGATCAAATTTTATAGCGGGTTGATGCCATCATTTCGAAGATTTTTTCTTTTTTCACCTTATTGGTGGCATTAATCCACTTTTTTTTTGGAAGTCCTTTTTATTATTTGTTACTACACCTGTCTTACAAAAAACTCCTTTAACTATTGACAAATATCTTTAATCTTGTGCTTGTGAGGAAGATTTGGAGGATTCGAACCTTTAGGAACAATTTTCACATTAATATCTTTACACCACTGTAGAACTTTTTTAGAACAGCAAGAGGCAGCAAGATTTGGCCAAAAGAGTTCGGTATTTGTGTTTTTTCATAAATGGCAAAAGTTTTTTGAAGGCATTCTTTGATGTATAGATTGGCAGTCAAAGTCTTTTTAGTGACAAAACAAAAGGACTGCATGCCACAGCTACAAATTGCTTGCCACACAAGGAACTTGGATGCAAAATTTTCTTGTCGAATATATATAAATTGATCATGACAGGTTTATCTTTGTTCTCATAGTAAAATTGTTGACCAGGAAATTGTGAAAAATCCGCCTTGCAATATTTTGTCGTCTTCAATTATACACATACTTTTATCCACCATTATTTTAACCAATTTCTTTGCGTATCAAATTCCTTTAATTTCACTATTTAAGCTTCTCTTAGGTGTATTTTTTTTATGAAATGCTTTAATTCCAGCATTTTTAAGTACTTTTTTGATATAAGAACAAGAAGTTATGAATTTTCTTGCTAGATCTCGCTGTGACTGGTTTAGATTTCTTGCTATTGATCATAAAATCGACTTTACCTTTTTGGATTTATGGAAAGTTTTCTTTCTTCCACTTTCAAGTTTTCTTTCGAAACTTTGAGTAATCTTAAACTTATTTATAATATCTATGACTGTAGATTTTGGGACATTTGTGTGTTTAGCAATCAAGCGATATGAAGTTGATGGATTTTTGCAAAAAAAATTCACATCTTTTTTATGCACCTCAATTTGTTTCCGAAACATTTTGCAAATCATTAATTTGTAAACAAAAGTTTATTAACACTATTAAAGAAAAGGAAGTAACATTTAATTAAAAAAAATTTGAAATAAAAAGCATTTGTGGTTTTAGAGAAATCTTAATTTAAAGTTGACCGGATTTTTCTGTGTCCACCCAATATATACAGTAAAAAAAACGTTTTGTATACAATATATACAGTTAAAAAAACTGGGTGGTTAAATTTTTTGGCTATAGCTGAATGAATAATTTATTGGGAAAACTATAAAACCATTAAAAAATTTTTTTTGTTGTAAAACTTTTGACAAACTCTAAAACCACTTGAGAACAATTGTCATTTACATTTAATTATAGCTTAAAATTTTTTTATTTAAAATTTTAAAATAATTTTCCAGAGAAAAACCTTCGGGGTATGATAGTACATTATGTAGGAGTACATTAAAGATGGTTTAGAAATCTTTTATCATCAACGTAAAAAAAAAATTCTAAAATTTTAATTTTTTGGCCTATTGACAAGATTATTAATCAAATGAAATTCAAAAAACGTTTTTTACATAAAAAATATTTTTGTCACATAAGTTACAAACAAAGATAAGCAACTTGTTTAAGTAAGAGTTACTAATTTTTATTGATTTTAAAATTCTGGGAAAGACCTGCGAACAGTTTCATTGTGCCTTTATACAAGTGCAAAACTATTTAATAAATATAAGTGCAAATAATAAGTAAAAATACAAGTAATATATAAAAATACAAGTAATAATAAATAAAAATACAAAACTATTCAAATCCCATATCAAGCAAAAACTCATGATGACAACAGAAAAACTGTCTAATTTCTCTGTGTGAAAAAAGCTAACAGGGAGCTGACTGACTTTATGATTAAATGGTCTCAAGATGTTTTTGGTCAAGCTATCAATTTTAAAGATCAAAGAAGTATGCAAGGAAGATCAAAGAGGTACCTAATTGGTATTTGCGAAAACTATTGAGAAGGACATAGAAAAAGAGACATCGGTGAAGATTTTCAACTTCCCTTTCAAATGCAAAGATTGTTGTTGTCACTAAGAAACACTTTAGTTCAGATCAGAAGTCCTCAGTTGATAAATTTTTTTAAAAGTTTCTTCAGATTTGTGACTTTTAATAACTACTAAGACTTTAATTGCTTGTTCTACACAATTTTTTCGCATTTAAAATTTTAACATGAACTTATTTCACTTTTATTGACAAATATAATTTGTCACACTCATATAAGTTCAATATTTATTGCGTTAATAAAACTCCATATTTAGACTATCTGATATTAGAAAAATTATGTATAATTACACGACCCATTGATTTATACCTTAAAAGAGGCCTGTGGCAAAATAAAGCCGTTTGTAAATAGAATACTCCTAGAAATTTCTTGTGCTTGTATTCTTCTAACTTCTTATAAGAATATCTTTTCCCACATGCCTCTGTAACCTATATACAACATTGAAATTTAGTTATAATAAAACTTCATTCAAACTTTACTTTTATAATGATGTAAAAAAATAATAATAATAATTTGCCTACAAAAACTAATATGAATAAA
Source organism: Hydra vulgaris (assembly GCF_022113875.1). Taxonomy (NCBI): domain Eukaryota; kingdom Metazoa; phylum Cnidaria; class Hydrozoa; order Anthoathecata; family Hydridae; genus Hydra; species Hydra vulgaris. The sequence goes on along the minus strand of NC_061160.1, from coordinate 47,433,072 downwards.
CAATATTAAACAAATAATTACTATATGTAAAAATAAAATATTACTTTATTTCAACAAGAGATTTGCATGATTTGCTAAAAGCAAAGCATGCAGATCTCTTTAAAAAAAGTCTGAGTAATGCATTTAGGATTATTTAAACATATTTTTTAATGTTCAATTCTACAATCAAATTTCAATAAAACTTATTTTAAATGGGTTGTTTTTATAACATTTTTTAACTAAATATGGAGTTTCTATTTTAACATAATAAACATTAAAATTATTAGAGATTTGACCATGTTTTGCATGCAAAACCACCCAGCAAAACCATTTTTGTTTTCAAATTTGGAAATCATAAAATATTTTACCAAAATTAAACAAAATATAAATAAAAATATTTAACAATTTTTTTCAAAAATTAGTTTCAAAAAATTCCATTATTTCAAGCAGTCATTGATTGCTTACATGCAATTTTTTTTAACATGAGTAGTGTGTTAAAAATTTATACAAACCTTCATCATCCTCTTCTCTAGACATTCCAAAATCAGAAATTTTTACATCATAATCATTTGTAACCAGACAATTGCGAGCTGCTAAATCCCTGTGAATGATTTGTTTTTGTTCTAGGTAAGCCATCCCTCTAGCAATATCCATAGACATGTCAAACAATCTCATCTGAGTAAAATTGGGGCCTTCCTTTTTTAAAAGAGCAAGCAAATCACCTTTATCACACAACTCTAACACTAAAATAAATAAACACAAAAAGTTAAAAAAAAAAAAAAAAAAAAAAAAAAAAAAAAAAACACTTCTAAGAAAGCTGCAACAACTATTTAAGTTGGGAGCTGACAGAAAGTTGGGAGCTAATAGAGAGTTGGAAGCTAACAGAAAGCAAATAAGAGACCAAAAAACTGCCAAAGACTTTAAAAACCTAAAAAACTGTAAATTGTATTAAAAGCTCTAAAATTTAAAAATTGTCAAATTTGATACAAACTTTGAAATTTAAATTTGAGTTCCGAATTTCATCAAACTTGGAATTGAATTAATAGTTTAATAGACTCACAAAAAATACTATTCTAATGTTATCTTTTAAGTCCATAAACAAATAAATTCTTCTTTAATTTGCTATACTACCTGCCCAAACACTCAGTCGATTTGTTACACTCGTTATACCTATCCTTATTTAAGAAAATTAAAAAATAAAGATAGAAGTTAGAACAAGAGTAATCATGCTTACAATGTGTTTTGGACCTTGAAGTAATCATGTGTTTTGGACCTTGGTGTAATCATGTGTTTTGGACCTTGAGACAAAGAGGAATAAAAGATTTATAGAGTTAAAGAATGGAAATAGGAGTAAAAAGCTACTGTGCGCCCCAGCTGTCTTTACTAGCAAACAGAGTTGTCATAGAGGTAATACTTTCAGAAATGATCATTAATATAGATAAGAAATGTTATGGGATCAAGGATGAAACCTTGTGACACCCCAGAGGTTTAAGGTTTAAGGATTAACCTAACCTCATGGCTTCGGCCTAATGCACAACAGAACTTTTCAATTATTACTGTTATAAGTCAGCAAAAGTACAAGAGGATCAAAATCCGAATTTATCATTAGTTGTTGGATTCAAGATTAGATAATAAAAGTTTGATACAAAAAAGTTAGGTATTATGGTAGATTAAAATGATTTGGTGTTAATGGTTTTTATATTCTAAAAATTTTTAGGTTTTAAAGCTGTTTTATTAAATGTTTTAAATTATTAGAAAACTTGATCATAGATAGTGCATGACATCTCAAGCAATAAGCGCTACAGTTCTATCAAAGTTGTAACAAAAAGTTCCACCTCAAACAATGCACACCAAAAGCACTAACAGGAACACCATCTGTGCGCAACCCGGTAGTATGAACACTCTGATACTTTAAAGCTGCTGATAAAATCAGCATCTAGTTACAATGATTTCTAGGCAACAAAATATTGTAACACAGATTTGCATCAACACCAGTTGATTAGGTGGAAAAAAAAAGCATTATATATATATATATATATATATACATATATATATATATATATATATATATATATATATATATATATATATATATATATATATATATATATATATATATATATATATATATATATATATAGAAAAAGAAAAAACAAACAAAATTTTGGTCATTGTATTAAAAGTTAAAACATATATTTACATATATAGTAAGGTTCTTTGTCTCTGCAAACCCCGATCAATTTTAAGACATTTTTATGCATACAAGTTTTCATAATTTCGGCTTCCTCGAGGAACTGTTTTTTTATCACATCGCTTACATTTTCTTTACAGGTTTTTACTGCCAGCATAATCTGCTTCGAAAGTAAAACTCCTAAAATGATTGGAAAATTAGAAATAATGAAGGTATATAGTATAATGCTTTTGAAAATATATTTGACATGAACTATACCTTTATACACATCTCCAAAATGTCCACCTCCAAGTTTGCATTTAAGTTGAACATCGTCTTGTGGTACTATGTAATCATCTCCATCCATAAAGATACGATTTACTGAATTCATCAATATGATACCAGTGCTACTCTGTATGACAGAGCGTCTTTCATAATGATGAGTTATAAGAGCGTTGATTGAAGAAAATGATTCTCCTTCCAGTGTGTACAACCCCTAAAACAAAACAAAAACAAAAAAACTTAATAAATACTAAATTTTGATTATTTTAAATTTAATTAAACTTAATAATAAATTTTTTTTTTTAAGTTTAAAAAAAAACAAAAAAAAACAACTAATATTAAGATAAAAAAAAGTTAATATCTTACCACAAGAAGTTATAAATGTAAATTTGATATTTACAAGTAAATACTTTATTCATATACAAATTCGCATCTAACTTAATTTGTTCTGCAGGCATCAAGATTTAATAATAGTTACTAACACAGTTCGTAATGATGCTGATTTTGCAAAGAATTTGACATATAACTTTCAGAATAGATCAGATGTAAAAGATAATCCAAGAAGAACAAACATAGAAGATTCAGTCAGTATATTGTCATTTATAGATACAAGATTTTTTCTTTTAATATTTTAAAATGAACTCACTTCCAACGAAGCAACAACCATGGTAACCATGCAAGCAATTTAAACAACCACTATTTAAGTTAGAAGTTAATAGAAAAAATCAAATTTTAAAAACAAAAATTTATTGACAGAAGACCATTCTAAAAAGTTTTTTGAGAATGGAGGATTAATTCAGTTAAAGTAACTTGGCTTAATGACAAACCACATAAAATTGACTTTTAGATGGAACAAGTCATTTGTGCCGCATCCATGGTAACCATGTTTAAATAAAAAAAAAAAGGACGCAACCTTATGATGATGGGACAGAGGCTCAAGCTTGGCAGCATGTAAGCTCTATTTAAAATATGTTTACGGACCATGTCTAAAAGAGAAAGGACATCATAAGAAGAATAACCATATGAAGACAGTATTTAAAAATCAGCTGGTTGCTCTAATCAATGAAAAAATGATAACTACTTTAGTTAGCTACATTTAGATAAGCTCTTTTATTGGTTAGAAAAATTTATTAATTTAGAAATCTTTTTATGTTTGTATGATAAACTATTTGTCAGTCAAATTTAGGTCTTTTTCGTTGAAAAGTTGATTACTTCAGAAATTTTAATGACAGGGTGTTTAGAACTAACATACAAACAAAATTATAAAAAGAATCCCCTCCTTTAATCCCCACAATTACTTTTTTATACCATCTTGAACAATATCAAAATTTTAAAATTGATTTAAATTTATTCAAACTTTTTTTTATTAGTTAATAAAAATAAATATGTTCGTTATATTTCTGATTAAACAGATTTAAGAGAAATAATAGTTTATATAAAAATTTATTTTGATGGTTATTTAAAATGTCAGTATTCCATTTAAAACCTAAAGTGTAAAGAAAAAACAGAAGCAACAAATAACCTAATTATTTAAAATATTTTTTGACACTAAAAAAATATTTTTATCTTAAATTTTTTAGTTTTTTTAATTTTTATTTTTAGAAAAAAAATTTTAATCTATTTAATTTTTATTTTTAGAGAAAAAAAAATTAAAATAATGAATAACACAAACTTCTTTGCTAATAATAAAGAATATATACTATTTCAAAATATCTTCTACCTCATATTGATTCTTGTTGGTATATTATTGAATTGTATAACAATTACTTTTACAATAACAAGCAGCCAAATATGCTGTTGCTCTACAGCAAAGTTGTTTTTATCAAACTATATGGGAAACATACTTGGAATGCTATCTTTAAGTTTAAACGAAATATACAAAGTCAAGAATGGCATCCCTAAAAAAAATTGTCAGCAGGCAGTTGATCACCATTTTCTACTGTACTTAGGTTTCACAGCGAATGTGCTCATGCTTGTTAGCACAACATACAATCGTTATAAAGCAGTTTATCATGGTCAGAGAAAAAACAAAATTGAAACAAACAAGAAGCTTTTAACTTGGTATGCATTACCATCCTGGTTGGTGTCTATAGGAATAGCAACTTTATTGGTTCTTAAGTTCCAATGGTTTTCAAACTTTTTTGGAGGTAATACAATTTTGAAGATAAAAACAAATTGTCACCCTTATATTATATGTGGGATTATTAGTATCATACCAATGACGATATGTCTTTTACTAAACTTCAAGCTTAAGATGTATTTAAACAAAATGGTCAATAACGCAAAAAAATTAAATAAAATGGAATCTATAAAAAACATATTGATAGCAATATCTATGCTAAATCTAACAGCAATTTATCATAGCATTTATCTTGTAACAAGCTTTCCAACGTTGTTTCTTTTGAACAAATATCAAAAAAATTTAAATGCATACATAACGTTAGACTGGATATGTCGCTTGCTCTTTGATCTTATGTTTACAGTGGAAGCAAAAGTTTTCCTTTTAAAAAACTCAATAGCAAGAAAAAACATTTGTAACTTTTTGAAGCAATTGTTTAATAGAAAACATAAATTTCAAAATTCAGTGATGTCAACAAGCGATTAAGTGACATTAACAATATTATTTTGTTTTAACTAAGAACTGTTTAACAATTCTTACAATTATCATTTTGGTTTATGATAACTTCTAACATGTTTACTATTTAAAATATATTTAGCAAATGCACAAAAAGCAAGTTTTATTAATTTGATAAATTTTTCAGCTTCCTTGACTTTGTGTAGTTCTGAAGGAATTTAATAATAAAAATAATAATAAGAAGAAAAATGATTTCTATTAGACAGCCCAAAACCTGAAAATGCTAAAGATTAGGCTTAATATTATTATAGTAACTTTAACCTTGGTTACTTCTGTAACAACTGTTATAGTCTAAAATTCTACGTGATTTTATGTCTCAACTTAAGAGCTACAGCACTTCTATTCTTTTCTATTATTATTTTTTTTGCTATTATTATTATTATTATTATTATTGTTATTATTATTATTATTATTGTTACTATTATTATTGTTATTATTATTATATAATTATTTACAATTTCCACTAATAGGACGTGTCTGCAAGTGCTCTAACAGATGTTCTATTTATTTGTTTTCTTAATTTTAATAAAATTACTTTCAACCAAATATTCATCAACAACCACTGCAATTGCTTTTTATTTGTATTTTTTTCTTTTAGTTATATTTTTTTAATAAAGTGGTAAATTAAAGATTTTTTTGTTTTAACTTTTATATTATTAAACTTTTAATGATGAATGATAAAAATAAGAAATTTAGGTAATATATTTTGCCATTCAAAGACAATTATATTGCTGCTACTTGGGACCACAAAAATAATAATTAATCATTAACTAAACCAAATTTTCAAAAATATTTTACTCAAACAGTGCTACAAGGCCTAACAAAGTGCTACAGTGCTACAAGTGCTACAGTGCTACAAGGCCTAACAAACTAAAATAAAAACCCAAGGAATCCAAAAATCAGTTTGGGATCATTGAAAATTTGAAATACTTTTAAAGTTGTAGGTCATATCTGACTAATAAAACTGTTCACAGATGAAACTACTCCAGCACCACTCATTTTAGAATTAGAACCAACAGAACCTTGTAACAACATATTATTTATGGCTAAAAATCATAAACACTTCATTCAAAAACTTCATACATGGTCATCTGCCCTCCATTTAAACAAAAAATATTCTATAAAATATTTTGATCTATAATCAATCATGAGTTTGTTGTATCAACACCACTGTGTTCATCAAAGGTACAGAATATTCATTTAAAATCTGAAAACTAAAATCCAAATCTTTCATTCAAAATCATAAACCACCATCAATCATTTTCTCCTAAACAATTGAAATGGTTCTTCACAAATCCAAACCTCACACTCAAACAAATATGGTAAACTCAACTTTCTACATGTACAGAAAGATTATTTAATGTGCGCTGCTTTTGTAAGACTTTTAGAGGTTCCACTAAAAAAAATAATTGATAAGTATTTACTCAACATCTTTCTGCCTCTCCTGTACGGTGATGTACAATCTGTGAACAATCTAATATTCATATGTTTAAACTTGTTTAAACATTTAAATGTTTGATTGTTTAAATATAAATAAAAATGTTTGATTGTTTTTTTTTTAAAACGTCTTCACTTCCAACAAGGCTGCAAGCAACCATTATTAAAGTAGGAAGTTACTGAAAGAGAAAAGATGATGATTGTAGAGCAAGATAACGATTGACAGACAACTTAAAAGATTGCAAGATAGCAAAAGAACTAATGTTCAAGGAAAAAAAACAAATAAGAATTTTTGGAGCACTTAGAAACAGAAAAAGGACTCAAATGACAAGTAACACAAGAATTTTAGTAGTAACAAGAAACTCTTGCTTTTTAAAGAAATGCTCATTATAGTATTTATAGAAAAGAGAAAGAAAAGCAACATTATGATTATGTGAAAATGGTGGAAGGTATGCTGCAAGAGCAGGTCTATTTATATTTTTACATTGCATTTTTGCTCCTTGTCTAAAAGCACTAGTCTAAAAGAGAAAGGGTATCATTGGAAAATCGGCTCCAGATATGGCAACAGTATTCCATACAAGTCGAAATTTATAGAGATAAAGAATCCAGAGTAAGAAAGTGGCAAGCACAATAAAGAAATGCAACATTAGCAGATAGTAACTTTGCAATCGATTTAGTATACGGTTTCCAGGAAAGATCAGAATAAGAGTTAATCCTAAAAGATGAAGAGTAGTTGACTCATCAAGTATATTACTGTTCATAAATATAGAAAGATCTATATTATTGTGATAACAATTAGCTGAAAAAAAATTGAGTTTCATCTGACCTAAAGTTTATCAGCATACTTTCAAAATGATTTACAGGACTAATGTAATACAAGAACAATTAAACTAATATTATAATAATATTTATACATTGTGTCATTAGAATAATAGGGAATAATATATCTCCATTTTTTAATGTTGTATGAATTTAACATATGATTTTTAATTATTTTAACATTTTACAGTTGTTGCTGTTTATATTAATAAAAAAAATTTTTTTTTTTGTTATTTTTATTTTATAACTAATCTTACATTATTAATTTCATAATTTATAAAAATTTATACTTGCTTACAAATTAATTTTGAATTCCAACTTTATGAAATAAGGTTGAAATTGACAATGAAAAAACAAAAACTAACAATTTTTGGAGTTATATAAATAATAAAAATAAGATTAATATATTAAAACTATATAATTTTGAACACAAAAATAATAATATAAATAAAAACAGAAAATTAAATTTTATTACCATAAAAGTTTGGAGATAGAACCTTATTGTTCTCATCTACCAATATGCTATTTTGTTTTATACCAATTTATATTACCTAATAAATAATAAATAATGTGTATTTTAAGCAAGAAATAAAAAAATTTTGATATTTTGATTTTTTAATTTAACAAATTTAACAAATTTTTACTTTTAATTTTAAAAATTTAAGAGAGTATAACAAATTTTGTTAAATTCTCTTAACAGTACAAAAGGGAGATAGAACTCTATTATTCTAACGTAATGACACAACAAATTTTAAAGTAATAGAAAAACAGTATTATACTAATTTTTTTTTTATATATATTAGTATTTATACAAGAATAATTTAATATTATATCAATATTTATACATGTAAAATTTTAAAGTAATAGAAAAATACATACCTTATCATTAGCTTTTAAAATAAAGTGTTTTATTGAGCCTTTCCATAAAACACTCAAAACATTGGTTCCAGAGTTATCTGATTTCTCTCGTACTATAAAATCACCATCATGTTTAAGCAAGCGAGAAATTGTTGCTCTGTCAATTTTTCCATGAAACCATGGTGATAAATTCAAAGATTCAATAGGCTAAACAATAAATTAATAACATCACAAAATTTGTTTATAGATACAATTTTTTAAATTTACATAACTTATTTATTCAGTTTATGCAGTTTGTGAATACAAGGTCTTCGCAAATGGCGGTCGCAATTTTTTAACCGTTAAAAAGGCTAAAGTGAAAATAAAGAATAAAGTTAAACTCAAATTAAAAGATAAATATTGTTTTTAAAAAGTCACTTTTAAATCATAATCACCAATAAATCATAATCAAGTCAATAATCTTATAAATGAATTTAAAACAAACAATTAAATCCAAAGAAAATATTTACAAAAAGGTAAACAGAATTTCGAACTAAAAAAAAAAAAAAAGAAAAGAATGATTCCGTAAAACAATAAAAGAACAAAAAAAGAAAGAAAGAAAAAAGTTAACCAATAAAAAGAAACAAAAGAAGAAAAGAAGAAGGAAAAATAAATAAAGTTACAAACAAAGAATAAGAAGATTGGTTGTTTTATACTTATTTTTTTAACGGTTTAATTTGTAACAATATATTATAATTTTTTGTGTTTCTAATTTTATTATTATTAATTTTCTTGAATTATATTATTATTTTTTAAATAATATTCTTTCATTATATTATTATTTTTCTTGTATTATATTATTTTTCATTAATATAATTAATAATTTTTTGTTTATTTTTTAGTTGTTGTATCTTTTAATGTTATTTATTTATTATACATATATTATCTGCTATTATATTATTTATTACTTTATTAACTATTAAAATTCTTAATACTATATATCTTTTATGATTACTAGTTAATTATTATATCCTTTATTTTTAAATTATACTATATTTATTTATTATTGATTTATGCCATACTTTATATATTATTGCTTTGTTTTTAACTTATATTTTTACATGGAAATTAAGTACCATTGTAAGTTCTGCAATAAAGCAGTGGCCAATCATCAAAGAGGCATTTTATGTGACTGTTGTTCTTCTTGGGTTCATGCTAAGTGCAATTCAATCAACAAATTTTCGTATAACCTTCTTGTCAAAGACTCTTCTGACTGGTATTGTAGTGACTGCATAATTAAGAGTATGCCATTTAGCACACTTTCGGACTTAGAATTTTCTTTAACTATATCATGTCAAACTCTATCAACTAGTACCTTAAATTCTTTAGAAAGTCCATTACAATTCAAAAACTTTTTTAAGGATATAAATAAAATCTCTAATTTCTATTCCAACTGCAAATACTACAATATTCTTGATCTCAATAAAACTTTAAAATCAAATTCTGTATTGTACCTTCATCTAAACATCGGTTCTTTGCATTTTCATATTGATGAACTTCACAGTCTCATAAGTTCACTTACCATTCTTCCAACAGTATTTTGAATTTCGGAATCTAAATTGTACATTAACGATCCCAATATAACTGACATTACTATAAATGGTTATAACATTGAACAATGCTCTACTGAAGCTAAAAAAGGCGGTGCTCTTCTATACTTACAATCCAATCTAAACTACAATGTCAGAAGAGATCTTATAGTATATGCCCCAAAATACCTAGAATCTATCTTTATTGAAATCATCGATCCTTTTAAGAAAAATATCATTGTTGGCTGCATATACCGGCATCCTTCAATGAACCCAAAGGAATTTATTTCTGATTATTTTAATCCTTTACTTGAAAAACTTAGTTCTGAAAATAAACAGGTTATGTTAATGGGTGACTTTAACATGGACTAACTTAACTACAATGAATTCCTTATTATATCTGATTACCTTGACTCACTTTGTTCTTATTCTTTTTACCCAACAATAATTCAAACAACGCGAGTAACCTGTAAATCTAAAACAATTATTGATAACATCTTTTTAAATTTTCAAATTCCTAATCTTATTTCTGGTAACGTAACAATATCAATTTTAGATCACATGGCACAGTTTGTTTGCATTCCTAGTAGTACTCCTTTCAAAAGAAAAAAATCCATAACAGCTAAACGATCATTTAAGAATTTCAATGATAATGAATTTATTCAGGATATTTCTAATATTGACTGGAAGTTTTATATCAAAAATGATGATGATGTCAATGAATCAATGAACTTCTTTCTAAATACATTCAACACAATTCTTGATCGCCATGCCCCATACAAAAAACTGACCAAAAACCAAGTTAAACTCATATCTAAACCTTGGATCACTAATGGAGTTCTGAAGTCAATTGCAATTAAAAATAAGCTCTACAAAAAGTATATAAAATCTAAAAATTCCAACACAAAAAGTCAACTATTCGATAAATTTAAATTGTACAGGAATAAAATTAGCAATTTATCAAGAATTTCCAAAAAGTCATACTACATTTCCTTTTTTAACAAAAACCTCAACAATACAAAAAATACATGGAAAGGAATAAAAGAAATTATTAACATCAAACCCTCTAAACCAATTAAATCTTACACTCTCAAGTCTAATGGTAACACTATCTCAAACAGTATGGCTGTTGCTAACATTTTTAACAAATACTATGAAGCAATACAACACCCACCTAAAAATAAAATGATTTCTTCTAAAAGTATCTTTTCTGACTATTTAATAAATGCTAATTCTAATTCTTTCTTTCTTGATCCAGTAACTGAAAATGAAGTGTCTGATTTAATAAAAAATAGTTTACAAAATGGTAAAAGTTTAGGACCAAATAGTATCCCCACACACCTTCTTAAACTTACTTCTCATGTTATTTGCAAGCCTCTCTGTACCATATTGAATAATTATTTTAATAAAGATCTTTTTCCAGATGTTTTTAAAATAGCCAAAGTTATTCCTACCCATAAAAAGGGTTCTCTAATGGACCACAAAAATTATCGACCAATTTCTCTTTTATCTAACATTAGCAAAATATTTGAAAAAGCCATGTACAACTTTATAGCTTTCTTAACAAAAACCAATGTCTTTACAAATATCAGTATGGATTTCATAACAAACACTCCACAACTCATGCACTTATTAAAATAACTGAAACCATTAGAAATGCTCTTGACAATAAACTTTTTGCATGCGGAGTGTTTCTTGACTTAGAGAAAGCCTTTGATTCTGTTGACCACTCCATCCTCTTAAGTAAATTAGAACACTACGGTGTTCGAGGTAATACTCTGCAATGATTTTCATCATATCTTTTTGATAGATTGCAATTTGTCTCCATTAATGATGCCAAATCTTTTCCAATAAAATGCTCCACGGGTGTACCACAAGGTTCTGTATTAGGACCATTGCTTTTCCTTATTTTAATAAATGATCTTAATATCTCTCTAAAATTTTCAATGGCTTACCATTTTGCTGACGACACCAACTTACTCATAACAAACAAATCATTAAAAAAAATTAACAAGCATATTAATCATGATTTATCTAATCTTCTTCAATGGCTGCGCTCTAACAAACTAAGTCTTAATACCAACAAAACTGAACTTATTATTTTCAAATCAAATCAATCTAAAATGTATAAAAACCTTAACTTTAGACTAAGTGGACAAAAAATCTTTCCGGTAGTTTCACTAAAATATCTTGGAATCCAAATTGACTCAGATCTATCTTTTTCCTCTCATCTTAAAAACTTAGGAGTAAAATTGTGTAGATCAAATGGGATGCTAGCCGAAATTCGCCACTATGTCAATTATGAAACTCTACTTAATATATATCATGCAATTTTTAGATCTCATCTTAGATACACTTGCCAGGTTTGGGGACAATGCAAGTCTAATGCTTTTTTAAGGTTATGTAACCTACAAAACAAAGCTTTAAAAATAATATTCTTTGAACAGTATCATTCTAACTCTGACATCCTTTACTTTCTATCAAAAATACTCAAATTATGTGATCTTGTTTATTTATTAAATTATCTATTTGTCTGGAATCATAAACAAGTAAACCTCCCTCCGTCATTCTCCAATTTTTTTACCACTAAAAAAAGTTCTGGTTATTACCTTCGATCTTTGAGTAATTTTAAATTATCTATCCCAAATCGCTGTTCGGTAAAATATGGTGATAATTCTATTACAAACCAATGCGTAAAATCTTGGAATAATTTACCTTTTCATTTTCAATCCCTCAACTTTTTTTCACAATTTAAAACCCGTCTTTTTGACTTTTTGATAGAAAAATACTCTAATTAAAATCTTAGGCTTATAATAGATTATTATTACTAATGTTATTAGTATTATTATCATATGTGATGTTAATATTACTTACATATTATTTACATTTTTTTTACCGTCATTATAATTTATTAAAATTGTTTAATATATAAATGTCATATTTGTTAATATTATTATTATTGTTATTATTGCTATTATTGCTATTGTTATTATTGTTGTTGTTGTTATTATAATTGCTAATATAATCATTATTATATTTAATAGTATTATTGATATTATTATAATCGTCTTCATTTAATTTACATCATTATTATTATTATTACTATTATTATTATTATTATATGATTGCTATTATTATTTAATTGGTGCTTACCTTAGATTAGTACTTGTACTATTAGTAAACAACCATGAAATGTAAACTTTTATTTCAGAATATATTATTGTTATTGTTTCAGTATATATATATATATATATATTATTGTTATTCCAATTGCTTATACAAAAATAATTTATCATAAATTTTATACAAATATAATAGAAATACTGTTCTTGAAGTCTTGTTTAGAATGTTTGAAAAAAAAAGTAAAAGCAAAAATGAAAAAAATAAAAATAATTTTGAAATTTAAAATTAAAATAAATATTTGGTACTGTTGGTAAAAATTGTTGCTAAGGTGCTTTTTTAGCATATCAAAAACTGAGAGTTGTTTTAGGAGTAATTGAATCAGAATGAGAATCAGTTTGTTGCGAGACACCACAAGGATCAGTATTAGGACCTTTGCTTTTTATAATACATATAAATGATTTGCAAGCCTTCCCGAGAAGCAGGTGCAATTGGACACTTTGTTCTCCTACCTTCAAAGTAATTTTTTTATACACACTGACCACGGCAGTTCGCATCTTTTAACTTAAAAATCGTTTTAATAATTCATGGCTAAAAGGTAAACTTATCTACTGAGAAAAAACAAACAAAAATCTTGAAAAAAAAGAAAATAAAATAAAATTGTAAGGAAATATCTAGTTTTAATTAAATAAACAATAAAATTTAATAATTAGAAAAATATTAAAAAAATCTTTTTTTTTTATTAAAATTTTTATACAACTTTTAGTGTTTATGGTTTTTAGCTACTGAATTTGATACAAGTTGATAAAAAAACATTTTTATAAAAAGTTTAATAATTTAAAGTAATTTATTCATGATTTAATAATCGTATAATTAAGAAACTAATTTGCGCTAAAACTATGAGAAATTTTGTTGTTTTTTTTTACGCTTATTCGTTTTGATATATTATTTTTTGATTAACAATATTATTATTATATTTGATATACTATTTTTTGATTAATATTATTATTATTAATATTTATTTCTATTATTATTAATAATATTGATTATTGTTATTTATAATTATTATTATGCTATTATTTATACCATTATAGGTCTTTACACCCCATCAGTTTATAACTGTTTGTAAATGTCCCGCACGGTTGTATATATACACAGTATTATTAAAGTGAAAATATAATGATTTGATTTGAATTTGAATTTTTGAAGTCTTTTTGCTTTTAAAAATGTTTGTGCAACATTTGACGTTTTTTTCTCAATACTTATATAATAGGAAAATAAGAAAATAAATTGCTATTTATTTGTAAAATATATTATTTGATTAATAAACTTTGTAATGACGGAATAAATTAAATAAAAGAATAACATGGTTTTTTTTATAAATGTATTTACCACATTTGATGCATGTCTAAAACTGTTTCTTTTATATCGCCAAATTTCCAACATTTAACAACCCTCGGAATTAGGAAAAATCAGGTCAGCAAAAATTATTTGATACAAATTTCTGACCATAAAAGATAAAAATGAGGTTGACCTAAAAGTGCTTGAGGTCAGCAATCTTTTGCTGACCTCAAGCACTTTTAGGTCAACAGTTAGATCGGCATTGCTGAATGCTGACCCTAATTCTGAGGGTTAATTTAATATGAATTAATAGAGATAATGAACATAACGATTGATCTGTTTAAAAAATGTATTTAAAAACTTGATTTAATATGATTTTATATCGCCAAATTTCCAACTATTAATATGAAATAATAGAGATAATGAACATAACGATTGATCTGTTTGAAAAAATGTATTTAAAAACTTGAAAAAACGTTTTAAATAGGTTCACTTAAATTTCTTCAAAAAGTTCAGTAAATTAACAATGCACTGATTGATCTGTTTGAAAAAATGCAAAACTAGCCCACAAGCTTTTAAAGCATCATCAAAAACAACAGTTCATCAGGAAATAAACTATCAGGCTTAAATGCACAATTCGAATAATCCAACAAAAGTGCAGACTATTTCTATGGGGTTAGCAAAAACAACCAAATATTTTATATTTAAATATAAGTATTAATGACTTTTTTTTTTACATGAAAAACATATTTTAAAAAATAGCAACTAGTTTTCTCGCTTTTCTGTGCATTGATAAAAGCAGGAAAGTTTAACAAAAACATTTCATAAACAAATTTCAAAATTGTTAATGTTTCTAGCAAAAATAATAAAGTATTTCCTTAATATACTGACTGTAAAAATTTGTGAAAGAATTGTATAACAAAAAATGCTTTTTATTTTCGTTATATTCTCATCTACTTTTTTTGTTGAGTTGTATCTGTTTTGGAAGTGGAAAATAAAAAACACCCTAAAAACAAGAAAACAAAAACAGTAAAATATTTAGGTATAAATTTTTATAGGTATAATATTTTTAGCTTATCATATATAGATTTTCTATTTTGTATAGTTTTCATTTCCTTTCTTTGAGTATTGCTGTTTTATTCTCTCTAGTTTTTTATAGCTTTATCTTGCTGTAAATTCTTAAAATGCTTATTATATAAAAACGTGGTCAAGTTGTCTAAAAAAATTATTTTAAGACGTGCAACAGCACGTGCTTCCCAAGAAGGCTTGAATTCATAAAAAAATTGAACAATAATTCAAAGCTATATGCCAATGATTAAAAAATAATTTCAATTATCAAAGAAAATAAAATAAATCACTCTCTACAGTTTGATCTTGACATCTTGTTTAACTAAACAAAAAATGGCTGAGTTTTAATAAAGATAAATGTAAAATTATGCATTTTGGTTGCGATAATCAAAAATAATGTACACTTAAATTACACTGTACACTGTAAATTAAAATATAATGCTACAAAAACAGATATCATTCAACATGAACTAGTAGTAACATAATTGGAAAGAGATGTTTATGTTCCAGACATTTAAAAATGTGAATTGAAAAAATGGGAACCACATTGAAAAAATGGTAAGTAAGGCAAATCAAAAATGTTAAAACACAATTATTGATGAAACATTACTGAAATTTTTACTTGTTCGGCCACACTTCGAGTTTGCTTCTTACATATGGAACCCATATTACATTAAAGATATAAAAAAGTCATATAAAATCATAAAGTCATATAAAATCAAAAAAGTATAACAAAAAGCCACAAAAATTGGCTACAAAAGAAAGGGAGTCAGTTACGAACAAAAGTTATAAGAAATGGGCTCTATTAAATCTTAAAATTTATCAAATAAAAAAGAAAATATCAATTTTTTCCCAATTGACAAACTTATAAACAAACATTATGTAACACATAAAAACAATATTTAGTTGTGACAACTTGGCCACAATTTTTAGATGTTTTGAGAACATTTAATATATTTTTAAAATTTTGTTTTGCAGACATACATGGAAGCATACAAAAACTAAAATTTTCTCAAAAGATCTTGGTGCAAAATAAAGAAAATTCACAAGCACTAAACCTGCCAAATCTATAAACTAACACATTCTATTGGTCAAAAAATATGCTGACTATGCAAAATATTATTCTAGAGTATTTTGTTTTAAAGATTGTTTTATTTAAGATTTTGTTGAAACTTCTAGCATAAATTGTTATGAAAATATCAAACAAACTATTATTTTAATACTATTGGTCATTCACAGAGCCATCTACAAAGCCATAAACGTTTTAAACTTTTATTAATTGTTTACAAAAATAGAAGTTTTAAATATATATTTTTTAAAGGATCAAAGTTTTGCAAAGTTTATTATATATAATAGATTTTAGTTGTATATTAATACTTTTTAATATAAAAAGTATGTATTTTTTAAGTAAATGTAATTTGATGTACGTGTTTTTTTTTTTGTATGCGAGGAATCAAGTGTAATTGCACCCGCTTCCTGACTAAGCCTGATACTATTAATTGAAATCATGTACCAGAAGTATTGGGCATGCTTAGCAGAGGGCACAATCATAAGTTGAGAAAACAATTTGTTCAATTTTTTGCCAAACATAATTTCTTCAAACTGTATAATTGCATTTCAGTGATTGATTTAAAAAAAAAAAAAAAAAGAAAGTTTATTGAATTTAAGTGATAGTTAATTGAGTTCAAGTGAAGTTAAAACAAAAAAAACAAAAAAACAAAATTAAAAAAGCTGAATTAAAAAAAAAAAAAAAAAAAAAAAAAAAAAAACTTAATACAATTTATTCAGTCAATTAATTTATTTATACAAATATCAAAAAAAAAAAAAAAAAAAAAAAGAATAAAAAAGAAATAAGTTATTAAATTTTTAGAAAAATTAAATATTTAATTTAGTTAATTAATATTAAAAAAAAAAACTTCATAATATATGTTCTAATATATGGAAATGTTTTTAAAAAAAATAATAATAGTAATAAAAAGAATTTTATGACGTAAAGTTCTCATTTAACTAATGTGTTGAGTATTTTTTTATTTGATCAAATCAAATATATTCTGAATAAAGTTATAACATCAAGGTTGACACATCAAGGTAAGTAAAAAGTAATTAAAAGTAAGTAAACAAAGTAAGTAAACAGTAATTAAAAGTAAGTAAACAGCAAGTAAATAAAATAGCCATTTAAAGGAATATAAAGATAATAAAAAGTATATACTATACTGTAAAAATAATAATATTAGTAAGTAATTTATAACAAATGTTTAAGCATTTACAAGCAGGGGAACATTTTGAAAATTTCTGCACACTTAATGCTGCTGCTAACAGGTTTGGTCTCTGGAGTTTAATATTGTTGAAGCCATGGTACATCTTGAAGTATTAAATGAGGCCACCTCTATATCATCTATCCTCTAGAAACTGAATATTCATAGCAGTTATTCTTTAATGATACTTTAAGAGCCTGAGATAAGGCACAAACTTAGTGGCTCTTTTTTGCACTACTTCGAGAGCGTCAATGTCTTGGCAATAATAAGGGTTCCATGTGGGTTATATAAGTTCTATAAAGTATGCAAAAACATTAATATCCCAATAGTGGAAGGTTCTTTTTAATATACCCAGCGCCATGTTAGTCTTGGAAACAGCGTGTGCGACTTAATCCCGCCACTTGAGTTGATTGTTGATAATGATACTGAGGTCACATTCAGAGCTGATCTCGCCAAGGAGGTTGGTCATGGTAAAGATTATGAACAAAGCTGGTAGGTTGTCAATAAAAGCAGTGTTAAAGCAATTGTTAATTCTTTTGTCAAAGAACATAGCTTTGCACTTGTCTATGTTAAAACTCATGCTCCAAGTATAGGCCCATTTGAGGAGACGATCAATGTCATTTTGGAGAGTTTGATAGTCGGAGGTGTTCTTTCTAACTGCTATCAGTTTTGCATCATTATCAAACAGCTTACAAACGTGATGAGTAAGGTCTGGCATGTCCTTAATAAAGATCAGAAAGAGGAGAGACCCCAGTACAGAACCTTGCAGAACTCCACTGAGGACCTCCAACCAATCAGAGAAGCACTTGTACAACTCTATGACTATGGCCAGTTAAGAAGGCACTTGTATACTTATCCATATGCTCGTAGTTTGACAATTAGAAACCTGACTAACCTTATCAAAAGCTTAAGCAAAATCAAGAAGAACTATAATATCTTCTAGACAAGATTCAAGCGCTATGGAGATGATATCAAAGATTTTGATCAAGTTTGTCCAGCATGATTTTCCAGGTACAAATTCAAGTTGATTGATTTCAAGCAGGTTGTGATCAATTATATAAGATCACAAATTAAGCTCTCCATTACCTTACAAGGAACAGAAACGAGTGAGATTGGACAGTAGTTTGCTAGGTTTGTCCTGCTACCTTTTTTGAAAATAGGTTTTAAATTGGCTTGCTTCCAACAAGTAGGAACAGCACCGGTATTGAAAAATTTTTTGTATATAAATGGGCTTAAAAGAGGATATACAGATGGAATCCATCAATGTCTGGTGGTTTGTATTTGTCCAGTTTAAATGGACAGCAACTTGAGAAAAGATGTTTTCATATATGCTGAGAATCTCATCCATGCGTGTCTGGAGAATAGGAGGATCACCTAGGAGGTTCCTGTAATATGCAGAGAAGAACTGTTTGTTCAGCAAATTACACATCTCAGACCCATCAGATATTAGCACAGTGTTGTTATTATCCTTGCATTTACTTATCATTCTTTGTTAATGCATGCAGAGAGCTTTATAAATTATATTATAAAAAGTTTTTTGACTTAAACGTAAGGCTTTGTTAAAGGCTGGTTTTACGAGGAGCTTTTGATCACATGGTGCTGCTTGAAGTTGAGCAAAAATAAAAATAGACAAATAATCTTTTGACATGTTTAAATTCATTGTTTAGCCATATTATTAAACACTTGCACAGCGCTGTTCAACTGTAAGGTTTGCAAATTTCAGAAACTAATTAGTCATGTTGAAGTTGTTGATCATGCTTTTAAAGTTAGTATGTTTATAATTAAATTGTTTACATCTTTTGTCAAAGTTGGCTGAATGATAGTCCTGCATTATTAAACCTAAGTAACGCATCACATGCATGTATTTTTTTTGGGTGGCTACTTGTAAGGATGTGTAGTGTTGATTGGGGTGGTGACTAGATGTCTGACTTCACTTTTTCAAATTTTTTAACTTTGGTCTTTTTAACATGTTTTTTTTTCTTTGGTCTCATTAACATGTTGAAGATTATTGACTCATTAACATGTCTCTCATTAACATGTTGAAGATTATTGACTCATTAACATGTCTCTCATTAACATGTTGAAGATTATTGACTCATTAACATGTCTCTCATTAACATGTTGAAGATTATTGACTCATTAACATGTCTCTCATTAACATGTTGAAGATTATTGACTCATTAACATGTCTCTCATTAACATGTTGAAGATTATTGACTCATTAACATGTCTCTCATTAACATGTTGAAGATTATTGACTCATTAACATGTCTCTCATTAACATGTTGAAGATTATTGACTCATTAACATGTCTCTCATTAACATGTTGAAGATTATTGACTCATTAACATGTCTCTCATTAACATGATGAAGATTATTGACTCATTAACATATCTCTCATTAACATGTTGAAGAGTAAGTGCAAGGGACTATACCATGACTGAGTTGCTGGGTATAATATCTGCAAAAATTCCGGAATATATTTTCCTTTATTTTCCTCTTAATTTTGAATTTAGCTGAATTGTTTCAAAAAATTTTCCAAAACTTTTTATAATTTTTGTATGGAAGATGAGTGAAAAAACATAAAAAAATATATATATTACAAAAATATACACCTAAACTTATATGTATGGAAAATGTTTTGGATGTCTGGAAAAACTAAAAGTTGAGAAAAGTATCCTGAATTCCAGAAAAAGATAATCCCTAAATGAAACTTCTTTCCGAAAATTGTATTTTGATTGTTTATATTTTAAAAATATATCCATAAAAAAAAATACCTGTACCACAGTCTTTTCATTATTACTTACACATGTTTTAATTTGTTTTAACTTTTCAATTTTATATTTTTTATAGCTTCAATTTGTGTCACTTTTTAAGCACTAATTATGTTTATCCAAAGTTTCGTAGAATAAACTGAAATCTTTTATTAACATATCTGTGTTGGTATTAAATTTATGTTTTAAAATTTTTAAGTTTTAAATAAAGATGTTTAAGCACATTTTAATTTTAAATTTGTGTAATATTATTATATTTCTCTTTATTAGGGGTATACATCAATTCACCTATTTGTCGTGAAATCAGGTTTGAATCCTTTGACCATTCTTTTATGTGCTTTTGCTTAGCACCTCTTCACTATATCACTTTTCTCTTTGTTTATCATTCTCCTTCTTCCCAAGACTTCAGTCATTTAGATATAATTTCTGATCAAATTGATCATGCTCCCTTTCTCTTTACCCCTCAGCCAATATTTTTGTAATTGGTGACTAATACTCATTACACTAAACCAGTAGGCCCTAATGCCACTGACCTTGCTAGCACTAAAGCCTATAATTTCTGCATTTCTCAATCTCTTATTCTGATAGTTAACTTTGTGACTCATTTTCTTGACAACCCTAATAATTTACTCCTTGATTAAATTCTAACTTGTGTTTGTTTCTCTTTTTTCTCCCTTAAATTGTTCTGACCAAGCAATAATCTCTTTAAATCTTTCATCTTGTATTTCTTTTTTAGAATCACCCTATCATTGCACTACTTGCTACTAACCTAAAGCTGACTGGGAGTCTTTTCATGATTTTCTTTGTGAGGATCCTCGGGCTGATGCCTTTTTTTTTTCTCAGCTGAAAAATGCGCCTCCTATACAACCTCCTGAACTCAGACAGGAATGGAAGCTTCTTTCTCGTCGGTTCCATGTCAAGCCTCATTCTACTCCATAGTTTTCACAATCTTGTGCAGCTGCTATATCTAATTGTAATTGTAATTGTCACATGCTAAGCTTGATTATTCTCAGTTCACTAAATCTCGTATCTTATCTCAAAAGTAAGGCTCTAGAGACTTTTGGAAAATCTTCAACAGCGCCATTGGTAGGTCTAACATTCCATCTCATTCTTGGGACTGATCTTATTAACCCTCTCAAGAATAAGGCAGAACAATTTGCAAACTTTAAATTTAATTCTTGATTCTTATGGCCAATCTCTTTCTTCCATTCCAATTAAACAAGTTAACCCATTTTTGGACATTTATATCACTACAACTTCCATTGCTAAGGTCATATTTCAATTAAACTCTTATATGGCTTGTGGTCCAGACAACATTCCTGTCACAATCTTACAAAATTACTCTCCAGAAATCTCTTCAGTTTTCTTTAAATTATTTAATAAGCGCTTGACTGAGACTGGTTTTCCTGCCTGCTGAAAAATGGCATCTGTTATTAAAATTTTCAAAAACTCCGGAGAACATTCTGACCCCTTGAATTATCGTCCAATCAGTCTTCTTTCTGTTATTCACAAGGTTTTTGAGTCTTTGATGAACTAATTTCTTACATCCCATCTTGATTCAAATAACTTGCTGTCAGAAAATCAATATGGTTTTCAATCCTCTCACTCTACGGCTGACTTGCTAACTGCTGTGATTGAAGGATTTTATTGTGCATTAGATAAAGGCAGAGAGGCTAGGGCTATTTCTCTTGACATACCTAAAACCTTTGACAAAGATTGGCATAATGGTCTTCTTCATAAGCTTGTTTCATATGGCTTACCTGGAAATATTTTTGAGATTAACAAATCATTTCTTTCTAACTGCTTTATTAAAGTCATTCTCGAAGACAAACACTCTTCTTCATTTCCATTACATTCAGGGGTACCTCAAGGTTCTATCCTTGGTCCTGTTTTGTTTCTTATCTACATTAATGATCTTCCTGACAACCTTAGATATAAAGTTTTTCTCTTTTTGCTGATGAACTTTATACTACTGTCTTTATGCTCCAGTTTTGACAAAAAGTCTCGAAAAACTCTTTTCGATTACTTAGAACAGGCAGCTGATCTTGAATCTTATATCACTTGTGTAACAGATTAGGGCTTACAGTAACTTGTAAATTTCAACCCTAACAAAAGTTATTCAATGCAAAATCACAACACTGTCAACATTTCTATATTAATGAATAGCAACCCTCTCACTGAGTTCTCTTTTTTACTCAAGCTTAGCCCTGCTCTAAGCTTGAGCCTCTTTCCCATCGTCGTTAAGTTGCATCTCTTTCTCTTTTCTACAAATACATCATAAAGTTGCATCTCTTTCTACTTTAGACAAATATATCATGATTGCTGCTCAAGGAACTATCACCTCTAGTTCCATCAAATAAAACTCATTCTTGCTTGACTGAGAATGACGTCATTCAGCAAAGTCTCATTCTTTTAAATTGACGTCATTCAGCAAAGTCTCATTCTTTTACTGTATCTGTCCCTGCATACTATAAAAACTTTTATTTGTCTAGTTTTTTTCCTCATACTTCAACCTTTAGGAAATCTCTCCCATCTTTATGTTTTCCTGACTCATACAACCTTCAACTTTTTAAGTGTTTTGTCAACCGTTTCCTTGCTCTATAACTCTGTTCATTTTTTCTAGTAACTCCCAACTTAATAGTGCTTGCTTGCAGCATTGTTAGTAGTGAATCAGAATTAAAAAAAAAAAAAATTATTATAAATTAAACAATATTGTTATAAAATAAATTTTCAATGAAATTAAAATATGTCGATTGAAAAAAAACAATTCCTTATTTTAAAAAACTTATATTTAAGATATTCAACATTATCATCTTATGTTTGCTTTCTTATAATTTAGTTTTTTTTTAAAATGATCTGGCAAACTTTTATGGGAGAATTTCTTAACAGTCAAAAAAAACTATCAACAATTTTTTTTTAAATTTTGACTTTAACAAAATCTTTGTCTCATTAATTAGTTAATTGTTTCTAATTGACGTCCATTCAATGATTAAACTAACAGAGTTAAATTTAAACTAACAGAGTTAAATTAACAGAGTTAAATTAATGAAATAAACTGAAAATTTCGAAAATAAAAAAAATTATCTTTTCATAAATTTTTTATATAAAACTTACAAAAAATTCTTGTAAAATAACTTGCCTACAAGCTTGAATATGGTTAATCTGTCAATGCATTAACATAGATAAGCATTAAGCACTTTTGTATAATAGCGCTTTTATAACAGGATGAAAAAATCTTATTGATTTGAAATTATAAATAAATAAAGATTAGTTCAATGTAAAACGAACATTAAAAAAAAACAAATTAAATTTAGTAAAAAGAATTTTCTTTTCTTAAATATAGTTTAGACATTTTAAAACTAAAAACAAAATTGTAAAAAAAAAGGATTTTAAATTTTTTTGAAAACTTAAATTAAATTTAATGAAATAAATTCATTAATATTTAATAATAAATTTAATTTGAATAAAATAAAATAAATGCATTGCATTTTGAATGAGTCCAAAAAAATATATCCTAAAATACCTTTACTCCATCTTAAACAATATCAATTTAAAAAAATTATGAAAAACTTTTTTTTCTAACTTTTTGCCATTATTATCCTTATGATTTAAATAATATTTTAATTTTCTTTTCGTAATTACTACAATTATCATCAGCACTTTTTGTTTATTTTTTTTATCAGTAAAACCTACAAATTGATTTCTACATGTTTGTCTTGATGTATATTTTATGTGCCTTGGATTGTGTGTTTACGGTCCATGTGTTTCAGTGTGTGTCTTTGCTTATTATTACTCATATTACATTAAAAATTAGTGTCACATCTTTGATCAGATTTCTGCTTGAGTGACACCATCTCATCACTATATTAGTTATTATTATTATTTTTAATATATAATTATAATATATAATTTTGCTATTATTACTATTATCATTATTATCATTATTATCAAAACTATTGTAAAATGATTTACGGAAAAGAAATAGATTGTTGTTGTTGTTGTTGTTATAGTAGTAGAAAAAAAAATTATTCAACTATCTGTTTTTCTACAAAAAATAATAATTTACAAATGCTATGAAAATACTTTTTACAAAAATTATTAACTACTTTATATTTTTTTTTAATTAAAAAAACTGTTTAAATTAAAAAAAAGTTTTAGTGTAACATAAATGGCTTAACACGTAAGTAAAATCACCATTTCGTGTGTAAAATGCAGTGTAAAACTTCTTAACAAGGTCTGTTTATATATATATATATATATATATATATATATATATATATATATATATATATATATATATATATATATATATATATATATATATATATATATATATATATATATATATATATATATATATATATATATATATATATATATATATATATATATATATATATACTTTAAATATTTTTAAAACCATCTACTCAAAAAAATAATTCATTTTTCATTGAAAGAACTAAATCTTACTTGTTCATATGATATCTGTGATTCACTTGAATCACTCAAGTCGTTAGAAATTCGATTATTATTTTCAACATTATTTGCGTCATTAATTTCATTTTTCGATCGAAATTGAAGAAAATTTGGTAATGTTGTTCTCCTTTTTTTTTCATTGTTGTCATTCTGAAAATAAGTAACAAAAAAAGTTAATTAAAATGGAAATAAAATAAGAATAATAAAATTAATAAAAAAATCAAAAATAAAATACAAAATAAAATCAAAAATCAAATTTAAACTAATTTCAAAACATGGATGTTTCAAGTTAATAAGAGGCATCAACTGGTTCAATAAATTAAAATTCAATGGGCTATTCTATGGGCTTATAAGATTTTTTGTTTTTGTTTTTTTTAATAACAATTCTGTTAACTTTACTAAATGGTAAATGAGAATGAAAAATAGATAATTTAAGAGCACTAAGCTAAAATATGTTTTCCTGACTCATTCAATTTACAGTTTTTGAAAATTTTAAAGTTTACTTGTCAACCTCTTTTTCTCTCTCTAAATCTTAACTGTTAACTTTCAACTTAGCGTCTGCCTAGTTGGCAGCACAACAAGTGTGTCCAACAAACAAAAAATGTGTTCTTCATGATAAAAAAAACACTGAATTTAAAAAAATTTTGAATAAAAAAATTTTTTTAGGGGTCCCTCAAGACTCTTCAACATCCAAAGAGTTCCTAATATTATCACAAAAAAAGCTCTTTAAAAGTGTATCATGTTGGGTCTCAAATGAAGTGAAATTATATGAAAATTTAAAAAATGATAATTATATAAAAAACTCATTGAATAAAAACTGTTTAAAAAAAATTGATAAAAATGCATTTTTTCTCATTTTTTAGCTAATAAACTTCATCTTTAATGCTGTTAAATACTAATTTTTATATTATAATTTTATAATATAATTATCATTTTTAAAATTATCATATAATTTCAAAAGTGTTTTATATAACTTGAGATATACAAAAGTGTTTCCAATATGAAACACTTTTGAAGAACTTTTTTTTGGTAATATTAGGAACTTGTTAAATGTTAAAGGGTCTTGAGGGACCCCTAAATATATTTTTTATTCAAAAAATTTATAAAGTGTTTTTTTTGTCATAGATGTTCACTATTTAAATATTACTTTTGAATATATTATTCAAGTAAAATGATAATAAAAACTGTATTAAATACTTTAGCTCAAAACCTATTATAATGCTTAACATGCTTTTCCTAGAATTCCTGTTTGAATAATTTGATTGAAATTCAAGAGTTGTACTTTAAATTAAAATTTGACTAAAGCTAAAAATTATATTTTTAAAGTAATCTCACTGTATTTTAGAGTTATCGAACTTTATTCACTCAAAGATGCTCAACTTGTATTTATAAATTAAAAAAAAAAGTATACAATATATAACAAAGTATACCAAAACAAGTATAAATATTTGAATAAAATTAACAACACTTTTAAAATGTTTGTTATACATGTTTCGAAGTACATAGATCATTATCAGTAAAATTTACAAAAATCATTAAAAAACCATTTTTATAAGGGATAAAAATTGATTACTTTATTACAAAAATCTATTATATTAATTCATCACAAAGGGTTAAAAAGACCATTAAAATACAATAACAAATGCGTCAGTCTCAAAACTCAATTAAAAAAAAGCATAATAGGTGCAAATGTTAAAAAACATTTTTTCCATAAAATCAACGTTACAATAGTCAAAATAGTTCAAGAATTCTATGAAATGAACTCTATGAATTCTATTCTATTCTTCCTCACCATGACTATAACTTGTTTATTTAAACAGGGCCTTTGCCACTTTATATGCAAGCTTTCATTTATTTCTAATTCATACTCGCTATGAGCAGAGTCCAAAATAGAAAAGCAATTGTTTTGACTATTATGACGTTAATTTTATGAAATTTTTTTTTGTAACTATTTGTATTTATTATGTTTTTTTTAATTGAGTTTTGAGACTGACGCATTTGTTATTGTATTTTAATGGTCTTTTTAACCCATATATAAACATATACATATATATATATATATATATATATATATATATATATATATATATATATATATATATACACACACACACACTAACTATACCTCATTGTTTGATGGTATTGGAGGTAAAAGAGTAGAGTAGCAAGGAGGTCCATTTTCACCTATAAGTTGAATTGCTTCAGTTATAACTTTTAACTGCACCTAAATAGAAAATTAAACAAAAAAATAAGATAATTTATTTGAAACAGTATAGAAAAATGTTATTCTTGATTAAAAAAACTCAATTTAAAAAATATGAATATATTTTAATATTTTAACATTTAAAAAAAACTTTTTTTTTATCAAATTCTCAAGTTCATATGCTTCGTTGTTAAAGATTTTCCTTTTTATTTATTTTTTTAAATAAATGATTTAAAGAGTGCCAGGACAAAATATGTCAACATCATAAAAAAACCTTCAACAAAAAGCTTAGAGATAATTCAACTTGTTAAAGGAAATAATTTTTAGAATTAATAACAATAAAGTTTAACCTTATTAATAACCTATTTTTTTCTGTACCAGAAACTTTAGGCTTAAAGATTTTTTTCTTTCAAAAAAATCTGGTCTTACCGATAAGTTGATATCAATAAAAAGAGGAGTTGTTGAAAAAGTGAAATCTTAAATTTAATTTGTGAGTTTTTTGTTTTGTTATGTAAAGAAATTTTTTTAAACAAACTTTAACTTGCTAAGAAAAGAAAGAAATTAAACATTGTGTAAAGTAAAATTCAATTTTAAATTAATAGTATTGTTAATATATTTTTCCTCAATAACAGTAAATACCAGAGTGAGTCCTCAAGACCATCTTATTATCAGATAGATGAATTTTTTTTTTTAAACATCTTCGCTTCATCAAGCAACCACTATTAGAGTTGGAAGTTACTGGAAGAGTTTATAGAGCAAGATAACAATTGACAGACAACTTAAAAGATTGCAAATTGTATGAATCAGGAAAGCAAGAAGAAGGAAGCAAATTCTAAAGAACTGATGTTTGAGGAAAAAAACTGGATGAATAAGAGTTTTTGGAGCAATTAGGAAGAGTCACAGATAAAAGGATGAAACTTAATTGAATGAGGAGTAACAGGAGAATAAACTTTAGTAGATGGCACAAAAGACGCTAGCTCTTTAGAACAGTGCCCATTATAGAATTTGTATAAAAGAGAAAGGAAAGCAACATTACGACAATGCGATAATAATTGAAAGTTGGCTGCAAATTGGTCCATTGTTTGCAATGCGTTTTAACACCTTTTTTAAAAATGAAAGGGCATTATTGCAAGATCCATCCAAGATATGGTAACAGTATTCTATACAAGGACAGATTTGAGATTTATAGAGATAAAGAATAAAATCCAGAGTAAGAAAGTGTCAAGCACAATAAAAAGATGCAACCATAGTAGATGCTAATTTTGCAATGGACTTGATATATAGTTTCTGAGAAAAACCAAAAGTAAGAGTTAATTCTAGATGATATATGTAGATATATATATCATCTAGCAAAAATATATATCATCACTTTTGATACAGAAGCTGGAGTGATACGAAAGACAAAATAAACCATACAAGAGTGGTGGAAAAACAGATTTGCCTTTATTATCGATATTATAAAAGATTCTCCAACTGAGAATAACAGGCTTTGGTGTTAGACAAAACCTTTTTACAATGGTTTTTAGCAATAGCAAATAGATGTCTGTTTTCTGGTGAATTTTGCTGATAGATATGGAAGTAATGGTTTTGATTGGAAATTGCAGCAGCACAATGTGAAGAAAACCATAGAGAAGAGTGAGGCTTGATTTGAAATTGCCAAAAGGGAATAAAAGATTCCATGCCAGCCTGAATCCAAGAAGATATGTAAGAAGCATATTTGTCAGCTGGAACACTAAAGATTTCTAATTAAGGGCCATTAGGAAGAAAATCACAGAAAGAGTCCCAGTCTGCTTTAAGGTAGTAATAAGAGGTACGATGATAGAGGGATTCTAATGATGATAAAGAAGAATGAGATAACAGTTTTAGAGAGATCAAACTGTGATCAGATTCACCTAAGGGTGAATGTGATGAAAATAAGCACTGACTAGGATCAGAAACAAGACATAAGTCGAGTAGAGAAAGTAAATAACTCTGGTTGTCAGGAAAGCGAGACTAAAAGTTGACTATTTAAGTTAGAGATTGAGAAATGCAAAAGTTGTGGGCTTTAACGTCTGCAGAGTAACTGACACTAGAGCCAAGCCATTCAGTGTGATGAGCATTAAAGTCATCAACAACAAGGATATTGGCTGATGGATAAAAACAGAGGGCTTAGTCAATTTGACCAGAAATAACATCAAAAAGAGTGCAGTTTTAAAATGAAGGAGAGCAATATAGAACAAAGATAAAGGTAATATGAAGTGGTGCTTAATGAAATTATATGATATGAATGAAATAATAGAACAAAGAATGAAATGAATGAAATAATAGAACAAAGATAAAGGTAATATGAAGTGGTGCTTAATGAAAGCACATAAAAGAATAGTCAAAGGTTTTAAACCTAGTTTCCTGACAAATGAGTGAATTCTTACAAATGTAAATGCCCAGGCCAAGCATGTGACTATTGGAGTCTTTACAAATTAAAAGAAGATAACGATATATATGATGACCATGAATGACATGAAGATGACCATATGATTCAAAGCATAGATAGTACTCAGTACACTATTTAATAGTCTAAGCAATTGCCTTATTACTATTAATAAACCTTAAGCTGTAACAAAGGGCTCTGAATGAAGCCTAGACAATGCACACCAAAAGTACGAACAGGGACACCATTCATGCGCAACATGACACTGTTAGTACTCTGATATTTTGCAGCTGTTGATGAAACTAGCCTCTCTGAGAGCAACAACGGAGTTTGGAAACCCGATAACTAGCCGGCCTCAGAACCATAAAACTGAGTCTTAGAGCTGTACCTTCATTAGGAGATAATAGGATGAGTTGCCTAGTCATAAAACCAGAGACACAAGCAAAACCCATGCATTGAGTCAAGAAGGTCCAGCATTCAACATCATAAACTGAAAACAATGTACTATAAATACATCACATGCCAGCCTAATAGATGGAGAAGGGGTGCAAGGCTGGTCAACAGATAGAATCTGTTAACCCCTTAAGTCTTTGCCTAGGAAGCAAAGACTTAAGTGGTACTTACTTCTTTGTATGCAGATGCGTTTAACATCTGCCCAAGATCAGTATTTTTAACAAGATACTATATCTAGGCTTAATTAACCAAAAGCACCAAGGCAGGGTCAAGTCAGAGTTATTTTAAGTCAGAGTTGGCTTCTCCTAACCTTTGCCTAAAAAAGCATATCCTACAAGGCAGCAGGACATGAAGCAGATTGTACTGGGTTACATGTTACCAGAAGCAGGATGACCTGACTTTTAAAAGTCAAAACCAGCTGGTCAATTTATTTTGTAAAGAATAACAATATTATTATTTTAAAATACTTAGAAATTATTTTCTTCTTTACAAACAAAATTGTTCATATGAAATATTGAACTTTTTAATGGCAAAACGTAATTCTATGGTCACACTCTGTTTTTATTGTTATTTTTTGTTTAAAACACTGTTGCTTCTTAAATTAAAAAACAGCAAACTAACAAAATGCAATGGTCACAAACTTGCTTTGCAGAGAACGAAAAAAAAAAAAGTATTCAATTTCAAAAAACTAATTAAACTAAAAATTTTACTTGATGTATATTCAATTTGCATTTAACTTCTTCAATTTCAAAATTAACATTATGATAACGAAAATGTTGGTTAATCCTAATTCTAAAGTAAATATTTTAAATTTTTAGTCTTTTAAAAAAATGTATAACTTTTCATAAATCTAGTATAACAAATAGTATAACAAATTTTTAATAACTTAAATATGAAGAATGGTTTTTATTACTTTAAATTAATTGCTCTTATAACTAAAAGATTTAAGGGATCGTTCATAAAATATGCATGTTAAGTTTATTTTTAAAAACAGAAATAGAAGATCTTAAGTTCTTTTATGTGGTAATTTTCATTAAACTTAATGTGCTATTTTAATTTTTTATTCAACTTAGGGCTCTGTGAGGGAAAACTTTTGATCCGTTTAGTTTTGTATATTAGTGAAATTTAGAATTGCATAAATTATGGAAGATCCCTAAAAACTTGTAAAACTTGTATAACTTATTTAGCAAATATTCTTGTCATATATTTAAAAAGCATTTAAGTTAAATACCAAAACTATAAAAAGATAAGGGGTTGTGGGAGTTTTTTTATTTTTATTCTATGTAAGAATTAAATAAAAAAACATCATTCTGAAAGAATATGTTTTTTTCTTCTAGAAAGAATGTATTAAATATAATAAACAAAC
Source organism: Hydra vulgaris (assembly GCF_022113875.1). Lineage (NCBI taxonomy): Eukaryota > Metazoa > Cnidaria > Hydrozoa > Anthoathecata > Hydridae > Hydra > Hydra vulgaris. The sequence goes on along the minus strand of NC_061160.1, from coordinate 47,401,861 downwards.
TAAATTTTCTTTTATGCGAATAAAATAAATGAAACTTTCTATTATGACCATTCTTATATGTGCTTCCGCTTAAGACCTCTTCTCTCTAACGCCTTTTTTCTTTGTTCTTTATTGTTCTCTCTCTTCTCAAGACTGCACTCTCCTAGATGTAATTTATAATCAAATTGACCATACCCTCTCTCATTACCCCTCTGCCAATATTGTTATTGGTGACATTAATAGTCATCACACTGAATGATTTGGCTCTAACGCCACTGACCTATAACTGCCTATAACTTCTGCATTTCTCAATCTCATAGCCAGTTAACTTTGTGACTCTTTCACTGACAAACCTTATTATTTACCATCACTCCTTGAATTCTGTCTTGTCTCTGATCCTAGCTTGTTTTCAGTTTATCCCTTATCTCCTATAGGTGGTTCTGACCATGCAATGATCTTTTTAAATCTTTCATCTTGTACTTAATTTTCAGAGTTACCTATTGCTCTACTTACTACTACCTTAAAGCTAGGGATGCCAAATATTTGGGTTTTCACTATATGTACAAATACTAAACACCCCAAATAGTGACCCACCAAATATTTGTACAAATACCAAATAGTAAAATGCATGAAAAAAATCAATTGATTTCATTTCAAATTTTAGCTTATATTTTAAAAATACAAGCATATTGAAAATTGACATTTTAAAAATATATGCATATTCAATTTTTCTCCTTTCATTCTATTACGAAGTTTAGTCTTGAAGTTTCCAGCTACAGAAAAGACTCAAAGTTTTCAACGTCTGTTGGATGTTACTTGCACAGTTAATAAGGCATCATAGATCATCTGAAGTTTATCTGTACCTTCTTTTGTTCCTTCAAACGCCTTAATTTAATTTTCAATCGAAGTTTTGACTGTTTTCTGATGGTTTACAAAGTGATTGATAGTGTCATCAGGCTTGGATGTTGTATTTGAATCATTTTCATCATCATTTTCCTCCAACAATGATTCCGCAAATGGTCTTGTATTGAGTTCCTTAATTTTTTTTCTAATAGTTAATTTTGACAAACATTTAAAATAATCATTTTCTTTTGGATAATCACCAGTGTGAAGAAAAATCAATGTTGATATTAAATTAACATTTCTTCGTAAATCAATTTGGGTTTTTAAATTTTCAAGCATTTTTTGCAAAATATCACTTTCCTGTGCGTTGAGTGTGTTAAATAAATAGATAAATGATCCTTCTGCCACCATCAAATTGCAGCATTTAGAACTTAATATTTTAACAACGTCTTCAACAGGAATCAAACAATCCATTATGTCTTTAACTTTAGTTTTAATGCTGTTATCATATGAACCTTCAAATTCAATTATTGTAGATTTTACAATTTCTTTCAGTTCATAAAATCTCTGCAACATAAGAAGTACACTATTCCATCTTGTCTTGCAGTCAATTAATAGAGTTAACTCTTTTCCTGTTGTTTCTTGGACATTTTCTTTTAAGCGAGAAATTTTCAATAGAGATTTTCGAAATTTTCTAACATATCCTCAAATAACTGATATAATATCAAAGTAGGATTTTTCCATTGGTAAAAAACTTTCTTGTTCATCAAAATCTAGTTTTTCATCAAAATCTTCATCTTCATCATCAAGTTCAACATTATCATTATATTCATCCATCTCTTCACGATCTTTTTGATATAAAAAGTAAACAATAGCTAAATTTATTCCATGATTGTAACAAAGTTGACTTTCAAATGGCATCAAGGTAGCATATTTTTCCATTACAGAAGCTCCATCGTTTATAATTAAGACAATATTTTCTGAAATGTCAAGTTTGATGTCCTGGAGTTTTTTTCTGACAATTGTTTTTAATTTTTCAGCATTACAACTACCCGATCCAACAGAAGTTAATGCAAATTACTTAGATTCAGTGCTGTCGCGATTTTTGATATTTAAATATCTCTTGAATGTATTATCAGTTCACTCATCAATTATTGTACTAAATTTCTTTCCCATGACTTTAGGCTCTTGAATTTTTAACACAAATTCATTAAAAACTTCTTTGTAGTATTTTTTTAATGTCTTCCTAAACTGTTGATCTTGATTTGGGCATTTGATGACCCTGTGATGACAAGTATGATTTAGTAGCATCCAAATTTATTATTTGATTAATTAAAAATCCATCTTTGGCTGCACATTTTGATATTAACAACTCTCTAGACTCTTGAACTGAAAAACTTATTATTGGACATTGAATTTTTTGATTACTTGGACCTTCTCTTGATTCTGATGTATTCTTTCTATAGATAGATATATCCATGCCATGTTTCAATTTAAAATGATTCATCAAATTCGTTGTTCTATAATTAACAATCGTACAAACTTCATTACAGTTGCCAACTTGACATTTTGCCTGATTTTTACAAAATGTTTCCACACTTCACTTGTCATTTTCTTAAATAAAATTTTAGGTTAGTCAACGTAACCTAAAATAGCAATTTTTTAAATGTGACAGTTATTTTGTAAAAAAATGCTTAAAAATAATTTGAAAATTTTTGCACTATTTGTGTACAAATATTTGGGTAAAAATAAAAAAAATTTGGGTGACCACAAATAGTGCTAAAAACCCCAAATACCCAAATAACAAATAATTGGGTTCAACAAACCTACTTAAAGCTGACATGAGGATCCTTAGGCTGATGTCTTTTTCCTTTCAGCTGAAAAATGCGCCTCCTAAGTAAACTCATGGATTAAAGCAGAAATAGATGCTTTTATTCCTCCTCATCAGTTCCAAGTCAAGCCTCATTCCACGCCATGGCTTTCATATTTTTTGTACTATATCTAATTGTAATCTTTTTTTTTATCTTTTTCAAAAGAAAAATTCTTTTGAGAACCAGCGGGGCTATTTATTATTGCAAGAAATCGATGTAAAAAGTGATACGATGCTAAGTTTCATTATTCTCAGTTAACTAAATCTCACATCTTATCTCAGAAAACAAGACTTTTGGAAAATCTTCAACAGCATCATTACTAAGGGAAAGTCTCTCAGTCATAAAATTGATCTTATTACCTTTCCCAAGGATAAGGCAGAGCTATTTGCAAAAAACCTTTCTTTAAATTGGACTCTTAAATCTTTTGGCCATTTTCTTCCTTCAAATCCAATTAAACAGATTAACCCATTGTTAGACATTTAAATCACTCCAGCTTCCATTGCAAAATTCATATCTCGATTGAACTCTTCTACTACTTGTGGTCCAAGTAACATTCCTGTCATAGTCTTATAAAATTGTTCTCTAGAACTCTCTTCAATTCTCTCTAAAGTATTTAATAAGTGCTTGACTGAGTCTTGTTTTCCTGCATGCTGGAAAACAGCATCTGTTATTCTAATATACAAAAACTCAGGAGAACATTCTGATCCCTCCAATTATTATTTGATCAGTCTTCTTTCTGTTATCAGCTATGCCTTTGAGTTTTTGATCAACAAGTTTCTTATCATTTTGAATCAAATAACTTGTTGTCAGAAAATCAATATGGTTTTTAATCCTCTTGCTCTACGGCTGACTTGCTGATACTGCTGTGACTGAAGGATTTTATTGTGCATAAGATAGAGGCAGAGAGGCTAGAGTTATTGCTCTTACATATCTAAAACCTTTGACAAAGATTGGGATGCTGGTCTTCTCCATAAGCTTGTTTCATATAGTGTATCTGGGAAAGTTTTTGAGATTATCAAATGTTCTCTTTATAATCGCTTTACTAAAGCCATCCTCAATTCTATATTTCATATTAACTTCAGGGGTACCTCAAGGTTCTGTCCTTGGTCCTGTTGTGTCTCTTATCTAAATTATTGATCTTCCCAACAACCTTACATCTAAAGTAGCTCTTTTTGCTAATAACTTAACTTTATACTCATATCTTGACAAAAAGTCTTCTTGTTTTGATTGCTTAGAACATATCTTGAATTTGATCTCACTTCAGAAACAGATTAGGGCTCACAGTGGCTTGTAAATTTGAACTTCAACAAATTTACAATTTGTAAAATAATATAAAATTTAACTCAGTTATTTACTGCAAAACAACTATTGCAATACTGCCGACATTTTTATACTAAAAAATCCCTCTCACCCCTCTTCTTTACGTCTTTTTGGATTATTGTTTACCTCTGATCTTTCATAGAAACCATATATACAATCGACTGCTAAATTAGCATCTGCTGAGGTTGCTACTTGTTATTGTGCTTACCATTTTCTCTCTTCTGATTCCATTTTCTACCTCTACAAACCTCTTATTCATTACTGTATGGAATACTGCTGTCAAATTTGGGCTGGTTTTTCAAATGATGCACTTTCTCTTCTTGACAAGGTCCAAAAATGCATTATAAACGTAGTTGTATCTGCTTTATCTGCTAAGCTTGAGCCTCTTTCCCATTGTTGTAAAGTTGAATCTCTTTCTTTTTTCTACAAATAATACCATGGTCACAAACTGAAGTAAATTAAACTTCACACATATTACCTATTTTATAAATATTACTTCTGTTAAATAATGTAGAAAAATTATTAATTTTCTTTTTTGAATTTAAATTGTATAGTTTAATTATATTTTATATGTTTAATTCTTCTTTTAATGTTTTAACTACATATATACACAAATAATAGGAAAAAAAAAGAAGCAAAAAAACCTCAAGTTATTGTTTTTATCAGCTTGCATATTTTTCAAAGCTGTTTCTTCTTCTTGAGAATTTTTTTTCTAAAATGATTTTAAAAATGCAAATTTATTCAGTGAACTAAAACTCTGAACTGAACTGTTGAACTAAATAATGTGTAATGAAAATATATATAAAAATTCCAACTATAAGCATTGTTTATGTTTACCTTAATGTCAACACTTTCCTCCATTTTGCTTACATCATCTTCAATCTTATTTTTTCTATAAAAAAAAATAACTATAATTAATTTCTATTACATTTAATACTATTTATATTATTTAATTACATTTTATATTTTCAGTAAATCATTAACAGTATTCAACTCTGGATTTACACTATACAGTAGCAGCAAAAACTTGTGTACATATTAAAAAAATTGAATTTTACTAATACATACTTCAGCACATACTACACTAAAGCCAACATATTATATACTAATAAAAAGGTTTTTATGTTTACTATTATTTTTTGAAAAAATATTGATTATTTAGTTAACTTTTTGAATTGATTTACAAAATAATGATTTTTGATAAATTCAAAAATTTGTGGACAAACTAAAGCTTTTTAGATTTTCCCCACAAAATCACAAAATTTTTGATATTGTAACAAACAGTTATTGAAAAATATTAAAAAATTTATAAGTGATTGAGATCTAAGAAGATTGGGATCTAAGAAATGTATCTCATCTCTAGTAAAAATTGATCTTGAGATCAGTTCAAAGCAAATATTTATTTCATAAGACAGCACTTTATAGAGTCGGTAAGTGATGGAGTCTTTATGGAATCAGTTGGAAAAATTATGAAATGACATAAATTTACTGAATCTACAAAGAATCAAAAGCAATCAGGACCACAAAAGACAACACACTCCCAATAAATATTTACAAATAAGATATTTCTTTGGAGTTTTAGTATTTCTACTACAAAATGCCCTTTAAATCATGCTAATTTTTTTGGAAAATGCATAACTAAGAAGCCATTGATTTCCTTAAAAAACTGAAACACGCGAAAAGAATTTGCAACAGAGCATCTAAACTAGAGTAGTTAAAAATGGTCAAAGATTCTCTTTAGTGTTGAAAGCAAGTTTATGATGTTCAGACCAGATGGAATCAGGTATGCTTGACTTTCTGTAGGTACAAGATATGATTCTAAATATTAACTGCTCACCATTAAACATGGAGGAGGTAATGTAATAGTTTGGAGATGTTTTAGTTGGGATGGGGTTGGTCTGCTCTATAGAGACTACAGATCAAGAAATATATAAAAAAAAAAAAAAAGAGCATTATGTTACTTCATACAATGGATAAAATACTTCAAGGATGGATTTATCAGCAGGGTAACAATCTCAAACATACAACTAAACTGGTTCAAAAGATTTACAAAAAGTGGTCATCTCAATCACCTGACTTAAATTTTATTGAACATTCATGGGAGCATGTTGATTGTCAAATAAAAAGCATTAAACCTACAAACAATGCTGATTTATTTTGCAAAATTAACAAAACACTGGACTCAATTTCCATTGACATTTGCTTTAATTTAGTTGACTTTATGTCTCATATATGCCAAGTCATGCTTGATTGTATTGGATGTTCTACATAATAATGTGAATTTTTTTAACACAATTTTTTTATCAAATATTATTGAAAAATTTGTGATTTTTAAAAAAATAAATGATTCATCCGCAAATTTGTGTTTTTTAAAAAAATAAATGATTTGTCCGCAAATTTTTTTTTTTTTTAAATAAATGATTTGTCCGCAAATTTTTTTTTTTTTTAAATAAATGATTTGTCCGCAAATTTTTGAATTGATCAAAAATCCTTTTTTTGTAAACCAATTAAAAAATATTAACTAAATAATTGTTCAAAACATAATCGCAAACATAAAATCCTTTTAATTAATATTTTGGATTTAGTGAAATATATATTAAAATATTAATAAAACTCAATTTTGTTAACTAGTCCGCAAAGTTTCGGACACTACTGTAGGCCTTCTTTTAAAGCGTTACGCATTAAGCGATTTACGTACACCATAGGCAATTTTATGTAAGCAGCAAACGATTTTGGTTAAGCGATTTTTTACCTTTTTTTAACTTTTAAATTATTCAATAAACGGTAAGATTAAAGAAGTAATTAATTTTAAAAAAACCACATTAACTTTTGATGACAATTGTGTAAAAATATTTTGTTACAAAAGTTTGAATGACAACTAGCATAAAAAACATCCCTATGGGTAATACTTATGGCAAATATAAACAAGCATTTTATCTGATACTCACAACTAAAATTTTGTGTACAAAATTGTATACACAAATGTCCTCTTCATAGATATCCTGCATCTAGGACAATACTTTTATAGAAAATAATTTTTTTTTGTTTTTATTAAGACTAATAGGAGATATTATTTTTTACTTTAGACATGTCAATATACAGTATTTTTATATATAAATGTACATCTTATCATGTAATAAATGTACATCTTATCATGTTATAAATGTACATCTTATCATGTTATATATATTTTTTTAATTATTACATTCTAAAATAATCACTAGTTTTTACTTACTAATTAAAATAATTTGAAAAAATCTATTTCTATGGTATTTACCTAAATTTAAAGTTATATTGTCCTGCAAGTATGTTTTATGTAAAAAGAAATTTGTTTTTAAGCATATTTCTTTTTATTTTTTATATCGAATTAATAGAATGTCCCAAATTGTTGAGGATGAAGGTTTGTATTTATTATTTAAAAACTTTGGCATATAAAATTCTCTGAATGGTCACACACGAGCAGTGAACGCCTGAGGGAAGAAATGAAGTACATTAGAATAAAGGAGAATTATTTATTAGACAAAGCATATTTTGACAGTTGTCAAGACAAAAATGAAGATTAATTTTTTTTTTTTTTTTTTTTTTTCATTTGCATTACAAACCACATGGTGACTACTTATAAAACGAATAATTCTACTCCATTACCAATTCTATCTACAAATCACATTTACGCTGGACTCCAACAACAATTCAGTAGCACAACAACTAATGACTTTCCTTGACTGTTGTTTATTATTCTTATTTACTTTTTACTACACTTTACTCATATCAGTTTTTAATATTTTTCCACTTTGAGGCTCTTTGTTTTCCTCTGGACATCTGTCCTTTTGTACTTTTATCTCACTCTGCTCAACTCTTTTTAACTTATTATTCATCCCTAAGGCGTACACTGCTCGGTGCAGCTTCACTAAAATGCATTGCATTTACAAAAAGTATTTATGTCCGCGTGGACTGCGGAGCAACGACTATCTTCCTGACAACCACATGTAACAGAGGTAAATTTATTTACCTCACAATATTTACAAAGAAGAGTACTTACAACAGCAACAAACATATGCTTATGCACATACACCTCACATTCTGAATTAAAACTTTACTATCCTCTTTTTAAATTTTATTTTGGTTTTCTTCTATAATTATTCCTTATATCATAGTATTCTTATTATTAATCTGTTACTGTAAATGACACAAAGTCAGCCATGCTATACCTACATTGTGTTTAACTGACTAAAGTCCACCTGCTAACTGTTTTGAAAACAAATAATTCCACTCGACCTCAGATACTCCTGACTACATTACAGTCACGTGACATGCACAGTTAAACTTGTCACATAAAAAATACAAATTACACTTATGTAACACTTACAATAAACTATTAGACTACATGACTTCTATATATAATTTTAGATTATGAATTAATAAATATTTTTAGATTAGTAGTTGCAATACACATACACTAGTCATTGGTGCCCTATTAATATAGCTCTGTTTAGCATTTCTAGTTTATCAAGATGTAATAGTTTGTTATTTATTTATGATATTTTTTAATGATACATCTATATTAGACTTATAGTACTCATGTCTACCTTATGTAACACCAACTTAAAAGACTTTCAACTATTTTTATACTGATATCTCTCACTATCAAGACTTGCTACAAAAGTAATCAAACACACGTACACTGCATTATCTACTTGCATAACACACATAGTTATAAGAACTCAAAACAGTTCACAACTGTCATTGACTCTGACAAACCACTGCACCGAATAGACACTCATGTCAAAAAACTACTTACTACTGTTTGCAAGTTGTACTTAACCTCACTAAGAGTCCTCTGGTCCCAGTGTCAATTCAGGAGTCTGTGTCAATCTTCCTGACTATACTCTGAGAATAGTCCTTTTGGGATAACACAATGGGATACCTTTAAAAAGATACCCTGGTGTAGACCCAGAGTAGAACTTCTTTTGGGATACCAGTTTCGGATGAAAGATGGAGGTCTTTATGCGTTCGCACTGCACCATAGGGCACGAAACCATACTGTACTCGAGACGTTCATGACACTTACATCTATAATGAATGTTTATACCCTAAGAATACAAACCACATGGTGACTACTTATAAAACAAATAATTCTACTCCATTACCAATTCTATCTACAAATCACATTTACGCTGGACCCCAACAACAATTCAATAGCACAACAACTAATGATTTTCCTTGACTGTTGTTTATTATTCTTATTTACTTTTTACTACACTTTACTCATATCAGTTTTTAATATTTTTCCACTTTGAGGCTCTTTGTTTTCCTCTGGACATCTGTTCTTTTGTACTTTTATCTCACTCTGCTCAATTCTTTTTAACTTATTATTCATCCCTAAGGCGTACACTGCTCGGTGCAGCTTCACTAAAATGCATTGCATTTACAAAATAATTTTTTTTTTTTTTTATTTGCATTCACTCCCAACAAGGCTGCAAGCAACCACTATTAAGTTGGGAGTTACTAGGAAAAAAAAAAGAACAGAGTTATAGAGCAAGGAAACGGTTGACAGAAAACTTAAAAAGTTGAAGGTTGTATGAGTCAGGGAAACATGAAGATGGGAGAGAGTTCCAAAGGATTGAAGTACGGGGAAAGAAACTAGATGAATAAAAGTTTTTAGAGCATGCAGGGACAGATACAGTAAACGAATGAGACTTAGCTGAATGACGAGTAAAACGAGAATGAATTTTAGTTGATGGAACTAGAAATGATAACTCCTTTGAGCAGTGACCATGATAGTATCTGTAGAAAAGAGAAAGAGATGCAACTTTACGACGATGGGAAAGAGGTTCTAGCTTAGCAGATAGTCCAGGTCCAACAACATTTACAATGCGTTTTTGGACCTTGTCAAGAAGAGAAAAAGAATCGTTAGAAGAACCAGCCCAAATATGACAACAGTATTCCATACAGGGTCGAATAAGAGATTTGTAGATGTAGAGAATGGAATCAGAAGTAAGGAAATGGCGAGCACGATAAAGAGAAGCAACCTTAGCAGAAGCTAATTTAGCAATCAATTGTATATATGGTTTCCATGAAAGGTCAGTAGTAAGCGATAATCCAAGAAGACGTAAAGAGGACGACTCAGTAAGAGGATTGCCATTCATTAATATAGGAATGTTGACCATATTACGGTAGTTGTTTGCAGTAAGCAATTGGGTTTTTTTAGAGTTGAAATTCACAAGCCACTGTGAACCCCAATCAATTACTGAAGTAAGATCGGATTCAAGATCAGTTGCTTGTTCTAGGCGATCGAAAAGAAAAGACTTTTTGTCAAGACAGGAGTATAAAGTTGAGTCATCAGCAAAAAGAGCTACTTTAGATGAAAGGTTGTCAGGAAGATCGTTTATGTAGATAAGAAACAAAACAGGGCCCAGGATGGAACCTTGGGGAACCCCAGAAGTTACTGGAAATAAAGAAGAGTGTTGGCCTTCAAGGATGACTTTAATAAACCGGTTAGAAAGAAATGATTTGATAATCTCAAAAACTTTTCCAGAAACACCATATGAAGCAAGTTTATGGAGAAGACCAGCATGCTAAACTTTGTCGAAAGCTTTAGATATGTCGAGAGCAATAGCCCTAGCCTCACCGCCTCCATCTAATGCACGATAAAATCTTTCAGTTACAGCAGTTAGCAAGTCGGCTGTAGAGCGAGAGGATCGAAAACCGTATTGATTGTCTGACAGCAGTTTATTTGACTCAAGATGAGATGTGAGGAATTTGTTGATCAAAGACTCAAAGACCTTGCTAATAACAGAAAGAAGACTGATCGGACGATAATTAGAGGGATCAGAATTTTCTCCAGAGTTTTTGAATATTGGAACTACAGATGCCATTTTCCAACAAGCAGGAAAACAAGACTCAGTCAAACACTTGTTAAATAGTTTAGAGAGAATTGAAGAAAGTTCTGGAGAACAATTCTGCAAGACTGTGACAGGAATGTTGTCTGGACCACAAGCTGTAGACGAGTTTAATTAAGATATGACTTTAGCAACAGAAGCCGGAGTGATTTAAATGTCTAACAATGGGTCAACCTATTTGACTGGAATGGAAGGAAGAAAATGTCCATAAGATTCAAGAGTGGAATTAGAAGAAAAGTTCTTTGCAAACAGTTCTGCCTTATCCCTGGGAGAGGAAACAAGATCAGTCCCATGAATGAGAGATGGAATGTTAGATCTACCCTTGTTAACAATGCTGTTGAAGATTTTCCAAAAGTCTTTAGAGCCTAACTTCTGCGATAAGATGCGAGATTTAGTGAACTGAGAATAATGGAGTTTAGCATCAGAAAGCACCTTTTTACATTGATTTCTTGCAATAATAAATAGCTGTTTGTTCTCAAGAGAGTTGTTCTTTTGAAAAAGATGAAAATAATGATTACGATTGGATATAGCAGCCGCACAAGAAGGAGAAAACCATGGAGTAGAATGAGGCTTGACTTGAAACCGACGAGAAGGAATAAAGGCTTCCATTCCAGCCTGAATCCAGGAGGTAACGTAGGAGGCGCATTTGTCAGCTGGGAGAGAAAAAACATCAGCCCAAGGACCATCACAAAGAAAATCACGAAAGGAATCCCAGTCAGCTTTAGGGTAGTAGTAGGTGGTGCGATGATAAGGTGAGCCCAAAAAAGAAGTACGAGAAGAAAGATTTATAGAGATCATTGCATGGTCAGAACCACCTAAGGGAGAAAAGGGAGAAACAGAACATAAGTTAGGGTCAGAGACAAGACATAAGTCAAGGAGTGAAGGTAAATGATTAGGGTTGTCAGGAAAACGAGTCACAAAGTTAACTATCTGAGTAAGAGATTGAGAAACGCAGAAGTTAAAGGCTTTAGTGCCAGCAGGATCAGTGGTGTTAGAGCCAAGCCATTCAGTGTGATGGGCATTAAAATCACCAACAACAAAAATATTGGCAGAGCGGTAAAGAGAGAGGGCATGGTCAATTTGATCAGAGATAACATCTAAAAGAGTGCAATCATGGGAAGAAGGAGAACGATAAAGAACAAAGAGAAAGGTGATAGAGTGAAGAGGTGCTAGGCGAAAGCACATAAAAGAATGGTCAAAGGATTCGAACCTGATTTCACGACAAATAGGGGAATTAATGCGTATGTATACCCCTAAACCTAGCATGTGACTATTGGAGTCTTTACGAATCAAAGGATAGTACCCATCAACACTGACATCTGAAGAAGGAATTGCAGAATTTAAATTTGTTTCACTGAGTGCAAGCAAGTCTGGTGAATTTTGCAGGAGGTAAGACTCAACTGATGGAAAGTTGCTTCGTAGACCGCGAATATTTGTAAAAGATATATTAAAATATTTAGGTGGTGGGAATGGTTTTTTAGGTTTTAAATTTTTGGTTACTTTGGTCATGATTTGGATTTAATGAGAACTTGACTCATTCATAGATAGAGCACAGCCTCCTAATCAATGAGCTATGCAATTGTCTCAGTCCTGTTAATTAACCCTAAGCCGTGACATAGGGCTCCTTATGTGGCCTTGACAATGTACACAAAAAGCATTAACAGGGACACCATCCATGCGCAACATGGCACTGTTAATACTCTGATATTTTGCAGCTGTTGATGGAATCAGCCTCTCTGAGAGCTACCACAGAGTTCGAGAAACCTTACTACCAGCCGGCCTCAGAACCATTAAACTGAGTTTTAGAGCTGTACCCTCATATGGAGATAACAGGAAGAGTTGCATAGCCATTATCAAGGAGACATAAGCAAAACTCTATGAGTAGAGTCAAGGAGATCCAGCATTCATCATCCTAGGCAGGAAACAATGTAACACAGGTTACATCTACGCCAGCTTAATAGATGAAGAAGGGGTTCGAGGCTGGTTAGCAGAATTTTTCTGCTTACCCCTAAAGTCTTTGCCTAGGAGGCCTTCTACAAGACAGTAGCAGGATGCAGTTTACATCTGCCCAAGATGAGTATTTTTATCGAGACACCATCTCTAGCCTTTACTCAACCAAGAGCCCTTAGGCAGGGGATGTTTAGCTGGATGCAGTTAACATCTGCCCAAGATGAGTGTTTTTATCGAGACACAATCTCTAGCCTTTACTCAACCAAGAGCCCCAAGGCAGGGGAATTTTTGGTCGGAGTTTATTTCTCCTAGCCTTTGCATAAGAAGAGCACACTCTGCAAGGCAGCAGGGCTTGTGGCAAGTGGTACTGGGTTACGTGATACCAGTAGCAAAAATGATCTTGATTATCCTGACCTGACCTGGAGTAGTTAAAAGGAGTTACTTCCCGCAACAGTACTTTGATATAACCAGGCATGACATTTTGGAAGTGCATTAGGAAAAACACTGCATCTAACAAAATACAGGAGTCTAAGGCGAGTGTACGTTTTGTAGTTGGAGTAAGTAGTTAGTTACTGAGCTCACGCTGCATTAGAGTATAAACAGAACACAAACAAACATAAATCATTTTACGGGTGAGTCAACACCGCGCCAGAGGTTCAGACAGAACACAAACATACATAAAAAACATAAAGTAACTTACGGGTGAGCGAACACCGCGCCAGAGGTTCAGACAGAACACAAACATACATAAAAAAACATAAAAAACATAAACATAACATAAACATAAAGTAACTTACGGGTGAGCGAACACCGCGCCAGAGGTTCAGACAGAACACAGACACACATAAAGAACATAAAGTAACTTACGGGTGAGCGAACACCGCGCCAGAGGTTCAGACAGAACACAAACATACATATAACGTAGATTACAGGTGAGCTAATACAGTAACTAAAGCACCTCCAACTATATGGGAAAAAAAAAAAAAAATTACTATAAGCATGACTGGTATAAGATAGTACTGATGACAGGAAGAACACTCCTTCCAGCCTTTGCTTAGATAGCAAATCCTGCAAGGCAGCAGAACATGGAACAGGTTGCACTGGGTTACATGTTACCAGTAGCAGGATGATCATGAAGACCATACTCCTGACCTGACACAAAAATAACTGCTTTGTACAAGTAGGAACTTGAAAATGATTAGGCACTCTCTAATTCTTGCAAGCCACTATGCCTTTTACTTGCCACAATAAAAGCTCTTGCCTGGGTATTTTCAGGAAAAAAAAGAAGATATTAAAAAAGTTATTAAGATTTAGATCAGCCATTTCAAGCATCTTGAGACCATTTAAATATTACATTCTTTTAAGTATATTATAAGTAAAGTACATTATCTCAATCTATTTGTAGTCACAGCTACTTGAGTGAAGCGTGTGTTGAATGAAACATTTGCTAGGTCTTTTTGTAAGGCCAAGAACAAGTTTCATAAAATGAGACACATGACTCTCATAAATGTAGTGTCTGCACATTAGCCAGAGAATAAACATTTCCAAAGCATGATCAACAACATTCTAAATGGCTACTTTATTCTTGTGGTGTCAGCACAAACCCCAATAATCTAATTTGAAATCTTATAGTATTCAACAACAGTTTGAATGGCAATGACTTGGTGCATTTAATCTTGAAAATACCAAGCAAAAAGTCAAGCATTGGTTGAGACTAAGAAACACTTACAACATTTCTTTCACGATCCTCAGTTAAATACTAACTTGTACTTCTCTTGAAATCTGGTATTTATAAGAGGCGTAAAAGTATCATCTGAGTCAGTCAGACTGTTGCTGTTATAAACTAATATTAAAATAGGATTTAATCGTTACAGCTAACATATGAAAAATGTTCAAGTTTTTCATCACTTAAATTTTATTCAAATTTGCATTCATTATGAAAAATTTTAGGCATACGCCAACAGTTGCATAAGTAAAAGTAAAAAAACCTAACATTCATTTTACTGTCTTTTTTAACAAACTTGTATATATCATGAAATATATATTATGGCTAATTATGTCTTAGGGCATTGGTTTTTGGTATATTCTGCTAATAAAATGCTGACTACTTATTTTAATAATGCTTAATAAAAAAATTACAACAAAAGTGTTAAGGTTTAGATATGCAAAACTATTAAATTCAACTAACAAGTTAGTTACATGCAATAAAAAAATTGTGTCAATTAACAGGATGAAAGTCATCAATTCAACAAAACATGTTAACAAAAATCAAATTTGTTAGTAATTTTGCGCTATAAAGTCAAACTAACAAGCTAGACAATTGGTAAAAAAAATACTAACTAGTTTACAAAGAAGCAGCCTTCTCTGTTTAGCCAGCCCTTTTGCGCTCAAGTCTCTTTGCGCTTGCCCACACGCCCGCAAGTACTTTGGCGAGGACATAAAAAAGTGCTTGCCAAAAAATAAAAGCGTTTTATTTTAAATTTCAACAAAAAAATTTAAAAAATGCTTTTTTTTTTACCAGTTTTTCTTTTAAATTACTTTATTATTATTTTATTATTCATTCAAAGCATTCTTTTCAATATTTCCATTTCAATTTAAATAGCAGGAAAAAACGAATTTTCTAAATCGCACAGGCCAACTTAAAAAAGCCAGTGCTTTTTTATGTGCAGGCATTAAAATTCAAACGGAGAAAACTGAAGAAGCTAAAAAAAAGGTTATAAAAATACCTTAACAAATAAATAAAAATTCTTTTGCACAACAATTCCGTTCACAGAAGGACTTACTTTCATTTTAATACATTTTTCTAAATTTTTTTGATTTTATTCGACATATTAGAAATAATAGGAAAAATATTTTAAAATTTTGCTTTAACAATGTGTTCAGTTTATGACTAGTCATAATAACGATTTTCCTAACTATGTTTCCATGGGTTGTTATGCAAATAATTAATTTTGGGAAGCGTATATAACAGAAAATAAATAACTTAATGTTCACAATAAATTGCAACAATAACATTGTTTCTTTATATTCATATTTGTTATTTATTCACAGACAATCTTGACCAGTAATGGACACTAACTATACATCAGATACGATCTACAAAATTTTCATTGTGCAAATAAAATTTTGAATGGATTTAAAGTAGTGTGCTTCAAATGTCTTGTACTCGAAAAAGCAAGTTGTGCTGTAAAAAAATTACCACACAACTCAAAAAATAGCTTTTTTTAACCTGTTTTTTTTTATTATTTTATATAGTATCTATTCAAAGCATTCTTTTTTCTATTTTTATTTTAATTTAAATAGCAGAAAGAAAAAAACAAATTTTTTGAATCGCACAGGCCAACTTCAATTAGAGGAACATTTAAAAACAAATAAGACAGGCTATACACCCACAACAATAATAACAATAAAAATAAATTAAAAAAAATATATATTGTTTTATAAACACCAATATGAACAAAGATATTTATCACCAGACAAAAACAGAAAACGAATCACAAAATAAAAAATCTGATAACAACAATGAGAGGCATTTAATAATGAAAAAAAAACATTAATGCTAATGTGTAAAATTTGTGTAGTGATTAAGTAATAAACGTCTCCTCAGAGACGCGTCTATTTCTATGGTGTTTACCTAAATTTAAAGTTATATTGTCCTGCAAGTATGTTTTATGTAAAAAAAAAAATCTAAATACTTTTTTTAAATAATGATATACTTATTTAATATCTATTCTGTGACCACTTAAAATCACTGGGACAATATAACAATAAAAGATTTTAAATATGTTGTTAAGTGAGTAATAACGAAAAACTCTTCACTCTGTTACTGCGTAACTTCCTTTTAATAACGGAGTTGACAACAACATAATGGAGCTGACATTACAATGTTAAAACAAATCAATTGATTTTAACTATGCCATTTACTACATTGAGTAAACATGTCAACCGTTCATTCGTTGCAGTGATGAAATATGATGTTGCAGCGTATATATGATGCTTTTTTTTACTTTCAAGCAATTGTAAAAAATTTAGTAACTTTTTTAATTAAATATATTTTAGTATTAGGATTTCATTTTTTTGCTTATTTTATATTTATATTTGATTTTAAAACATTTAGCCTTTAAAATAAATGTTGTACGCCTGAAGCATATTGTAATAATTATAATAAATAAGCTTTTGTAGTCAAAAAGCGCTATGGGACAGATAATTAGCAAAAATTGCAGAAATAGTTTTTGAAAAAGAATGCAAATGTTGGCATATACTTGTTGTCAGCAAAAATTATTCTATTTCAAAAAATGAAAAAAAAAAGAAAAAAAAAGAGAGTTTATAAAATGGGAAAAAAAGAAACAGGATATTCAAGAAACAGAACAATTGTAGTGAGATTTTTAAATTACAAGGATAAAAAAGCGGTTACAGATAATTATTTTAAATCAAAACTTTAAACAGATTTAAACAGATAAACAGAAACAGATTTAAACGAAGACTTCAGTGAAAGAACAACAGAGATAAGGAAAAAGTTGTTTTGAGAAGCAAAAGAATTGCAAAAGGAAAATTCGGTTATTTATAATAAATTAATTACACGTGATTATTGAAATTCTTTTATTTGTTTGTTCATTACTAAAACTAAAATGACTTCTAGTAAACTAAATTTTGAAATAACCTTTCTAAATTTTATCCACACAAATAATTTTGTGATTAATGAAAATTCTGACCCAGATCTAAATTATTTTGATGAGGCTCATTTTTTGTAGAGTAACTGCTCTTATTTTTTTAACAATGTAATAAAAGAATTTCTTGAGCGTGACCAGTTAAATGTGTTGCATACTAATATAAGAAGTATGAACAAAAATTTTGACACTTTTTAAAATAATATGGAGGTTATTCTCAATATTTTTAGTGTAATATGCATTAGAGAAACTTTGAGCAATTAAAAATAAGGCGGTGGTATTTTTATTTATATAAAAGAAAACTTGCATTTTATTAAAAGGTTTACCGATTCTAACTTACTAAAAGACTTATCAATTCTGATGACTATAAAGAGGTTTTAACACTTGAAAAATTAACCAAAAAAATATACTAAATTATTACTAAATTAAAAAAATAACTTACATAAACGCATTTATAGTAAAGCAAATTTAGCATCATTTAATGGCCAATTATTAATGCTTCATTGGCAACATATTGATCATTCTCAGGACACAAACTTAGCTTATAACAATTTTCTTAAAAAATTCTACCATATTTATGACGCAAATTTTCCTAAAATAGAAATGAACCAAAAACTAAAAAAATAACATCCCCATGGATAACCAGTTGACTAAAAAAATCTTCCAAAGTTAAAAACTATACAGTTTTTAGGAATATATATTAATGAAAATCTTAGATGGAAACAGCAAATTGAAAATTTAAGCAACAAAATTTCAAAAAGTATTGGAATATTATACAAATCAAAAAGCTATTTAAACATGTGCACTCTAATGTAACTGTATTATTCACTTATTCACTGCCATATTAACTATACAAATATTGTGTGGCGGCAGTACTAAAAAAGTAAACTAGACCCTCTTCATGGTCATCAGAAACATATAGCACGTTTAGTAAATTCTTGTGATTGACGAACTCATTCAAAGCCTCTCTTGAGAAAAATGTTTTAAACATATATCAATTTAATTTATATAATTACTTTGTTTTATGTACAAGTGTAAAACAAAATTATCTCCATCTCCTTTTCATAATTTATTTATAACAAAAAAAAAATAAATAAATAAATATGATCTACAAAATAATGATTTTTTGATACAAGCATTTTGCATATCATTTCATGGACCATATCTTTGGAACAAAATTGTCTTAAATAACTTTGATTTTTCTTTTGAATGGAATTACATACCTTTTAAAAAAAAAGTTGAAAGAAGTAGTTTTTGAAATTGACAATATACAAATGTACTTTTAAAACTTTTTAAAATTCTTTTTATCTATTATTTATATTGGTTTATATGATTTGTAAAGTATGATTTTAATTATATGATATGTATTTCAATTATTTATGTTCTGCAAGCCTTTATAGCTATTATATATTTTGTCTATATTACCTATAAGAAATTTTTTTTAAAAACTTTTTAAATTATTTTTTTAAATCTTTTTCTTGTAATGATTTGGAATTCAATTACTTATGATCTGCAAGCCTATATTGCTGTTATATTATTTGTCAAATTATCTTTATAAAATTTTTTGTGAACTTTTTATTTTTTTGTAAAATTTTTTATTCAAATTTTGCTATTCTTTTAAAATTGCAAAACACTTTTTTATTTACTACTTAAAATATTAAACATGTAAAAATGCAAAAATATCTTTTTACAGCGGTACTCGACCACAAGACCATACTGTCTTCTACGAGTTTCTGCGTTCTTTTTTAATATATATATTAAATATCTTCACTTGAAATTGTTTGCATTATTATATTTTAGCTTGTAAATTTTATGAAATATTAACATGTTTTAAAATGTAATAAAGAATTAAGAAGAAAAAAAAAAAAAACCTAAGTGTTTTAAAAGAAAAAAATATTGGAGAAGTGTTGTAACAGTAAACAGTTGTACTAATGATGAAAAACACATGTTCAGAGAATGTAAAATTTGTTTGGAATTGTGTGTCCGATTTTTTGAGCAACATTATCATTTGAGCAACAATATCATCGACCTGGGTCATCTCAATAAAAGTTTGACTGTCTCGTTGATTGAAGCAAATTATGTTGTGAGCGATCACAAAACTCATTACATTATTGATGCAATGATTGGTATTCCAGTAACAGAGGGGACAGTTTTTGTACACTTTAATTTCTAAATGTATTTCAGCCTACTTAACTGCTTTGTTAAAGGATGCTTTACCTTTTTTATAAAGACAACATAATGACTTTTTATGTATACCAAAATTTTGTATATGTCTATATATATATACATATGTATATGTATATATATACATACACACATATATATATATATATATATATATATATATATATATATATATATAATATATATATATATATATTATAAAGACAACTTAATGACTTTTTATGTATACCAAGATTTTGTATATGTCTATATATATATACATATGTATATACTTGTATACACTGCCTGGATACGAGCAGATTTAACTTCTGCTTGGGCCAATAAAATCAACTGCATAAAAAAATAATTATTTTTTTACTATCTGTTATTTTACTCAGGCTAGATTACTCATAACCATAACTATTATTACCAACTTTATTAACTTTGTCATTTTCGTATGAGCCGTTTAAGATCGGGTAAAGCATGCTGTATGCTAACCTAACCTTGTGAGAATTATCAGTGACCATACCACCAGTAATTCTCACATCTCTCTCAACAACTCCTCCTCTGATTCTGCAAACTCCTTAGAACTGTCCGAACTGTTACTAGGAATGATTATCACTAGCTTCAAGAGCAATTTCAGCAACATTATGACCGTGTAAATAATGCATGAAACCAAAAAATGGAAATGCTTAGCTTAACGCAAGATACTGATCTCACCTTCTACATTGAAACTCTTGATAAACTTAGTCACCAGTTAAGTATCGATGACGAGACAAAGTTGAGCCTATTCATAAAAGGAATAAAGCCCTACCTAAACTTGACCTCTCCTAGTAATACTTTTTCTCAGAACAGGCAATTCCAAACTAATAAATCAAGAAACAGTTTGCATTTAACAAACTTCACAGCTCAACAGCCCTATTTTTACATCAAGTAAATTTATACGGTTCATGTCTGTTCTCAATATCCTCAAGTTCCTGTAAGCAGTCTAGGAAAAATCAATACACCTCAATCTAGCTGAAATGACACATATATAACGCTTTTACAAGAGTCACCAAAGAAGATGACTGTAGAGCTTATTATGAACCCGGTATGTGAAAAAAGAAAATGGAAGCTGTATCCAATTGTGAAACCATTCTTACCATAGTGCATGACTTACACACTCAAGATGACTGTCTCTTTATACCAGAGACAAATCTTTTTGAGAAACAAAATGTTAATGTTTTCCCTACCATAACCCATGATGGGTGTAACCAAGTTAAGCTTTATGTTGTTAACCCATCACCAAATTATTTGACAAATAGTAAAAACCAAGTAATTGGAGTCATCCTGCTACTCTCCAAAATTCCTAAAGAAAAAACAAACATAAGAGATAGCACTAAATACCGAAGTTCTCAATGAAGCCACAAAAACAAATGATGAATTAAGTTTTGAAGAAATTAACCAGAAAGCACAGAAAAAAGTTACATTCGCCCCTGAAAAAAACCGCTAGATCAAGTTAACGGAATCAAGAAACCCGATTCCAATTCGAGATAGAGAAAATTATAGATAGAGAAAAAAATTCAAGATAGAGAAAAAAAAACCGATTCGAGATAGAGAAAATTGTTGACAAAAGAACAAAACTAGGAAAATTACAATACCTAGTTAAATGGGAAGGCTATCAATCCAACCAAAATACTTGGGAACCAGAAGAGAACATTTTCGACCCCCAAGTGATCCAGAAATACCTTAATAGTAAAAAGACAAGCAAAAATGGGCATATCTCAGCTCTAATCATGACACATCTACACATACAGAAGGAGAAAACCCAAAGCAACCATAGATTCATGCCTAATGTAACCCTCAGAACAAACAAATTATGGAAAATAACTATTATATTATGGTGTCTGACCCTTTTACCAACAATCATTTACTGATTTATTAAAAACTTCGCTTATTTATGAGCAGCCGTGGCGCAGTGGTAGCGCACTTGCCTCAGAAACATAAAATCCGTGGTTCAAACCCCACCTCTGGGTAAGTTTTGTGACATCAGTTGGGAAGAAGGTGTGAACTTTATATTAAATGCTCTTCCGCGGTGCTCTGTCATAAGACCGTATGGACTTCTTGGGGCACCTTAATCAACTTAAAAAAATAAAAATAAAATAAAATCAGCGAAGTCTTTGATTGTACAAAGGTAAAATCTATTGACGTGTATCAATTATCCCTAATTACATCATGCAATCATAACACGCATTCATTTAATGAAAACATTTATGGCAAATGTTTATGCGAACAGACCTCAATCAACTACAATAACCCTACTTCATTGTTATGCCAAAAAAGTTACTCTTACAAGTCAATTAAATTTTCTCAACTAAGAGTCTAAAGACCTCACATCCAAACGAATACCCTTAACAGCAGGAGCTTTTAGCCATGAATACTAAAGTATCACCTTACAGAGCATTACAAGTAGATAGCCTCAATACATGGCAAATAGTAGCAACAGACCAAGTTCATTGTGCATGGATGCTCACAAAATCACAGGAGTACATGAAATTTCTACAGGAAAATATATAACTGACAAATCACCAGACGTGCTGTAGCCCTAGAACAATATGCCACTAAGAGTTAATGCTATGATGCCCTGCGTCACTGTGTTTCCAATGAATGGCCAGTATTAATATTTGTATAGGGAGATGACAAGCACAACAAAGAGGTCATAAAGAAATTAGGTACTAACCCAAATGAATGTATGTTCATTCTAATCAGCAGTCTAAAGTTAGGCAGAACTATACAGCTATCAGAGCCAAAAGACCATGTACTTACTCTAAATAACGATATGCTTTCAAAAGACCCACACCAACATCTCTTGTATACATCGATGGATGATTACCCAACTATATTAGCAGAGTGGGTACACCAATCCCTAGGAGTAAGTGTTGAACCAGCTGGAGATACTTTATTATTATCAAAATGCATAAACTACACTACTTACGCCATACAGTAAAACCAGAAGATTGGTCATTTTTATTTTGAATATTATCCTATTACCTTGTCAAGTTTGAACATAACTTATTTCCTAGAGGTTAGTGATAGAAAATAGATAAAGACAAGTCCCTGCATTCCCTGTAAACTTAAATCAAAGCACACGTACCTACAGGACCCTAAACTGAATATTATGTACAAAATATCGGCGTACAGATGTGTTAAAATTGAAAAATACAACAAAAACTTTTTTGTAAAGAAACCTCAACAATTTCACCTTTTAAAAACTGCTGGAGGTGCTGTAAAGGAGGCGGGAGAAGGAACAGATTCCTTTTTCCAGAAATTTATTGGATCTAGTATCTTATTAGAAGTAGCAGATCGATTTTGTGAGTTAATTTGGCTTGTTTAACATCAGGTAAACTACCATTAACATTTCTGTTAATGGTAGTCTACCTGATGTTAAACAAGCCAAATTTAAACTACGCCTTACCCTGTTTGAAACCTTTGTAAATAAAAACCACAGATAATATGTTAGTAGGAAAGCTAATATCCCAGGACCAGTCAACAACAATGTCCCCTAGAAAGAATAAACACTACAAATGTGAATTTAAATGTCTAATTTGTAAGAGTGACACAACAAACTAGAACTGTTGATTTACGGTAACAGCAGAATCTATGACCAAGCTTCCTGGATGGGAATTGAGACACCGCAACCGCCACGAGTTTCCTATAGTGACTTTGTTTCCTGTAGTATATTCACTCATTTTCTTTTAATGCTGTTTTGAAAGAATGAATTTTTATGTAGCTGTTTAGCAATGATTTTTATGATGATTACAATGAAGTTTTTAAGTGCTGTTTTGAAACAATGAATTTTTATGTTGCTGTTTTACAATGATGCTGTTTAGCAGTGATGATTTTATGCTGTTGTTTTATAAAGATGAATTTTTATAGCGTTGTTTTAAAACAATGAATTTTTATGTTGCTGTTGTGCTATGATGATGTTTAGCAATAATTTTTTATGATGGTTATGATGAACTTTTGCTGTTTTGCAAATACGCTGTTCAGCAATAATGATTTTTATAGTGTGCTTTTGATTCTGATTTATATGATGCTGCGATCAGTTATGCTGATGTTGCTGTAAAAAAATAAAAATAATGAGTTTTTTAAAAGAAGTTTTTTTTTCAAAAATAATGATTTTTTTAAATGTAAATTATTAATATAACATTAGTTTGCAGTGATGAATTTTCATCAAAAAAAGTATAACATGTTTTGAAATAAGGAAACTATCTTCAGAATTTATCTAGTAGTAAAAAATTGTTCTGTTGAAAGATTTTTTTTTTTGGAAAGAATTTAAACCTTTGTTCACAAATGAAAGAAACCAAATTTAATGATGTTTCAATAATTCACATCAGTCATGAGTGTTGAAAAAAAAATTAGTTAAAGACATAAATAAAATTCTAGATAAAATAATTAGAAAGAAAATTCAAGTAAATTAAACTCATTAATAATGTCATGCTTCTTATTCTTATATATGGGATCATAGCACCTGTTTACATTTGGGTTAGAGGGCTAGAACAATTTTTTTGTTAATATTTTATATTATATATTTTTTAAACTAAACTAAAAATCTCAAAACGTGAATAACTCATTCTTAAATCCATTACTGACAGCAACCACACCCAACACTTTTAACTCACATTTACGCTTCAATTCCTTATTTATCATTATTATTTCTATTTTTAAAAAATTTCCAACTTACTTAGATATTAACTGTTGATGTGTAAGATCATTTACAGCTAATGTGTCTTTTGTTAATCCAGATGTAACACTTTCATCGGAAACAAGATGATCATCAAATAAATACGAGGTATTTGACACAGGTAATTTGCTAAATGAATAAACATTTTAAAAATAATAAATTTCCTAATATAATTGTAAATTATACATTGTCTTATTATAAATTATACATATACTTTCTAAAACTAAAAAATTATAAAACTAGAGTATTAATAGACAGGTTATTAGAGTATGGAAGTACTAAAAATTTTTGCTATTAAATGGAGAACTGAAAACATTAGAAAAGTTTTGTTCCAAGGCTCTAATTACCACATTTTTAAA
Source organism: Hydra vulgaris (assembly GCF_022113875.1). Lineage (NCBI taxonomy): Eukaryota > Metazoa > Cnidaria > Hydrozoa > Anthoathecata > Hydridae > Hydra > Hydra vulgaris. The sequence continues at coordinate 47,377,087 of NC_061160.1, read as the reverse complement.
AAAGCATCCTTATTTGATATAAGTATGAACATATATAAGTTTGAAACATACATATCTAAAATGCAAAAAAAAAAAAAAAAAAAAACTTTATAAGTTTCGCGAGCTTACTCTTGCAGGACAAAAAAATTTCTACAGGAACAAGTTAAACATAGACAGAATTTACTCCTCAAGTATAAATTTTAGCACTTGTACTGAGGAGTATTGTAAACTACTAGTTGTGCCAACTACTGGTATTGGTAATGGTTACTTATACTTACACCTTTTGCACCAACAAAATAAAAGAATTACCAATAACTCCCAGTGTAACCAAGAATTCAAGCACATTTAAAAGCCTGAAACATACGTATACTTAAGATAAAACAAATAAAAAAAGTTATATATAAAAGTATGCGCCTGCATTACATAGAGGTTTTCTTGTAGGGACAATATATACTTGTTACATTAAATTATACAATTATATTTTACAAATAGACGGCAATTTATATATATATATATATATATATATATATATATATATATATATATATATTTATATATATATATATATATATATATATATATATATATATATATATATATATATATATATATATATATATATATATATATATTAAATGTAGGAAAATCATTCTTTTTAATGTTTAAAACTGTTTTATTTTTTAGCTTTGATTTACCGAATTTTGTTGCCAAAAATAACAACCACTTGGTAGAAACAAAAAAAAAAAACAGTACACAATATATTTAAATTATTATTATTTTTTATTATTGACGTTTATTTTAATTTCCTATTTTGTTAGTTTTGCTTTCTTTGTTTTTAAAACTTTTTTCAGCAACACATATAATAAAACTTACAAACAGCCGTGACCAAGTTGCTAAAATAAAATACTAATGTGTGGACATACAAGACAAAAAACCGCACCTGTTTCCTGGGAAGGCTTGTTCAACAGTCTTTAAATGGGGTGAAAAGATTCATTATTAAAAGGGTGAAAAGATAATATTATTCAACATCACCTTGTCAATTCCTTAAACAACAAAACTAAAAGACATTGGCAGTTAAGCAATGCTATGAATTTGTTTGTAACAAGACGCAAAAAATTCTCAAAAGATTCTCAACTTCAGAGAATCTTTTGAGAAGAATCTTTTCAGAGCTCCTGAGAAGAGCAATATTACTCAAGCAATCGAACTTTACTAAGTAATGCTTTATTGGATTTCCTCATAAGACCATCTTTAAAAAGGTTCAGGTTATCATAGTAACAGGTTATCATAGTAACAATATTACTCAAGCAATAGAATTCTCAACTTCAGAGTCTAGAATAATTCGTGAAGAGCTCCTGAGAAGAGCAATAGAACTTAGGTGAAATTTTATTTATACAAATCAATAAGAAAATAATAGAAATTGTTAAAGCTTGAATCATAAATTAATGTAGATTTTCTTATTACAATATATTCTAATTATATTATGTTTTGCACATTGTATTTTGTGTAGTATATTATGTGACAACCAATTTTTATTTTAACACAACATAAGAGTCACATGTAAAGCCTTTGGAATTCCAAGAGCTGCACATGTGAGGGCTGCACATGTAAAGCCACTTTGTGGATTTTAATTTATATGGTTACGCATAAACATCAAAATATATTTTGGAAAAACATTACAATATTAAAATGTACTCCTAAAATTAAAAAAAAATCATTGAGAGGGAAACAAATTTACCCTAATTCTCTAAAAAGTTATTTTTATCAGGGTGTACACCAAATAATATAATTTCTTTAAAGATCAGATGAGATTATAAGGTGTTGCTGTAAATGATCTTGGGTCATGAATGCACAAGGATGGATTTGACAGCTATGATGGATAGTTCAGTACCATCATCTATTATATATCAGTACATTTAAATAATTTTGTTGATCTAAATACTTATGTTCCAATATAGTTTGACTAGAGAGAGAAAAAAGGGTTTGGGGCAATTGGGGCAATTTATGGCTGTATGTATATTTCGGTGCAATATATGGCTGTGTGTATGTAAACCAATCGATTTATTCTATGATAGATGGTGTCTTGCAAGCGCTCTAGTAATATTCCTAATGACGATGTACAAAGGATTCCTTTAATAATCAGATGTCAGGAGAGTTTTAATTTTAATTAAAGTAAACAATTTTTAGACAATTATTAAATTCACAATCATCATAATTAAAGCAGCACCTCATTCTGTATAATAAAACCTATATCCAGGCTTGGTCGGGAAGCAAGAGCGATCGCTCTCGATTACTGACCACAGAAATAATATTTATTTGCGAAAAACTGACCAGATTTTTTAGTCGTTTTGAGAACATTTCAAAAAAAAAAAAAAAAAATGTGCAAAAGATTAATTGGACTGATGACAGACAAAATAAAATAAAAAAATTAGAAAAATAAAACAGAGAAAAATCTGAAGGCAAAATAAATTATGTTTAGAACAAATATTTTTGAAACATCGCTCTTTTACAATTTTTTTATAAAATCAAGCGACATTTTTTATATAAAGTAACATCTTACGATTGTTTAAAAAGGAAACAAATGTTCTTTATTTAATAAAGTTTGCAAATTTTAGTTTTATTTAAGTAAAATTATCTTTATTTAATAAAGAGTGTTATAAAAATTTTATTTATATACTTGCGTCTTATTTCCAGTGCTAGATTAAGGAGGGTTGGGGTTAAAAGGGGCTATAGACCAAGGCCCCACAATGTTAGGCCTAAAAAAAGTCAAGAAGACTTTTTTGTTTAGTCATTTTTACGCTGTGGCACATACAAAGGCATCTAAAGTAAAAATAGCCACTGGCCCCGAAAAGTCTAACAAGATTCTAATAAAATTAACACAAGTTATAGTTTTATCTAAGCTAAATTATTTTATAAATAAAAAAGTTAATTTTTTTAATAACTGTTTTATGCTTCGCGTAGTTTGAAAAGTTTAACATATTTGAAACAATTCTTCTTAGTAAGATGAACAAATGAAATAATTAAATCATTGAACTACTATAGAAATTAAATAAACTAGATAGAAATCAACTAAAAATTTTAAAAATACTTTATGACAAGGAAGCGAATTTGCTTCACAATATCGCTAACGATGTTTAGTGTGTGGGTTTTTTAATTTTAGTATTTAAAGCAGAAAAAAGAATAATGAGTTTTTATAAATGACAACTAAAGCGAAAATAATTAGAGTTAGTAAACCAATATCTAGAAACTTTTCTTCATATCTAATAACTTGCTATATATATTTGTGCTCTGTCTTGACCTCAGGTGCGGTGCCTGTTCATCCACGAGTTACTTTGTATGCATTATTTGTGTATAGTAACCCAAAACATCTTATATGTTTGTTACATAATTAGTCTTATTAACTTTCATGATTAATTATTAATTAATAACTTTATTGAATAATTAATAACTTTATTGAAAAAAGTCTTTGTTTACAAATTAAATCATAAAAATTGCTTTAAAAGATTACATTACGATAGAAAAAATAAGAATATACTAATAAAATCTATAATTTATATAAACTTTCAAAATTTTGACAATTTAAAAAATTTATATTATAAAACATTAATTTTTGTAAACAAATAATAATAGTTTAAAAGATTTACAGCGTTGCAGATGTGGCTCCGAGAATGAGCCATAGTATAGATATTATATTCTTAAAATAATTTATGCTAGAAATCTCAAAATGTAACATATCCTGAATAATACAATATGTAAAACATTTCAACAGAAAACTCTAGAACTTTATTTCGCTTAGTCAGTGTACTTTTTTAAATAATAAAATTAGTTTGTTCGTAAATTTGGTGGGTTTTTAGTATTCACAAATATTTTTTTTATTCTTCCACACCAAGATGTTTTGAGAACATCCAAGTTTATTATGTTTCCATGTATGTCCGTAAAACAAATATTTTTTGTTACGTACATAAACTTAAATGTTCTCAAAACTCTTCCTCTTCTGGACCAAGCCTGTAAAAAAAAAAATTAAATAAAATAAAAAAAATTAAATTTAAACTCTTTTTTTTTGGCAATATTTATCATACGGATATTTACTATTACATCTGATTTGAAAAACTCAAACCCATCTGATCCAGACATCTATATTTCTTTTTTATGTAAGGAGAGTTGCTTTTTCCTTCAATCATAAGTATAAAAAAAACTATTTTCATAGTTTTTATTCTAAGGTCATCATTTTATTTGTGGTCAGGTCAGGTTATCCTGTTACTGGTAACATGTAACCCAGTACATGTCCTGCTGCCTTGTAGGATACGCTTTTTTAGGCAAAAGCTAGGAGAAGCCAACTCTGACCTAAAACAACTTTGACTTAACCCTGCCTTTGGGCTCTTGGTTAATTAAAGCTAGATATGGTATCTCGATAGAAATACTCATCTTGGGAAGATGTAAAGCGCATCTGGCTACAAAGAAGGCCTCTTAGACAAAGACTTAAGGGGTAAACAGATTCAATCTGTTGACCAGCCTTGCACCCCTTCTATTAAGCTGGCACAGATGTATTTATAATACATTGTTTCCAGTTTATGATGTTGAATGCTGGATCTTCTTGACTCAATGCATGGGTTTTGCTTGTGTCTCTGTTGTTATGAATAAGCAACTCATTCTATTATCTCCTATTGAGGGTACATCTCTTAAACTCAATTTTATGGTTCTAAGGCCCGCTGGTAGTCAGGTTTCCCGAACACTGTGGTACTCATAGAGAAGGTAATTTCATCAACAGCTGAAAAATATCAAAGTATTAACAGAGTCATGTTGAACATGGATGGTGTCCTTATTTATAGTTTTGGTGGGCATTGTTGAGGCTGCATTTGGAACCCTTTGTTATGGTTTAGGGTTTATTAATAGCAATGAGGCAATTGATTTGGCTATTAAATAGTGTACTGAGTAATGTAGATGCTTTGAGTCAATTTTTTTAACAAATTTAAAAATGAATAAAATACCAAAAATTATAAAACACAAATAAGCATCAACATCACCAAGTTCTCTAAACCTATTATTAAATAATATTTGTGGTCTTCCAAGTTACTTACCCTCTTTTAAGTCTGATCTCTTACAAAGTTCACCAGACCTAATTGCTCTTTTTGAGACTATTTTGAGTTCAGCACTCTCATCTTGTGATCTTAGTTTTGATGGTTATCTTCTTTTAATTTGTAAAGTTTCCAATAGTCACATACTTGGCCTGGGCAATTACAGTTGAAAGAAATCACCCATTTGTTGGGAAATTAGGGTTGAATCAACCGACTATTCTATTATTTGCTTTCATTTAGCACCTCTTCATTCATGGCCTTTCTCTTTGTTCTATATCGCTCTCCTTCATTTTAAAACTGCACTCTTTTCGACGTTATTTCTGATCATACTGCAGGCCTTGTTAAGAAGCATTACGCAGCTCGCATTGCCTGCGAAAAGGCGATTTGCCTACGCGTTCAGCAGTCATGCATTACGCAAAAACTTTATTCTTTTAGAATATTTAAATTATCTTTTTATATCGTTTATGTGACATTCATTCAGAAGTATTAAAGTCGTAATTAAAAGCATTTAACCGCAATTGTAAACTAGTAGATTTTTTGTTAAAGAAACAATTTGTTTAATAATTTTTTTTTTTTTTTTAATTACTTAAAGAAAATAAAGTGTTTTAAGTTTAAACTTTTCATCATATTTAATTTTAAATATTAGATTTCATAAGTTTATAAACAATCAAATTTAAAAAAAGAAATATTTTCAATTTATTTTATTAAGTTTAAATATTTTTTTAATAATTATAGTTTTTAGTAAATAAACTTATTAAATTTAATTAAAATTCTTTCATTTAATTTTAAAACAGAGCATTTTAAAATTTTTTAATTTTAAAATGCTCCGTTTTTTTATGATAAAATTACCAAAGTAAAAAAAGATTTAATAAATTTAATTCAAGTTACTTTAAAATGTTCGTATTACATATAACTTTATTTTAATTTTAGTTAAGTTTCAGGTAAGTTCCAAATACTGGTCTGAAAGATGCACTTAACAAAAGCGCATTATTTTCCAGTTTTTATTTTTCCATTATTTTACAGTTTCATTCATTATTTACAGAAGCGCATTATTCATTTTATAACTACTTTATAAAATGAATAATGCGCTTCTGTATATTTGTTATGTTTGGGTTTTCCCTATGCCGTTTGCCGAAGAATTTTTTTTTTATAAAACAAACCAAGGACGTATTAATAATACGTCCTTGAACAAACCAAAATTCAAACCTATTAAAAATAACGCGATCAGTAAATAAACTCTTTAAAAGCCTAACTTATCTTTATTTTATTTTAAAAACAAAACTAGTACTTGAGCTATAAATATAAGATACATAAATTTCAAAATTATAATGATATTTGTTAAAAACAAATTCTGCTTATAACATCTGAAAACCGAAAACACTATTTTTTTTTTTGGATTGAGAAAAAAAATATTAGGTTTCACTGTACATAAAAATAAAATAGTTTAATGGAAATAAAAAAAAATTAAGCCGAAAAAGCAGTAAACTTCGTTTCTTTACAACATTTATTTTATCAAAACCAGTTAGTACAAACGTTTTTTTTAAAAGGGGAAAACCCAATCTATGCGTTTAGTTATAAGTACATTTAAATCCCTTTAAGAAAATCAACCATAAACAAGTGTTAAATTTAAATTATTTAAAAAAAAAAAAAAAAAATCATAAAACGAATGTTTAAAAGCAAAAAAATTAAGTTTAAATAAGTATAAGATTTTAATACAAGAAGACTTTTTTTTAATCAACATTGAAATTTTTTTTTTTTTATAACAACATTGATCAATTTAAAGCTATTTCGTTTTAAAGACTAACAATAGTTTTTAATGTCATTTTAAATTTAATTACAAAGAAGTAAAAACGCAACTGACGTAAATTAACTTTTAACAATGTAAATATCTTTATTGAGTAAAGTTACATTTATTCACGTTTCGCTTTTCCGTTACGCAGCGAAATCTTGTAACAAGGCCTGATGCTGACCAAGCCCTCTATCTTTATTCATCAGCCAATATCCTAGTCGTTGGTGACTTTAATGCTCATCACACTGAATGGCTTGGCTCTAGTGTCAGTGACTGCAGACATTGAAGCCCACAACTTTTACCTTTTAGTCAACTTTCCAAATCGCTTTCTAGACAACCCAAATCATTTAACTTCTCAACTAGACTTATGTTTTGTTTCTGGTTCTAGTCAGTTCTCCATTTTTCCACATTCACCCTAAAATGCTTCTGATTACAGTTTGATCTCTCTAAAACTATTATCTCATTCTTTTTCATAATTTGAAGGTAGTTGTAAAAGATGTGATGATAGGGGGTATCATCACATCTTTTACAACTACCTTAAAGCAGGCTGGGATTCTTTCCATGATTTTCTTCATAATGGTCTTTGGGTAGAAATCTTTTGTCTTCCTGCTGACAAATGTGCCTTTTTACAAAACTTCATGGATTAAGGTTGGCATTGAACCTTTTATTCCCACTTGATGATTTTAGGTCAAGCCTCACTCTTCTCCATGGTTTTCCTCACATATTGCTGCTGCAATTACCAATCGAAACCATTACTTCCATATCTATAAGCAAAACAATTCTCCAGAAAACAGACATCTATTTGCTATTGCTAAAAACCATTGTAAAATGGTTTTGTCTAACACTAATACCCACTATTCTGAGGTCATAAAATCTCGTATTTCATCACAAAAACTAGGCTCTTGTGAATTTTGGTGAACCTTTAATATTATCAAAAATAAAAGCAGATCTGTTATTCCACCTGTATTTGATTCTTTTTGTCACCTCACCGAAATACAAAGCTGAATTGTTTACTAAATATTTTTCATTAATATTATCTCTTGATTCCACTAGTTGCGTTTTACCTGATATAGCCATCAAACAGGTTGATTAATTGCTTGACATTCGTATCACTCCAGCTTCTGTAACAAAAGTGATTTCCTGCTTAGATTCTTCTACACCTTGTGGTCTGGACAATATACCTGTTATAGTCTTGCAGAAGTGTTCCATGGAGCTGTCGTCTATACTTTTAAAACTATTTAACAAGTGCTTATCAGAGTCTTGTTTTCCAACTTGCTGGAAAGCGGCATCTGTTATCCCTAATTTCAAAAATTCTTGAGAGCAATCTGATTTGTCTAACAACCAACTCATTAGTCTTCTTCTTATCATAAGCAAGTTTTTTGGAACTTAATTAACAAATACTTCATCTCTCACCTTGAATCTAATAATATACTTTCTGATCATCAATATGGATTTCGATCCTCTTGCTCTACAGCTGATTTGGTAATAGTAATAATCGATAGGCTTTATTGTGCATTGTGCATTGTGCAATTGTGCATTAGATAAAGGTGGAGAGGTTAAGGCTATCGCTCTAGACATTTCTAAAGCTTTTGATAAAGTTTGGCATGCTAGTCTTCTTCATAAGCTTACTTCTAACTGTGTATCAGGTAACATCTTTAAGATAATTGAATCCTTCCTTTCCAATTGTAGTATAAAAGTTGTCTTCGATAAACAGTACTCTAAATCATATCCTGTAACTTCATGAGTTCTTTAAAGTTCAATCCTTGACCCAATACTCTTTAATTTACATTAAAGATCTTCCAGATATTCTCTCACCTAAGATGGCATTGTTCGCTGATGGTACTACTATTTATTCTTGTCATGATAAGAAGCAAACACTCTCTGATTGCTTGGAGGGGGCATTTGAGCTTGAAAAGGATCTCACTTCTGCTACAGCATGAGGCTCATAGTGGCTGGTAAACTTTAATTCAGATAAAACTCAATTTTTTTTTATATAATCATTAATGCAATAATTTAGATTTTCTTATATTTACGAACGGTAATGTACTTGATGAGTTATCTACCCTTCATCTTCTTACTTCTTTCTTGGAAATCGTACATCAAATCTATTGCAAAATTAGCATCTGCTAGGGTTCATCTCTTTATCAAGCTCGACACTTTCTTACTACAGATTTTATTCTCTATCTCAGGCTTGGTCAGGAAGCGGGAGCGATCGCTCTTGATTGCTGACCACGTAAATAATATTTAGTTGCGAAAAGCTGGCCAGATTTTTTAGACGTTTTGAGAACATTTTAACAAGCAAAAAAAAAAGCGCTTAAGATTAATTGGACCGATGAGACAATTACAAAAAAATTTTAATAAAATTAAGCGATGTTTTTTATCTAAAGTAACATCTTACGATTGTTTAAAAAGGAAACAAATATTCTTTATTAAACAAAGTTTGCAAGTTTTAGTTTTATTTAAGCTAAATTATTTTATAAATAAAAAAACTAATTTTTAGTAATACCTATTTTATGTTTCGCGTAGTTTGAAAAGTTTAACATATTTGAAGCAATTCTTCTTAGTGAGATAAACAAATGAAATAATTAAATCATTGAATTACTATAGACATTAAATTAACAGGATAGAAATCAACTAAAAAGGTTAAAAATATGACGAGGAAGTAAAACTGCTTCACAATATCGCTGATGATGTTTAGTGAGTGGGCTTTTTAATTTGTTCGTAATTTAATTAGTAATTAAAGCAGAAAAAAGTGTAACGAGTTTTTAAGAATGACATATGAAGCAAAAATAATTAGAGTTAGTAAACCAATATGTAGAAACTTTTTTTTATATCTAATTATTTGCTATATATATTTGTGTTCTGTCGTGACCTCAGGCGCGGTGCTTGTTCATCCACAAGTTACTTTGTATGCGTTGTTTGTGATTAGTAACCAGAAACTTCTTATATGTGTTACTTGATTAGTTTTATTAACTTTAACGATTATAACATTATTGAAAACGCAATTATTTTTGTAAGTCTTTGTTTAAATCATAAAAATTGCTTTAAAAGATACATTACGATAAAAAACAGATCAACAAAATTACATTTACATAAAGAATACATACTTTTTAAATAAAAAATAAGAATGTACAAATAAAATCTATAATTTATAATAAACTTTAAAAATTTTGACAATTTAATTAATATATATTTAAAACATTTATTTTTGTAAACAATTTATATATATTCTTAAAACGATTTATGCTAGAAATCTGAAAACGTAACAAATCATTTATAATATAATTTCTAAAACATTTCAACAAAATGCTCCAAAATTTTATTTCGCTTAGTCAGCGTATTTTTTGAACCAATAGAATTAGTTTATTCGTTAATTTGGTGGGTTTTTAGTGTTCGCGAATATTCTTTTTATTCTTTCGCACCAAGATGTTTTGAGAAGATATAAGTTTTTTATGTTTCCATGTATGTCCGTAAAACAAAAATTTTTTGTTTCGTAAATAAACTTGAATGTTCTCAAAACGACTAAAAAACCTGGCCAGTTTTTCGCAACTAAATATAATTTCCGTGGTCAGTATTCGAGAGCGATCGCTCCCGCTTTCCGACCAAGCCTGCTATCTCTATAAATATCAAAATCCAACCATGTATGGAATACTGTTGCTATATCTGGGGCAGATCTTCTAATCATGCCCTTTCTCTTTTAGAAAAGTGCAAAAATGCATTGTAAACATGGACCTGCTCTTGCAGCCAACCTTCAACCATTATCACATTGTCGTAATGTTGCTTTTCTTTCTCTTTTCTACAAATACTATAATATACACTGCTCTAAAGATCTAGCGTCTCTTGTGCCATCTACTAAAATTAATTCTCATGTTACTTGCCATTCAATTAAATGTCATCCTTTCTCGTGACTGTTCTTAAGTATTCTAAAAACTCTTTTTCGCCTAGTTTTTTCCTTGAATATCAGTTCTTTGAAACTCGCTTCCTTCATCTTACTTTCCTGTTTCACTCAAATTTGCAATCTTGGCATTTATCTATCTCTCTTTATCTTGCTCTACAATCTTTATTTTATCTCCTTCAGTAACTTCAAACTCTAATAGTGTTGCTTGCAGCCTTGTTGGAAGTGAAGATGTTGAAAAAAAAAAATTAAAATGTTATTTAAAGAAAAATAAGTATTTTACATTTGAATCATTCAAATTTAAACACAAATTATCAAACTGAAAATTTTTTGGAAGATAAAGATAATGCAGTTTTGAGGGAGTTTTTTGCATAAAACTGCAAATTTGCATACAAATGGCATATGGTGACAGTTTGTACTTTTGATAGTTTTTGAGTGTTTTTATATGTATATATTATTATTTTTATGATTAAAAACAAGTAAGTTGATTATATTTAACTGTTTTCAAAACTGCATGACTAAAAAATATAGATTTTTCTTTCAAAGATTTTTCTTAAAACACTTATTTCTTTTTAAGGTGAAACACAAAACTTTGTTTCTTACTATGTAAGGCCCTTACTAATTTTAAATCATTCATTTAGCTAACACCTGCTTAAGTTTTCCTTCATAGTTGCTGACTTTCCACACTGATGTTTTACGTTAAGGTGATGCAACTGAGTAAAATCAACAAAAGAAAAACATTAACACCCTTTTTTTGTATATCACTGTGGAGAAGTACAATAATTTTAATTTCAATAGAATAGCTTAAAGAAGTAATTAAAAGATGAGTGAAGTCGTTATAGCATGAAAAAAATTTTTTTTTGTGTGGAAAATACTGCTATGTTGCCTTCAAGTTGAATTTTTTGAAAATTCAAAATTTTTGGCTTACGTACTTAATGGACAACTCCTAAATATTTTTTTGTTCCAGACAATTTGTCCTATAAATACTCATGTTTGATGCATTTCTTTAATAAAAATTAAAGAAATCAAACACTAGTCCTGACATAAAATTTTTGTTTTTGCGACTTGACCACGCAATTTGCTTTGCAACTTGACCACGCAATTTGTTTTGCGACTTGACCATGCAATTTGTTTTGCGACTTGACCACTTTTTCTGATTAATTATATTAACACTTTTAATAGCAAAAAACTTAAGTGTGATGTTACATAATAACTCAAATTCATTAGAGTAATAAAAATTACTGGCTTCCATAAACATTAAAATAACTTTTACATTAAGATTTTTTTTTAAATAATTTTAATATGAGTTTTAAAAGCCAAAATATTTTTTTGAAATTTATAAAAACAATAGATGGGCTGAGTCATTTGCCAACAAATAGTGTTGCCCTATGTAGAGTTTTTTTGAAATAATAATCTAAAAGTCAACTTTTTTAATATCCTGTAACACAGTTGCAGATAAAGTTATGATTTTCTGACTTAAGGCTAATATTCCAATTATAGCAAAGCCATGTGAAGTTGCTAAACTAAAGATTCACAAGCAACATGTTTAAGTGTCTAAACACAGAAGTAGAAAATCAGCTATTCAACATAGCTATCAAGAAAAATTCACTGCCAAGATGAATACACTTTTTTGATATTGCCCATGGTTAATGGGATTGTCTCATCAAGATAAATAAAGATAAGTAATTTCTGATAGAAATTTCGGGGACCAGAGGTCCCCAAAAGATGTTATTAACATCAGAAGACTTCGTGTATAAAAAAGCAGTTGTAAAATACAAAAAATACAAGCTTGAAGCAAAAAGGCACTTAAGAAACAACATTAAGAAAGTAAAGTTATATCTACAGATACATTAATGGATTACAATTCAGATTACCGTTTGGATGAAAATTCTGACTGTGACATGTCAATTCAAACACAAAAAGCTTTTACTCGTCCAAATAACTCAACACATTCTACTACGGGCACTAGTCAACTCTAAATTACAATATTCAAACGTTGTATTCTTGACAATTAACTCTTTCATGCAGCATTAGACTGAACAAAAATAAAACCATGACAAGCAATGATGGTTGTCGCACCAGCCCTAGCTATAATCAGTATTGATGTAAATAAATTAATATTTTCACGTTCCACTCTAATGGAAGCTCAAATGTGAATCTCTTGCAAGGGCAGTAAGAAATAATTATCAACTCTTGGTTCCACTAGTTGCTCATTTTGATGGTAAAATGATGTTGAATATTGGTAGAACCAGACGTGAATGTCTGCTAATTGTTGTATCTGGCTTGGATATTAAGAAATTATTAGGGATCCCTAAGATACCTGCTGGTACCGGCACTCTAATGGGACAAAAAGTAGTTGAGTTCATTCATGAATGACCTGGCATTGAGGAGCATCTTGCAGGTCTTTGCTTTGACACAACTGCAAGTAATACAGGAAGTCATTATTTGGCAATAACTGTCATACAAAAGTCAATGAATCAAAAAGTTTTGTTTTTAGCCTGTCAACATCATATTATTGAAATCTGTGCAAATGCAGTGTTTGATGCGTTTTTTGTATCAAAAAGACCAAACATTGAACTTTTTGGTAGAATGAAGTCCCAGTGGGAGCTAATAGAAAAATCAAAGTTTGAACCACTTGAAAGTGATAAAAGCGAAACTGGATTACTTACAAAGTTTAAAAAAGTGGCTTGCATCTTAAAATCCGATGCGGTGTTAAATTTGAAAAAAAATTATAAAGAATTATTAAATTCTTGATAATTTTCACAACCACGTGAAAATTATAAAGAACTCGGAATACTAGCTCTTCTCCTTTTGGGAGAAAATAATGATACAACAACTAATTGCAGTCCTGGGGTTTACCATCTGCAAAATGGATGGCTCAAGGCAGGCCCTATGAGAGGAGGGTGCAGTTGGTGCACTGCACCAGGGCCCATAAGAGTTTAGGGGCCAATATTTCAATAGGAGCCAATATACAATTTAACAGCAAACAGAAAATGAAAAATATTACATCATTAACAACCAATAGAACTATGCTTCAAAAAAAAAGTTTGCATTTTACCGGTTCACAGTTAACCTATTGGAAATTCACATTTTACTGACTACCTAAAGATAAATTTTTATTTGTTTTCTTTAGTTTATATATTTCTTTAACATCTTAGATTTTAATTAATGTTATTAACAATGATTTATCGATTCGCAATATTAAATTATTTCATTTTCAATCTTTTTTAATTGTTTTTTTTTTTTAACAAAATCTTACGTTGATTTCCATGTTTTTTATTCTGTGAAATAAACGGGTCTCAAAAGAGCTTGAAAAACAGGTCCAGGACCTATTATTTCTAGGGTAGAGTCTGGAAATAGGTCATCACTATAAACATTCTTATAATTTTTATGACCCTAATAAGTAAAACTGACGAATGTAACACTGACACTAACTGAATTTAATACATTTTAGAAACATGTCATATATATATATATATATATATATATATATATATATATATATATATGTGTGTGTGTGTGTGTGTGTGAGTGTGTGTGTGTGTGTGTGTGTGTGTGTGTGTTAGACAAAAACAGGGTTCTAAAGGGGTTACAAAGCAGGTGTGGAGGACCACTTCCCATCATGAGTTTGCAAAAAAAAAAAAAACATTTTTTATTGAACCTAACTAAATAAGAGGGGGTGCAATATCAAATTTAAATTTAAAAAAAAAAAAAAAAAACACCCTAATATATATCAGGCCTTGTAATGAAGTGAGAGTGAACGCTCCACGCACGTGAAACACACATAAGCAACCTTCCGCGCCCAACAAATAGCACTCACTAGTTTTGTTATGAGAGTAAAAAGTTGTCACCTGAACAACTTGCAAGAAAGAAAATTATAAGTTGACTTTATAAAAAATATTTTTATTAAATAATTTTTTTCTGAAGTCAAAATATGCTTAAACAGTAAAGTCTGGATATTGTTAAACAAAGAAGTTATATTTGTAATAAAGTACATCACGCATAATATATGCGTGACATACTTCAAATTTAATTTATGCGATATAAGTTCAAATTAAAATTGATTTATTTCTTCTATTTAAAAGCTAACTATGGTGTTTTTTTTTTTCTCGTGTAGTTTTTTAGGTTTTTTTTGACAAAAAAAATTTGCTTAACTAGAAAAAAGTCAAAAAAATATCAAAAAATTAAAATATTAAAACTTGCAACGCTTAAATGAAATTTCCAAACTTTAATGTTAAAAAAATTATATCTCACTTAGTATTTATAAATATCTAGCGTAATATTTATAAATATCTTATAAATATCTAGCATAAAAACTAAAACTTCACTTAAAGCTTCGATTTTGTACAGGTTTGATCACATTCTATTAATTAATGACTATTATATTTAAAATTCAAAAACATCAAAACGTTGGAATATAAAATAATTTTTTTTCAAATATAAGTTAATAAACTAAATACTTTTACTGGTATCTTCAAATCAGTTACACTTATATTAAAGCCTATTTATTAAAAAAGTTAAAGCTAGACGCAATATAAAATAAAATAAAAAATTTAAAGTTTCAATAAACAACACATTTAGCAAATATATTTGTTATGTAACTTTGAATTAAAACTTTTGGAAGCGTGCTCACAAACAACAAAAGAAAAAATGTTACGCTCTATTTATATATTATATTTGTATAAGTATCTATATACTTACATTAATATATACTATATTAATATAAGTTTTGATATATATATTAAAAATATAATCAAGTATATAAAATATTCACTTGATAATATTTAATTAGCGCATTCAGTTTAAATTAGAAAGAGTTTTTTATTTTGTACAAGCAATGAATGAAAAGTTATAAAGTCATTACTGCTAACAGATAGAATGACATGTTTACTATTTTCAAAACGTTTGGTCCCAATGAAAATAGAAAATTTAAACTTGATCGAATCTCGAAAAATCTAAAGTTTTTGTCACAAGATTTTCTAAAAACATTAGGTTCTTTTGCTTTATTGTTTTTAATTTTTCACACATTTTTTTGTAAATAAAAAAATATTCTTAATATATATATATATATATATATTTTTTCAAACTAATATTTATCTTTAAATTAAATTAAAAACGTTTCTGTTTTTTAGAATGTCTGCAATCAAGCATGTTAATTCAACTCCAAAAATAAAAACATTTTGAGTGACCCCATCCCCATACTTGGGTACGTAATTTATGGATGGCTCCATGACAACCAATTTCCAATTCTGAATATGGCTCTTAAAGACTTGATGCTGGGCTCACATAATCGCGCTCATTAATAGCCTATTTCAGCATTACAATCGCAAAATATCGCACTAGACGATTTTATTCATCACATGCACTGTATATATATATATATATATATATATATATATATATATATATATATATATATATATATATATATATATATATATATATAAATATATATATATATATATATATATAAATATATATATATACATATATATATATACATATATATATATATATATATATATATATATATATATATATACACATATATATATACACACACAGTGCATGTGATGAATAAAATTGCCTAGTGCGATATTTTGCGATTGTAATGCGATTGTAATATATATATATATATATATATATATATACATATATATATATATATATATATATATATATATATATATATATATATATATATATATATATATATATATATATATATATATATATATATGTGGGTCATAAAATTTTTTTTTAGAGTTGCTAACCTGGCTAAGGTCTAGAAAGTTGTTTTTTTATGTTCTAATTTAGGAAAGTATTTACTTTTATGGATTGAACAATGTCTTTCACCCGCAACTATAATTAGAAAAATTAGCAGGCCCTGTTATTATTCAAAAAAAAGTTTTTCAAAATTATGTGATGTAGGTACTCAAATTAAGCGAAATATTTTAAAAATTTCAAAAATAATAATTTTTTCATATATTGCATTTTTACATGTTTTTTAATAACAATTTTTTTTTATTTTTTTTTTATTTCAGCAATATAATTTTTATAAAACGATTATTATTTTCGAATTTTTTATAAAATTTCACTTCTTTTGAGTACCAGGTTGACCTACTTTTGAAAAACTTTTTTTCTCCAAAATATTAGGGTACCGGTAATTTTCCCAATAAAGTTGCGCCCTTTAAACCTATCAAAATCATTCTTATATTTGATAGTATCAATATTAATAACTATTAGCAATGTTTAGAGCCTGTAACAAGAAAAAAAAATTTTATGACCCACCCTAATATATATATATATATATATATATATATATATATATATATATATATATATATATATATATATATATATATATATATATATATATATATATATATATATATATATATATATATATATATAAAACATAAAATAAAAACAAAAGAAGCATACTTATATGAATTTAAAAACCCTTTGTATTCGTCAGTAGGTTTTATTATAGCTATACTTTGCTGTATTTCATTCTCAGAGGTTATAAACTCTTGACGACACCAACTTGTGCTTGATTGCAAGCTTAATAAAATCTCCTTCCTTAATAAAGGAAAAAAAAACAATTTATCACTTAAAAATTATTTATAAAATAAATAAAAATTATAAGATAATAAGTTTTATAAAAGCACATTTTGTTTTTGTATTTTTTGTTAATGTGATCCCATTAATGAATATTTTGTAAAAATAGTAAATAATTGCACATGTACTGAATAACCAGTACACAAAAAGTAAAGCATAATTAAATTTATGTTAGTTATATAAGTTATTTATATTTATATTATTATGTTATATTTATAATATTATTTATGACTGTATGATAACAACAACAACACTAATTTTAGCTAAACTACATGATGAAGACAAAGAAATAAACAGTAGCAACAAAGACATAGCTGAAAAAATAGCAGCATTGAGTTTTGTAAACAAAGAATATAACGGGCACCTAAAGACAGTTAAGAAATTAAATTAATTTATATTTTTTATTTATAATAATATTAAATTATAATTTAATAATTTCATAAAACTTTTTGTCAGGTCAGGTTATCCTGCTACTGGAAACATGTAACCCAGTACAACCTGTTTCATATCCTGCTTCTTTGTAGAATACAATTTTTTAGGCAAAGGCTAGGAGAAGCAAACTCTGACTAAACACACCCCCTGCTTTGGGGTTCATAGTTTAGTAAAGGTTAAAGAGTGTCTCGATAAAAATACTCATCTTGGGAAGACATTAAATACATCCAGCCTTTGTCAAGTAGAAGGGCTCCTAGGCAAGGATTTATTGAGTAAACAGGATCTACTTGTTGAACAGCTTCGCACCCTTTCTTCATCTATTAAGCTGGCATAGATGTAATTATAATAAATTGTTTCTATTGTTTTTCATTCATGTTGAATGCTGGATTATTTTGACTCATTGCATTTGTTTTACTTTTGTCTAATATCTCCTAATAAGGGTATTGTTATCAGTACTTTTATTGTGTCTTAATATCTCCTAATAAGGGTACAGTCCAAAAATACAGTTTTACAGCTCTGGGGCTGGCTGGTAGTCAGGTTTCCTAAACTCTGTGATAGCTTTCAGAGAGGCTGATTCTATCAACAGCTGTAAAGTATAACTAACAATACCTTGTTGCGCATGAATGCTGTCCCTGTTCATACTTTTGGTGTGAATTGTCAAGGACGCATTTGGAACCCTTTGTTATGGCTTAGGGTTTATTAAAAGTAATGAGGCTATTGCTTAAAAGTATTAAATAGTGTACTGAGCACTATTTGTGGATTGAGTTGAGTTCTTTAACCAATTTAAAAAATGAATTAAGTATCAAAAACTATTAAACCATCATCATCACTATCTAAATCATCAACTAATATTCATGGTCTCATCTTTTGCCAAGCTTATCAGACCTACTCACTTTGTGAGACTAATTTGAGTTCGGCTGTCTCATCTTTTGATCTTAGTGTTGAGGGTTATTTTCCTTTAACTCATATTCATAATGACTTAAATAGTCACATGCTTGGCCTGGGCATTTACACTCATAATAATTCAACCATATGTCAGGAAACTAGGTTTGAACGCACAGATTATTTTTTTATGTGCTTTCATGATAGAGTATATTAAGATAGAGTATGTATAGTATAGCGCGTTTAGCACTAAACTATATATACTCTATATACAGTATAGTGCTAAACATACTATACTATATATATATAGTATATATAGTATAGTTGTTTAGCACCAATCTACTTTATCTTCATTCTCTATGTTCAATATCGCTTTCCTTTATCTCAAGACTGCACTCTATTTATGATATTTCTGATTAAATTGAAAAAGCTCTTTCTATTTATCCCTCTGCCAATATCGTTGTTGTTGGTGACTTCAATGCTTATCACACTGAATAGTTTAGTTCTAGTGTAAGTGACTCAATCTCTAACAGAAATGGTCAAATTTTAAAATC
This sequence comes from Hydra vulgaris, assembly GCF_022113875.1. Classification (NCBI taxonomy): domain Eukaryota; kingdom Metazoa; phylum Cnidaria; class Hydrozoa; order Anthoathecata; family Hydridae; genus Hydra; species Hydra vulgaris. Next base: position 47,357,863 of record NC_061160.1, on the reverse strand, counting down.
GCTTTCCAGAAAGCCCGAATAATTATCTTTCTCTACTCGTCTTGTTTCTGATCATAGTCAGTGCTCAGTTTCTCCAGATTCACAGATTAATGAAACTCTTCAAAACCTTTATTACTATTTTTCTTTATAGGAACACACCTTTCATCGTACCTCTTACAACAAACTTAAAGCTGACTGGAACTCTTTCTATGTTTTTCTTTAAGATGGCCCTTGGGTTGAAAACTTTTATCTTCCGGCGACAAATAAGCTTCTTATGTAACTTCTTGGATTCAGGCTGGCATGGAACTATTTATTCCCTTTCGGCGAATTCAAGTCAAGCCTTTCTCTTCTCCATAGTTTTCCGTTCATTGTGGTGTTGCAATTTTCAATCCTAACCATTACTTCCACATCTATCGCCAAAACAATTCTCCAGATGTCTGTTTACTATTGCTAGAAACAATTGTAAAAAGGTTTTATCTAATACCAAAGTCCGCTATTCTCAAATCACAAAATCTCATATTTTATCTCAAAAATTAGGTTTTAGAGAAAATCTTTAACAGTGTCTATAATAAGCACAAATCTGTTATTCTGCATAGGTCAGATTTTATTACCACACTTAAAGACAAAGCTAAATTGTTTGTTAAGAACTTTTCATTTATCTTATCTATTGATTTCACTAACCACTTCTTACCTGATATAGCCAACAAACATGTTGATCGATTGCTCGACATTCAGAAAGCTCCAGCTTTTCTATCTAAAGTGATATTCTGCTAATCTACAGCTTGTGGTCCAGATAACATACCTGTTATAGTCTTGCAGACGTGTTCTCCGGAGCTGTTATCTATTCTTTCAAAATTATTTAACAAATACTAATCAGAGTCTTGTTTTCTAGCTATCTGGAAAGCTGCATCTAAAGCGATCTAACTTGTCAAACTACTATCAACTTCCTACTACTATCTCCTTCCTATCATAAGCAAGATTTTAGAGTCTTTAAGTAACAAAAAATTAATCTTGAATCTTGAAGCTTATATTTTTCTGATCATTGATATAGATTTCAAGTTTCTCGTTCTACTGCTGATTTGTTAATGGTAATAACCATATCGAACATTAGTTTGATGTGGAGAGGTAAAGGCTATTGCTCTCAACATTTCTAAAACCTTTGATAAAATTTGGTATTCTCTACAAGCTCACTTATTACGATGTATATCATATATATACATCGTAATAAGTGAGCTTGTAGAGAATAAGTTATTACGATGTATATCATATATATACATCGTAATAAGTGAGCTTGATATATCATATATCAAATCCATTGCATCTCTAAGGTTGCATCTCTTTATCGTGCTGGTAACTTTCTTACTCTATAATTTATTCTTTATCATTCAAACAAGTTTCATCTTTTTACTATGACTTCCTAGGTGCTCCAAAATTTCTTATTCATTTAGTTTTTTTTCAAATATCAGTTCTTTGGAACTTACTCCTTTCGTTTTTTCCTGATTCATATAATTTGCAATCTTTCAAGTCATCTATTAATCGTTTTCTTGCTTCATCTCTTCTTCTTCATTCTTTTTCAGTAACTTTCAACTCTAATAGAGGTTGCTTGCAGCCTTACTCGAAGCAAATATGTTTAAAAAAATAATAATAATAACACAAATTATTTAAATAACAACTAAATAATAACTAAATAATTAAGATTAATAATAATTTATTAATAATAACTTATTATTTATTAAGATTAATAATAAATATAAATATAATAATAATCAGGCTTGGTCAGGAAGGCGTGCGATTTCATGGTTTGATATGACCACGAAAATAATATTTTGTTTTGACAATTTGACCACAGTTTTAAATTTTTAATAAAGCAATGAAAATTTAACTTAGTTAAAAACTAAAAAAACAAACTTGTTTTAAAAAAAGAAAAAGAACCTTCTTAAAAAAATAATGAAAAATAAAATAAAAATAGCTTAGTAATAAATAACTAAAACAAAATAAAAAAAATAAAAACAATACTTACCTAAAATAAATAATAAACAATAAGATAATTACGTTTGAAATAAATAACTTTAAATCTTTACTTATATTTTTATAATGTAAAACTAGGGGTGGAATGCAAGAAGCAAACTTGAGTCAAGTTCGACTTGAACATTACTTTGTAACCAATAGCGGCAGAGTATTTTTTGAGGGAATAACCCATACTTTGTCGCTATTGGTTGCAATGTAAAGTTCAAGTCAAACTTGACTCAAGTTTGCTTCTTGCATTCCACCCTAGTAGTGTCCCGTTTGCTTTTTTCCGCACCATATAAAATTATATTAATAGTAAAAAAATAAAAAATTAATAGTACTAATCGATAAAAAAATGTAAATAAACACTTTTGTTTTTATAGAAAACATTATCGCGCATTTGTGGTATTTTTTTAAAAAATAATTCAACTTAACAAGGAAATTTTTTTTAATAACGCTTTTTTTTTTGGAACTGCGTTACACAAAAATTCATTTAATTGATAATTTAATTTAATTTGTTAATAATTTAACTTAACTTTAATTGATAACTTTTTTTTATTTAAAGACTAAAGAAATAAAATTATTATAAAAAATTGTATATATATATATATATTTTTAACTTACATTCGCAAAAAAATCTTGTTATATTTTGAGTATATTAATTTAAATCAATAATTTTTTTATTTAAAGATTAAAGAAAAATACATTATTACTTTACGTAAGAAATCATTAACAGTGAATTGCTACTTCAAAACCGTTTTAATAATATATAAAACATTTGTAAAGATCAAAGTTATTTAATTCAAATGGCTGTCTTTAATTCTAAAATTTGACTTTTTTTCTTCTCAACAAAATCTTATCGAGTGTATTAACTTTAATGATTCTTAAATAAAGTTTATTAAAGAGACATTTGTTATTTAAAGTTGTCACTTATAAAATTTAAATAATTAAAAAATAAATAAGATTAATTACAAAAAAATCTTATATACTATTTTATTTATTAATTATATAATCTTATGTATATTTAAATAATATAAATAAAAATTTATACAACTTTTATCTCTACTTTAAACTAAACCGTTAACAGTAACTGTTACTTTATTTAAAAGCATTTTACTAATATAAAAATAATTATTTTAAATAATTAACTAAGTAATTGAAGAACTAAAGAGTTTTATATAGTTTTCAAGAAAAAAATAATTTTTTACATCATTATATAAAAACTCTATTAACTTTTTAAAATTTAAAATAAAATGACATCAAATAGAAAACATGTGCAGTTTTTTGTGTCGTTTGCCCACAAAAAAGTTTTTTACTTATACGACTTAGTCACAGCCATTTACAAGTTTTACTATATTAGGCTTGTTTTGAATTTTTTTTTCAACATCTTTGCTTCCAACAAGGCTGCAAGCAACCACTATTAGAGTTGGAAGTTACTGGAAAAGAAAAGATTTAGTTGATAGAGCAAGATAACAATTGACAGATGACTTAAAGTATTGCAAATTATATGAATCAGCAAAGCAAAAAGAAGGGAGCAAATTCTAAAGTACTGATATTCGAGGTAGACAAATAAGAGTTTTTGGAACACTTAGAAACAGTCACAGAGAAAAGATGAGATTCATTGAATGACGAGTAACACAAAAATGAACTTTAGTAGGTGATGCAAGAGACGCTAGCTCTTTAGAGCAGTGCCCATTGTAGTTCTTGTAGAAAAAAGAAATAGAAACAATATTACAACAATGTAATAATGGTTGAAGACTTTACTTAAAACAGAAGGGGCATTATTGGAAGATCTGCCCAAGATATGGTAACAGTATTTTATACAAAGATCGATTTAAGATTTATAGAGATAAACAATAGAATCTGAAGTAAGAAAGTGTCAAGCACAATAAAGAGATGCAACCTTAGTGGATGCTAATTTTGCAGTTGATTTAATATATAGCTTTCCAAGAAAGATCAGAAATAAGAGTTAAACCTAAACGATGAAAGATAAATGACTCATTGAGTACATTACTGTTCATAAAAATAGGAAGATCTAAACTATTGCGATAACAACCGGCTGAAATGAAATGGGTTTTAACTAAATTAAAGTTCACCAGCCACTGTGAGCCCCATGCTGTAGCAGAAGTGATCCTTTTTAAGTTTAAATGCCCCCTCCAAGCAATCAGAGAGTGTTGGCTTCTTTTCATGACAAGAATAAATGGTAGTATCATCAACAAAAATGCCACCTTAAATAGAAGTCAGTATGAGTAAACATGTTTATGCAGTTTTTCAGGGATTGAAATAATTATCAATTAAAGTACTAAATTTATTATCAATAAAAATACTTGTGTGATTGGTAATTCTTGTCAGTAAGCATATAAAAGGAAGTAGCAATGGTGTTCAAATACTACGAGATTGAATTATCTGAGTTTGCTTTTATAAGATCTATATTAAAATCACCCATTATAAAGATGGTTTTATTTTTTGCAACAGCAAGTTTTTCAAATAGAATAGCTAGATATGAAACATTAAATATATTAACATCCGTGTTAGGATAGTAATGAACACAGCCTACTATGATATTAAACTTTTTTAGGGTTTTTGATTTCAACAAACACAGACTCTAAGAATTAGGTTTATACATAAGTAAATCCTTTCTAGATTTATAAATTAGTTTATTAGAAATATAAAGTAGAACACCTCAAAATGACGTTTTTGTTGGAGTATGTTCATAAACATATCCACTAAGATTTATAGGAGTTGTTAGGAGTAAATCAGATTCAAGCTTAGTTTCTGTAATTCCAATTATACAAAATTCATAATTTATTAGAGATAAAAGTGAAGTTAATTCATCAAAATATGTAACTAATAAAGCAATGTTTAAGTGAAATAGAGAAAAATAACTATAATCGATGTTTGAACAGTTAAAAGTTTTTATATATATGTATTTACAATTGATTGGATTTTCAATTATGTTCATATCATCATCGTTGTTGTTATTTAGCTGATAAGTAAAGTAATTATTAAGTTAATTAAAAGTATCAGATTCTTGTGAGCAATGAGAGAGGGAAAAGATAATTGGTAGATCATTGAAATGTAATATATTGTTAATTGAAGTTTGAAGACGTAGTTCATTATCCAAAATAGAACTAAAAGGAAAAATACTGTTGCAGCATGTAATACAGAGCTAAAAGTCATGAAAGAGTTTTTTGATGAACTGAATTTTTTATTTTTTAAATAACAACATTTCTTGTGGATTGAATTTAAGCAGTGGTTGCATTGAAATAGAAGATGATTAGCATCAATATTTTTATCACAAATTTATCACAGTTTAGATATAAAAGTAAAAATTAGTTTAGAAATAAAGATATTGATATCAGTAAGATTATTACAAAGAAACACTTGAAAATATTTATACTATGTCAAATTCTATTTTTTGAAGTTTATAAATTTTAGATGTAACAATCATTTGCACAATTTTTATAATTCACGAGCATAACAAAGTGAGTGAGGGTACACCTCTTTTAAAACAACTAAATTCTAAATAGTTTTAGTTTTTGTAAATATGTGCAGTGGTGTGCTGGCTTCAGAGGCTATACAGTAATCCCACATGAGCTTTAAGCTTTTTATCATAGAAAGTTAGGCCTTTTAAAAAAATTATAAGATTTTATTCTTATGATCAACATAATTTTTTATTCATTTCTCAAATGAATTTTTTTCTCAAATGAATTTTTTTTCTTTCTCAAATTTCTTAAATAAATTTTTTTAAATATCTGATTTAAAGTGTTTAACTTTCAGCTCTAGTTTATTATTATTGTGCATAATAAAATGCAAACGTCATCTATCATTGGCCTCAAAAATAATTGCAAATAAGATTTATTATTGTGTCACATAAATGGCACATAAACAATGATTGTAATAAATTAAAGAAACAGAGTCAATGGTTAAATTAAGATTGCAAGAGTCAAATGGGAAATCATGATATTTGAAATTATCTAGCACTTTTTTGTTTTTCAAAGTTCTCATAAACATTTGATCTGCATTTGAAATCTATCTTTATTAGATTTTTAAGCAATAATGTAAATGCTGATAAAATCCAGCACATTTTCTAATGCAAAGTAACACTAATTACTCTAAGTTGCATGCCATTATAAAACACATTGTTTAAATATTTATGGGCCTTCAAATCAACCATATATGGTATAATCCCACAAAAATGTTTTTTTGTAAAAAAGATCCTGCAGTGGACTTTACAAAGCCCACTGCAGGATCTAAAAATATCATCCTGCAGTGGGCTTTACAGTGCACTTATCATCCTGCAGTGGGCTTTACAAAGCCCATCTGCAGGATCTTTACGACACTAAATGTGTATGATCTGTATGTTATATTAAAAACTTTAAAACTTAAAATTTTAAAAATTAAAATTTAACTAACCATGGCTGAACATACTCTTCATGTATATCTTGCATAAAGTTGAGTAAAAAAGGAACAAGATTTTTGTGGTACTCTTTTTGATGTTCATTGACTGCAGCAATAGATAAGCAATATTCATTGTGTGTCATATGAAGCTTTTGTGAATGTTGATCAAAATTTTTTTTTTCTTTTTGCCAATCTTTTGAATCTATATCAATTATATTAATTTATGTAAACACTTTTTATATTTTATACTTTGCACTTTCAAAGTATAAAATATAACAAAGATCATTTTTCAAAAAAGGTTTATTTATTAACATTTGACTATTATTATTATTATTATTATTATTATTATTATTATTATTATTGCTATTATTACTATTATTATTATTATTATTATTATTATTACTATTATTATTATTATTATTATTATTATTATTATTATTATTATTATTATTATTATTATTATTATTATTATTATTATTATTATTATTATTATTATTATTATTATTATTATTATTATTATCTTAATAAATTCATATAACAATAAATTAATGGATAAAAAATATTTCCAGGCAAACTTTATAACTTTTATACTAAACATTTTATACTAAGCATACAAATGCATTTTACACTTATTTTGAACATGTTTTGTCATGAAGGGTCTATGAGAGAGTCTACAACCTGCACATCCTAGATGTGCAGCAAAGCAATAGTATGGAACTTTTTCTCAATCATGTTTAAATTTTTCACATTAACTTAATACTTAAATTCTATTATTTTATTATTATTTATTAAAGTTTTAATATTTTTATTGACTACTTACATAAAACAAAAGTTATAAGGTCATAGTTAACACAAACATTGAACTTTATTAAAATTGATTTTTTACTTAAATGTTTGTCAAAGTATACTTCAAACATTAATAGCTTATCAGAGTGGCATTATCAGCAACGTTTCAAGCAGACTTAAATCCACTGTGATAGATGTATACACGTGTAGCAATTTATATTATATAAATAAGATATCATATATCGAATAATTATTATTGTATATTATGTATTTATATTATAAATTATATATTATGTATTAAAATTGTTTATCTGTAATTATATTATAGTTACAAATATACAATTACACCATATATTTTATTCAACATTCAATACAATCTCCATAAATTCCTCACTTTAATAAAATATATAAACACTTACTCTTTGAATCAATTTTACTTAGTTTTTCTCTAGAGTTTGAAGCTTTTTTTAAACTGTCCTTATAAATATTCCAAAATCTGTTGACTTCTTCAGCACTTCCATCAAACTTACTATCCATACTTGATTTTACTTCACTGAACTTATCATACATATCTTTCTTAGACATCAGCAACAACTTAATCTGAGGTAAAGTTTGCATGTTAAGTTGTTTTACTAAATTTGATATTGATATAGCTTTATTTTCAGCCTCTGTAATGTACATACGCCATGCCTAAATTTTATAAATTTATTTAAAAAGTTTCAAAATAATATCATGTAAAAATAAAGGATAATAATTAACAATTATTATTATTTGTTTTTTTTTATTTGCATTCACTCCCAACAAGGCTGCAAGCAACCACTAATAAGTTGGGAGTTACTAGGAAAAAAAATAACAGAGTTATAGAGCAAGGAAACGGTTGACAGAAGACTTGAAAAATTAAAGGTTGTATGAGTCAGGAAAACATGAAGATGGGAGAGAGTTCCAAAGGATTGAAGTGCGGGGAAAAAAACTAGATGAATAAAAGTTTTTAGAGCATTCAGGGACAGATACAGTAAACGAATGAGACTTAGCTGAATGACGAGTAAAACGAGAATGAATTTTAGTTGATGGAACTAGAGATGATAACTCCTTTGAGCAATGACCATGATAGTATTTGTAGAAAAGAGCCCAAATATGACAACAGTATTCCATACAGGGACAAATAAGAGATTTGTAGAGGCAGAGAATGGAATCAGATGTAAGGAAACGGCGAGCACGAGAAGAGAATATAAAAGAACATAAAGAGAAGCAACCTTAGCAGAAGCTAATTTAGTAATCGATTGTATATATGGTTTCCATGAAAGGTCAGTAGTAAGCAATAATCCAAGAAGACGTAAAGAGGAGGACTCAGTAAGAGGATTGCCATTCATTAATATAGGAATGTTGACCATATTACGGTAGTTATTTGCAGTAAACAACTAGGTTTTGTTAGAGTTGAAATTCACAAGCCACTGTGAACCCCAATCTATTACTGAAGTGAGATCGGATTCAAGATCAGCTGCTTGTTCTAGGCGATCGAAAAGAGAAGACTTTTTGTCTTAAAAACCGTATTGATTGTCTGACAGTTGTTTATTTGACTCAAGATGAGATGTGAGGAATTTGTTGATCAAAGACTCAAAGACCTTGCTAATAACAGAAAGAAGACTGATCGGATGATAATTGGAGGGGTCAGAATTTTCTCCAGAGTTTTTGAATATTGGAACCACAGATGTCATTTTCCAACAAGCAGGAAAACAAGACTCAGTCAAACATATGTTAAATAGTTTAGAGAGAATTGAAGAAAGTTCTGGAGAACAATTCTGCAAGACTGTGACAGGAATGTTGTCTGGACCACAAGTTGTAGACGAGTTTAATTGAGATATGACTTTAGCAACAGAAGCCGGAGTGATTTGAATGTCTAACAATGGGTCAACCTATTTGACTGGAATGGAAGGAAGAAAATGTCCATAAGATTCAAGAGTGGAATTAAAAGAAAAGTTCTTTGCAAATAGTTCTGCCTTATCCTTGGGAGAAGTAATAAGACCAGTCCCATGAATGAGAGATGGAATGTTAGATCTACCCTTGTTTATAATGCTGTTGAAGATTTTCCAAAAGTCTTTAGAGTCTAACTTCTGTGATAAGATGCGAGATTTAGTGAACTGAGAATAATGGAGTTGAGCATCAGAAAGCACCTTTTTACATCGATTTCTTGCAATAATAAATAGCCGTTTGTTCTCAAGAGAGTTGTTCTTTTGAAAAAGATAAAAAAATGATTACGATTGGATGTAGCAGCCGCATAAGAAGGAGAAAACCATGGAGTAGAATGAGGCTTGACTTGAAACCGACGAGAAGAAATAAAAGCTTCCATTCCAGCCTGAATCCAGGAGGTTACGTAGGAGGCGCATTTATCAGCTGAGAGAAAAAAAACATCAGCCCTAGGACCATCACAAAGAAAATCACGAAAAGAATCCCAGTCAGCTTTAGGGTAGTAGTAGGTGGTGCGATGATAAGGTGAGCCCAAAAAAGAAGTACGAGAAGAAAGATTTATAGAGATCATTGCATGGTCAGAACCCCATAAGGGAAAAAAGGGAGAAACTGAACATAAGCTAGGGTCAGAGACAAGACATAAGTCAAGGAGTGAAGGTAAATGATTAGAGTTGTCAGGAAAACGAGTCACAAAGTTAACTATCTGAGTAAGAGATTGAGAAACGCAGAAGTTAAAAGCTTTAGTGCCAGCAGGATCAGTGGTGTTAGAGCTAAGCCATTCAGTGTGATGGGCAAAGACGGAAAGTTGTTTCGCAGACCGCGAATATTTCTAAAAGATATATTAAAACATTTAGGTGGTGGGGATGGTTTTTTAGGTTTAAAACTTTTGGTTACTTTGGTCATGATTTGGGAGAGAGACAAGGAGATCCAGCATTCATCATCCTAGGCAGGAAACAATGTAACACAGGTTACATCTACGCCAGCCTTATAGATGAAGAAGGGGTTCGAGGCTGGTTAGCAGAATTTTTCTGCTTACCCCTAAAGTCTTAGCCTTAATTAATTAACAATAATAATTAAATACTTTAATAAACTTAAATTAAACAATTTCAATATACTTTAAGGGGCTTTTAACTTTTACCACTATATTAACAAACCATATTTACTATTACCCACATAAATGTTCTATATGATTAGGTGATAAGGCTCAAATCATGCATCTATTGATAATTTATTATTATCTCACAAATCCAGTGATATGAAACTTAAATGGTAAACTTTTTTTTATAATGATGTTGTCAAATAAAATATATGTTGATTTATTATAATGATGTTGATTTGGTTTTAAAAAAGATGATTTCAGACAGCAATAACCATACTTATATATTATATTTACAAAAATAAATATTTATACTCATGTATACAGAGTTTAAATCAGAATATAAATGTTCTGGCTGATTTTCTTTTTGGAAAAGTCATATGTTGTGGCTAGAGTTGTAATTGAGCTGTATATAGGCTATTTAACACACAAGTATACTATACATTAAGGTGGAGCAATTTTCATAGCAAAAAATTTTAAAAATAAACATTCCTGAGACGTGAATGGTGTTCTATTAGTTATAACATAAAAATGTAAAAATGTTTTTGGATTTAGCATGCTTGGTCAGGAAGCAGGAGCGATTGCTCTGGAATACTGACCACGGAAATTATGTTTAGTTGCAAAAAACTGGCCAGATTTTTTAGTCGTTTTGAGAATATTTAACTTTATATATGTAACAAAACATTTTTGTTTTATGGACATACATGAAAACATAATAAACTTGAATGTTTTCAAAACATCTTGTTGCGGAATAATAAAAAGAATATTCGCGAATACTAAAAACCTGCCAAATTTACAAACAAACTAATTCTATTGGTTCAAAAAATACACTGACTAAGCGAAATAAAGTTCTAGTGTATACTGTTGAAATGTTTTAGAAATTGTATTATTCACGATTTGTTATGTTTTGAGATTTCTAGCATAAATTGTTTTAAGAATATATTATCAATACTACAGCTCATCCTCGGAGCCACACCTGCAAAGCTGTAAATTTTTTAAACTATTATTGTTTACAAAAACAAATATTTTATAGTATATATTTTTTTAATTGTCAAAATTTTGAAAACTTATAATAAATTATAGATTTTATTAGTATATTCTTATTTTTTATTTAAAAAGTACGTATTTTTTATGTAAATGTAATTTTGTTCATCTGTTTTTTATCGTTATGTAATCTTTTAAAGCAATTTTTATGATTTAATTTGTAAACAAAGACTTTTTTCAATAAAGTTATTAATTATTCAATAAAGTTATTAATTAATAATTAATCATGAAAGTTAATAAGACTAATTATGTAACAAACATATAAGATGTTTTGGGTTACTATACACAAACAATGCAAAGTAACTTAGGTCACGACAGAACACAAATATATATATAGAAACTTATTAGATATAAAGAAAAGTTTCTAGATATTGGTTTACTAACTCTAATTATTTTCGCTTCAGCTTCAAAAATCGTTACACTTTTTTCTGCTTTAAATACTAATTATAATTAAAAAGCCCACTCACAAAACATCATCAGCTATATTGTGAAGCAGTTTCGCTTTCTCGTCATGAAGTATTTTTAACCTTTTTAGTTGATTTCTACCTAGTTTATTTAATTTCTATAGTAATTCAATGATTTAATTATTTCTTACTAAGAATTGTTTGTTTTTTTTTAATTATTTCTTACTAAGAATTGTTTCAAATATGTTAAACTTTTCAAACTATGCAAAACATAAAATAGTTATTAAAAAATTAACTTTTTTATTTATAAAATAATTTAGCTTAGATAAAACTAAAACTTGCGTTAGTATTATTAGAATCTTGTTAGACTTTTCGGGGCCAGGGGCTAATTTTATTTTGGATACCTTTGTATGTGCCACAGCATAAAAATGACTAAACAAAAAGGTCTTCTTGACTTTTTTGGGGCCCTAACATTGCGGGGCCTGGGGCTATTATCTGGCACTGGAAATAATACGCGAGTTAAATAAAGAACATTTGTTTCCTTTTCAAACAATCGTAAGATGTTACTTTATATAAGAAACGTTGCTTAATTTTATAAAAAAATTATAAAAGAGTGATGTTTCGAAAATATTTGTTCTAAATGTAATTTATTTTGCTTTAAATTTTTTTGCGTTAAAAGATATTTGTTTGTTTTTTTTGTCATTATCTCTCATTGATCCAATTAATCTTTTGGGCATTTTTTTTTTTTTGCTTTTTGAAATGTTCTTAAAATGACTAAAAAATCTGGCCAGTTTTTTGCAACTAAATATTATTTCCGTGGTCAGTAATCAAAAGCGATCGCTACCGCTTCCTGACCAAGCCTGATTTAGATGAGTTCTTCAAGTTTCTTCTTGGCCACAAATATTTGAAATAATAATGTAATAATAAATCATGGGTACTAATAATAGTGAAAAACATTTTTTTAGAACAATGTCAACTGCATACTCAAAAGATGCATAACTTTATGCTGATTTTAAAAATATTATTTATTTTCATTTAAGATATTTCATATATATTTTTGAAACTATTTCAGGTATATTTTTAAACTTTTTTTTTAACAAAATATTTTCATAAAATAAAATAAATATTTTCCAAACAAGAACTGTTTTATGCATCTGTTGAGTACCAGGTTGACAGTTTTTTTAATATAAGGATTCCACAAAAATATTAAAGTAATATTTTAAATAAAAAATGCTTAACGCATTAGCCTAATATGAATTTGACATAATAAAGTTCTCTTTATTTTTTTAATTTTTAAAGACATTACCTTTTTAAAATTACTGCAATAATATTAATTACCGCAAAACGAGTCAAATATTATTTAAACCATTTTTTATTAATACTATTAGGTAATATTTATTTTCTTTTTTATATTGTAACTAAAAATGATTTTTTATTAAAAATAAATTAGTGAGTAACAAATAAAAAAATTCTGTGATTTTATTTATTCTATTTATTAAAAGTTTATTATCTTATTAGCCATTTTGTTGCAAAAGCAGTGACTATTTTTCCAAACACCATTTATTAAAATTATATCCCTGTATTAAACAATTTTTTAAATTTTAAAAAATTTAAAAATTTAACTTACGCTTTGAGCAAATTTTTGATGCAGCCTCGGAACACATTTATTAAAAAGAATATATATTACAAATATAAAGAATATATATGTATAAATATTCTTGTCCTCGAAAGATGATAAATAAAAAATTTTATTATATATATTTCTTTTAGGTTTTTTTAAATTTTGTTTAATAACTTTGTATACAAAATAAAATTTATAGTTAATGATAAACAGTTTTGTTTTGTTTTCTGTTAATAAATATTTCGATAAAATAATTAGCTTAATAAAGATTAAGTTTTTGTAGTTTTGAATTTTTTTCATTAGTAAATAGCACTAATATCTAACATAACGTTAAAGACTAATGATTTATATTTCATAATGAAGATGAGTTTAGCTTCAGGAGTAGTTCAAAGAAATCAACGTAAAACTACGCAATATATATGAAATAAGTAAAAAAACATGATGTTTACCTGAATTATTGAAATGACTGTTTGTTTTCCACCTTTTAATTTTAGACAATGTTTTCGGTTCAAAAATTTTCCTTTTTTTTAAAACAATAATACTTTACTCGGATTTACTATTTTTGCGGTTACTACCTCCGGTTCCCAGTGATACAGTACCGCAATCCCCCTCCTTCCTTGTGGGGTATGTATTCAATATGTGAGACAAATCTTACATGAAGATCCAAACACAGTTTGTAAAAAGCATAAACCAAAACTTACTGCTCTTCATAAAGAAGTTAGATTACGATTTGCAAAAGAACATGTCTTGGCGAGAAGAGTGGCATCAAGTTCTATTTAGTGATGAAAAAAAGTTCAATCTAGATGTTCCTGATGACTATCAATATTACTGGCACGATCTATGAAAAGAAAAAGAAGCTTGGATGAGTTGTAACTTTGGTGGTGGAACTGTTATGGTTTGGGGGAAGGGGTCTTTTTCCTTTGCAGGAAACTTCCACTGGCATGGATTTCAACAAAAATGAATTCACAGGACTATATTGACTTATTAGAAATAAGTTTGATTGAACATGGTGAGGAATTGATGAACATATTGCGGAATGTCTATTTTGTTTTAACTTTTTTTTTGTTTTTAATATTAAATAATTAAATTTAATATTACATTTATATTTATTATTATTACTTATATTTTTAATTATCATATCTTTTATTATCATTTAACATAAATTAATTCTCTATACTAGTATAAATAATATACAATATGTTCTTTCCTTATTTCTTTAAATTGTGGCTTTATAAATAATAATGATTTTTTACTTTTAAAAAGTTATTAACAAACAAAAAATATTATTGTTGCGAAAAAAAAGCTTACAAAAGATTTTTTTGTTTTTTTAAACATCTTCGCTTCCAACAAGGCTGCAAGCAACCACTAATTAGTGTTGGAAGTTTTCTCTTCCAGTAACTTCCAACACTAATTAGTGGTTGCTTGCAGCCTTGTTGGAAGCGAAGATATTCCCATCTCAGATAAACTTTTTATAAATTTTTTAAATTGGTATATAATTTTCAACATCTTGTGGAAGTTGCAAATACAAACCACTTTACTGATTTGCAGAAATCTGACCTAAAAGTTTATGCCATTTTTTTCACCTTGTTTACCCTGTAACGTAAGTTAAAGTGCCAGACTCAAAACTTTTTAGCTTATTTTATTCTTTAGACTAACAGCTTTCATACAAAATAGTAAAAAAAAAAAAAACTGTTAATTAAAAAGTTTAATTTACAGTTTAAATAGACAAATATTTAATAAAGCTGTTGCGGGTATAAAGTAAGTTAAAAATGGAATTTCCCATGTATATATATATGTGCGAAAAGCCTTTCCAAAAAATTGATAACAAGACATTAGACTGGGTGAATAAAAAAAAGCAATTACTTTCACTCTGTTTTTAGAGTAATTGTTCAGCTTTATGTGAATAAAAACTTAGGAAAACTCACTCAAATTTTTATTTATGTAAAGCTAAGTAATTTACTCTAAAAATGTTGAGAATACAGCTTTACGTGAGTAAACGTTTGAGAGAAATTGCTAAACTTTTTATTCACGTAAAGCTGACTAATTACTGAGTAAAAGCAATTTTTCATTCACCCGGCCTATTGCAAGTAACAAGTGACAAAGATGAAGTCAGCAATGGCAAATTCCAATCTGACACAAATATATTGTATGCAAAAATATAATTATTTTATAAACAAAAATGCATGTATAATCCTAAGTTGTTATATAATCTGCAACCACTAAACCTTAAAATATATTTTGAACAGATTTATCAGGGGCTCCTTAAATTTTTAGTGCCTTTTTATAATTTAGAAAAGTAATTATATGACTTATGGATCCGAATTACACAAAGAAATAAGTTGAAAATTAAGAATTGTAAATGTTTTACATAAAACAAATAGAAAAATTTACCAAATGTTCCTCCTCTTGATATTTTCATTTTGCTAAATTTACAAATTTCTTTTAAACATTTATTTTGATTAATATTAAAGAAGTCTATAATACTTTTTGTTGCTTTGCATTGTTGATTTATTTCTTATTTAATTTATTTATAAGTTTAATTTCTAGAACTTTTTTTTTTTTTTACATTTTTGCTTCCAACAAGGCTGCAAGCAACCACAATAGTTAAAAGTTACTGGAAAAGAAAAGATCAAGTTTGAAGAGCAAGATTACAACTGACAGACGACTTAAGAGATTGCAAATTATATGAATCAGGAAAGCAAGATGAAGGAAGCGAATTCCAAAGAACTGGTGTTCGAGGAAAAAAACTAGACAAATAAGAGTTTTTGGAGCACTTAGGAACAGTTTTATACAGAAATTTAATTTTTAGTTTTATACTTGTTACAAGCCCAGGGTGCAACAAATCGTTTTTTTAAAGAACGCGGACTTTCATATCTTTATTTAATGACATCTAGTTTAAGAAATATATGTCATATCTAGTTAAGAAATATATGTCAACATCTATTTTAAGAAATATATGTCATATAAGGGCATTTCCAAAAAATCATGCATGGAAACTTGTATATGTTTCGACTATTATTTTCATATTAATAAAACTGGCTATTTTCAGAATAATAAATCTCCAATTTGCTCTCATTTAATTCTAACCTATATATTTTGTAAACAAAAAAAAGGTATACATTAGTAATGCTAACAAAGAATAAATTAAGTTTGAAGCAGAACCACGCACAAAATAGAAAAACTCAAATTTTAGTTACTAGATAAATAAACTTTAATTCCATGTTTTAAACATTAGTAAAGCTTTCCAGAATGTTACAGGATTGCATAATGTATCATCAATCATTTAAATGCAGTTCATAAATGATCACACATGGAAGTCATGCATGGAAGCTGCAAATTTTTTAATTTCATGTAGATATTTTTTTGAAAATATATTGCTTGTGAGTATTTTAAGTGAAATATTATACTTCTACGACTCATATTTAACATATTTGCGATGAGTTATGGAGGTAATCAATTATTTCTAGCTAAAGTATAGCGTTTTGAAAATTGTTTATTTTCAAACTTTAACGATATTATTACGCAAAGAAAATAAATTGATCAAAATATATATACATATTTAATTTATTCAGGCAGCCTAAAATATGATAAAAATATTTTTGTTAAAAATGTTTTTTAAAAAAATCATAATAGTATGCATATTGCTTTAAGTACCAACTTTTAATTGCTCAAACAAAGAAAAATAGAAAATCACGCACAGAAATGGAAACGGCCATAAGTAAGTTATATTTTCAAATAATTTTTATTCTACTTAATAAGTTATTAGATACGTCAATGATGCTTTTTGAATTTAATTAATTTTTATTTCTTTAAAACTATTTTTTATGCATTTGCAAAGTGCGCACAAATTAATGATAATATGAAATGACCTAACAATTATAAATTGTTATCCATTGATACTAATTAATGAATTTTTCTCAATTTAGTTCGCTAAATTTATTTACAAATTAAAATTACAAAATGAAGAAATTAAAATAAAAGGAGCTAAAAATAAAATAAAAGTTGTTTTGACATTTCTTTTTTAAAACTATTAAAAATAATATCATACTAAAAATTTAATAAAAGTTAACAAAAATATATTATTGGCTTTTAGAAAAATCAGAAAATTAAAAAAAAAAAAAAGCACTCTATAGAAAAAAGCAATTATAATGTTTAAGCACAGTTTCTTTTAAAGTAATTACATATGTATTTATTATAAGTAAATTTTGCATACTTGCAAAAATTTACTTATAATGAATGCATTTGAAGAGAATGCAAAAACCATGCTAAAACATAGTTACTATCTTTGAAAGCATTTTACTTAATAGTTAGGTTATCAAAAAAAATAATCATGTTTTAGGATGTTTCTTTTAAAGTCTTTAAAATGCGTTTTAAATTTTGGTAACTAATTGTTTTTTATTATAAATATGTGTTTTTTTTAATAAATAAAAAACTATCAACTGCATAATTATTTGGAAAAAAAATTGCTGAAGTTATGTGTGTGTTTTTAAAAATTTTAAGCAAATACCAATGAATGCATATGAAAAATCTAGAAACGTGACCTTCATTTTTCTACCTTTTTTAACAAAAGTTTGCACATTCGTAGATTTGTCGCGTCATGTCAGCATATGTTGGTTACGTTAATATTACAAAACTATATACACAAGTTTCATTTATTGCAGCATGGAAAAATTCTTTAGAGGAGTGTTTTTTTTACTGCTTATAAAAAAAAATTATATTTTTTTGTTGTAATAGAATGCAGGCGTTTTAAGAATTATTAAAAATAATTTTTAAATGACTGTGTTTTTTATTTTAGTTACAATGATAATTACACTTTTGAGAGAAAAACTATACATTTGTGAGAACCATAAATTGCTCTTGTAAACTGTTTTAGGGGAGTGCCAGAATGCCTGTATATATATACACACACACACGCTGTTTGTGTTGCAGTTTTATAAAGTTAAGTTTTTATAACATTAATAACATAAAACATGTTTAAAATAAAACAAATTTTTAAAAAAATGCATAAGCAAGCATATCTGTAGACCAAGCAAAAAAGCTTAGAACAAAAAAACATTAGATACCATATTTCTTATAATTTATTGCTATTACTATTAAAAATATAAGTGTAATAAACATACTATTAAAAATTTAAGTATAAATAATTTTTTCATTCAAATAATTTTTACGTTAATGTTTTCCTTAACTTTTTTGGTTCATCTTTTTCTTTTAAATTGTTTCATAACAAAAAGTGAGAAAAAAATTTGGTTTAATAAATATATATTTTGTTAAGTTTAAGTATATGCTTAAATTATTTTTTTGGGAAAAAAAATTTCCTTGAAAAGAAGTAAAGTTATTTATTTTTTTATTTCAATTTTTTATAACTTAATTTTTGGTTTAATGTTTGCAATAACCATTGGTTTAATTTTCATAATACAATGTTTTTACTTTAAAAAATATTTTCAAGAATCAAAAAAAAAATTTACTATTCAAAATGTTTACAATTTAACTAAATTTTTTTCCCTCACTTGCACTATGTTCTAATCATTGTTACTGTAGCTAGATATACGTTTAACTTTCAGGAATGACACTTGCTATGCCACTGGGTATTAAGGACACCGCTGCAATTAAATTTATAATTATTGAACGTTAAAATTTTTAAAATTTTTCCTCTTTTTTAATTTCAAATTTTAATAGCAAAAATATTTTATTGAGAGAATTTTAGACTTTGTTTTAGAAGAATTCTTTTTTTCAAATAGATTTCTTTTTAAAAAAATTCTTTAAAACAACTTGAGTAATTATAGAAAATGTTTAATCTTGATATTGCTTTACACAGGCTTGGTTGGGAAGCGGGAGCGATCGCTCTCGAATACTGACCACGGAAATTAAATTTAGTTGCGAAAAACTGGCCAGGTTTTTTTAGTCGTTTTGAGAACATTTAAGTTTATGTACGAAACAAAAAATTTTTATTTTACGGACATACATGGAAACATAATAAACTTGAATGTTCCCAAAACATCTTTGTGCGAAAGAACAAAAAGAATATTCGCGAACACTAAAAACCCGCCAAATCAACGAAGAAACTAATTCTATTGGTTCAAAAAATATGCTGACTTAGCGAAATAAAGTTATAGAGTATTCTGTTGAAATGTTTTAAAAAATGTTTTGAAACGTTTTGAGATTTTTAGCATAAATTGTTTTAAGAATAAATATATTATTTGTTTACAAAAATAAAAGTTTTAAATATATATTAAATTGTCAAAATGTTAAAAGTTTATTATAAATTATAGATTTTATTAGTATATTCTTATTTTTTATTTAAAAAGTATGTATTCTTTATGTAAATTTAATTTTGTTTATCTGTTTTTTATAGTAATGTATCTTTTAAAGCAATTTTTACGATTTAAACAAAGACTTACAAAAATAATTGCGTTTTTAATGAAGTTATAATCGTTATAGTTGATAAAACTAATTACGTAACGAACATATAAGAAGTTTCTAGTTACTAAACACAAACAACGCGTACAAAGTAACTCGCAGATGAACAAGCACCGCGCCTAAGGTCACGACAGAACACAAATATATATAGCAAATAATTAGATATAAAGAAAAGTTACTAGATATTGGTTTACTAACTCTAATTATTTTTGCTTAAGTTGCTATTCTAAAAACTCGTTATACTTTTATCTGCTTTAAATACCAATTAAAACTTAAAAGCCCACTCACTAAACATCACCAGCGATATTGTGAAGCAATTTCGCTTCCTCGTCATAAAGTATTGCTAACC
Organism: Hydra vulgaris; assembly: GCF_022113875.1. Taxonomy (NCBI): domain Eukaryota; kingdom Metazoa; phylum Cnidaria; class Hydrozoa; order Anthoathecata; family Hydridae; genus Hydra; species Hydra vulgaris. The sequence continues at coordinate 47,337,794 of NC_061160.1, read as the reverse complement.
TTAAGTTGATTTTTATATTGTTAATTTAATTTCTATGATTTAATTATTTCGTTTGTTTATCTTACTAAGAAGAATTGCTTCAAATATGTTAAACTTTTCAAACTACGAGAAACATAAAACAGGTATTGGAAAAATTAACTTTATTATTTATAAAATAATTTAGCTAAAGTAAAACTAAAACTTGCAAACTTTGTTAAATAAAGAATATTTGTTTCCTTTTTAAACAATCGTAAGTTGTTACTTTATATTAAAAAAATCGCTTAATTTTATAAAAAAAATTATAAAAGAGCGATGTTTTGAAAATATTTGTTTTAAATGTAATTTATTTAGCTTTAAGTTTTTTCGCGTTTAAAGATATTTTATTTACCTATTTTTTTTTTTTTGTAATTGTCTATCATCGGTCCAATTAATCTTTAGCACTTTTTTTTTTTCGCTCTTTAAAATGTTCTCAAAACGACTAAAAAATCTGGCCAGCTTTTCGCAACTAAATATTATTTACGTCAGCAATCGAGAGCGATCGCTCCCGCTTCCCAACTAAGCCTGTTTACATGAAATTTAAATATAAAAAAATGGTATCATGGTTTCATATTCTATTCCATATTTCTTGGTAAAACAATTTTTAGTTAAAAGCTTATTTTGTGTGTTAATAACATATAAGATATAAATAAAAACATTTGTATGGTAAACTTTTGCAAGTCTTTGAGTATATTAAGTAAATTAACTTAGTTGATAAATTAATATTTGAATAACTGTTAGTTACTGGTTGTTTTGATTTAGTTTATAAGTAAATTTACTGTGATGTACTTTATCCATTCAGTAAGTCAAAGTAAATATAACTTTAAAAGGTTCAGGGTCGTTAAAGCAAAAAAATGTTGAAGCAAAAAAGATGCTGGTTTCTACTAGCATAGCTTAACTATTAGAAAAAATTTTTTAAAAAACAAATTTAATATATATTTTAATATACTTAAAGTAGTTAAACTAATAATATAAAATTGTTAATAAAATTATAATTTAAATTATTAATAATAAGTTAATTTAGTGCAATTTTCTAAAAACAAAAATAAAAATCAGGCTGTTTTGATAAAAAAAAAAAATTAATGAAAAAAATAAATCCGTTTTAAGGGGTCTTCCATAAATTACTTCATGCTTTAGGGAAGAGGGGGTAGGGGTAAGCGATTTTGTGACGATTTGTTATGAGAGGTCTCCGATTTTGTGACGCAATTTTTTTTTTTAAGTTATGAATCTAGAGAAGACTTTTTTTTAATTAAAAGAGTATTTGACCCAACTACAACCCTCACTTTATGCATCTACATGTTGATTGTAAAATCACTGCACCTAAATCTTACTTAGCAATATTAATCTACACTTCGTTAACAGAGTAGTTACAGCCTGTTAACAGTTGTAACTGTCAGGGGCTATTCTAGCCATTTTCGACGAAATTAAAATTTGAGGCCTTTTTTTTTTTTTACATTATTTATGGCAAATATTGTTATTTTTGCGAAAAAACCGCCGATTTTTTGCTAAAGTTCGCTAGAACGAGGAGGTACCGCCGCCCAAATTTTTTTCCTAGAATAGGCCCTGACTGTCTGTGTGCAGTGCACATTCTGCGTTTTGACTTTATATGGTCCAAGTGCAGAACTTTATCAAGTTGGTGCACAAAAGTGTGTAGCAACAAAAAAAGCAACAACAAAAAAAACCACTGAGAGACAAACCTCATACCCTCAGTTTACTAGCCGGAAGAGTAATTCGTTTGGTCACGCTAACATGACTAATACAGAGAAAACTATATTTATTAAATAATAATTTTGCTTGTTTATATCGGAAAAATAGTTATTTAAAATTGGGATGATGTTTAGGATAGTAATGTTAATTTATACAAATTTTACACGAAACAATTGAGTTGAAAAAAACATTGAACAGACTGAAAAGTGCTAAGTAATTAACTCAAAGAAGTTAAAAAATTTATGTACATTATCATTGAAATCATTTTTTTTTTAATTTTTCAGGGAGGGGGTACAAATTTGTTGCATAATATTAGAGGGAGGGTCAATAAAATGTTACAATGCATTACGAGGGAGGGGGAGAGAAGGGGGTCAAAAAAAGTTAAAAATTGTGTGACATAATCTATGGATAATTCCTAACATCTTTTCTCTTTTAAACTTTTTGCTTTAACAACCTTTTAAAATATTATTGGCTTCCACGCAGAGACTTAAAGTAATATAAATTCACAAGTGCTTTACATTGAACGAAAATCTCAGCGCAAAAAAGCAAAATGATCATGTGCAAAAGAGCAAAATGATCTATTCAAAAAGATAAATTTAGAGTGATTTTAGTTTATGAACCCTAATAAAAAAAACATAGACAAAAACATTACTTTTAAGAATTTCCAAAAAAAAAATGCTATATTAGAAAAAAAAAAATAATAATAATCGCAAAATTATTTTTTGAAAAAAAATAATTTTGCGATTATTATTAAAAAACAAATCGCGAAAGTTTGAAAAGCAATCGTGATACGCTTAACTTGAGTCCTGTAATGGCATTTTTATATAATAATAATGTTAATTGTACATATAAAAAACATGTGAGTCACTCAACTGTAGTTGTGTGACTTTAACAGTAAAATGAAAAAAACTAATAAAATTTGTGATATAACAAAATAATAACAATCCAACTTTTATTTAGAACTGTCGTTCTCATGTTCCTAGAGTTTATTTTTAAAAGTATTTAAATTAAGAGTTAACAATGTCATAGTTTAGACTCTTCCATTTATTAACAATTCTATTAGTAAAGTAATGCATTCTTGCTTCCGAAATACGAACATTTTGTTTGTATTTCGGAAGCAACCATTTATTATGACCTCTTAATTTTGGATATAAGTTGTTTATTGAAGGGTATTTCCAATTTACTTTATGAATCTCATTTTGAATTTTATAATATTCTATTACATCACTCCATTCTCTTCGTTTTTTTAATGACGTCAATCCAAATTCTTTTAATCGCTCCACATATTTCATACCTTTTTTTTTTTTTTTTAATATCTTCACTTTCAATAAGGCTGCAAGCAACCACTAATTAGTGTTGGAAGTTACTAGAAGAGAAAAGATGAAGATTGTAGAGCAAGATAATGATTGACAGACAACTTGAAAGATTGCAAACTATATGAATCAGGAAAGCAAGATGAAGGAAGCGAATTCCAAAGAACTGATGTTCGAGGAAAAAAACTAGACGAATAAGAGTTTTTGGAGCACTTAGGAACAGTAACAGAAAAAGGATGAGACTTAATTGAATGACGAGTAACACGAGAATGAATTTTAGTAGATGGCACAAGAGACGCTAGCTCTTTAGAGCAGTGCCCATTATAGTATTTGTAGAAAAAAGAAAGAGAAGCAACATTACGACGATGTGACAGAGGTTGAAGGTTGGCTGAAAGAGTAGGTCCAACTATGTTTACAATGCATTTTTGCACCTTGTCTAAAAGAGAAAGGGCATCATTAGAAGATCCACCCCAGATATGGCAACAGTATTCCATATAAGGCCGGATTTGAGATTTATAGAGATAGAGAATAGAATCCAGAGTAAGAAAGTGACGAGCTCGATAAAGAGAAGCAACTTTAGCAGATGCTAATTTTGCAACGGATTTAATATAAGGTTTCCAAGAAAGATCAGAAGTAAGAGTTAATCCTAGAAGATGAAGGGTAGGAGACTCATCCAGTACATTACCATTCATAAATATAGAAAGGTCTAAATTATTGCGATAACGATTGGCTGAAAAAAATTGAATTTTATCTGAATTAAAGTTCACCAGCCACTGTGAGCCCCATGCTGTAGCAGAAGTGAGATCCTTTTCAAGCTCAGATGCCCCCTGCAAGCAATCAGAGGGAGTTGGCTTCTTATTGTGACAAGAATAAATGGTAGTATCATCAGCAAACAATGCCACCTTAGATGTGAGAAAATCTGGAAGATCATTAATGTAAATTAAAAAGAGTATAGGGCCAAGGATTAAACCTTGAGGAACCCCTGAGGTTACAGAATAAGAAGAAGAGTGCTGTCCATCAAGGACAACTTTTATACTATGATTGGAAAGGAAAGATTCAATAATCTTAAAGATGTTTTTTAAACATCTTATTCTTGTTGCTCTTCATTGTACTTGTTCTATTTTTAATGATGTCTTTTTATAATAAGGATTCCAAATTGATGAAGCAAACTCCAAATGGGGTCAAACTAACAAACAATATAGCAGTTTCATTAGGTCTTTATCTAAGTATATAAAACAATGTTTTATTTGATCAAGTATTCTGTTTGCTTTTCCTGCGATCATATCTATATGATTTTTCCATTTTATATCATTAGATATTAGGACCAAAGATGTTTTTATCATAGTGTTATGACTTTAATTGCTCATTGGTTGGCTTATATAGTAATTATAGCGAGGTTTTTTTTCCCCTATATGCATAATTTTGCACTTTTTATTGTTAAAGTGTAATAACCATTACTGAGCCCTGTGGCACTCCACTTGTTACCTCCTTCCAATCTGATTTATAAGTACCAAGGACAACTCATTGAATTATATTAGTCAGATATGCTTTAAACCAATTTACTAAAACTTCATTTTCACAATATGCTTTTATTTTTATTAACAACCCTTTGTGTGTAACTGTATCATATGCTTTAGAGAAGTCCAAAAAAGCTATATCAATTGAAAAACCACGTTCCTGAGACTGTGTAATTAAATCTAAAAATCTAGTAAATTTGTGTAACAGTTTTTACTACGGATAAAGCTGTGCTGCAAATCAGATATTAATTTATTTTCAACAAGATATTTCATTGAGTCTCTTAATATACTCTCCATTACTTTGCATACGACAGACATTAATGAAATAGCACGGTAGTTTGTTGCTTTCAATTTGTCCCTTTTTTTAAATATAGGGATAATATTTGCACACTTCTATCATCTTTTTTTCGCAATAAACATGCCTTTGAAAAAGCATTGCAGTTTATTATGCAATTATTGGTTTACTTCTTAAAAGGACTTTGCGTTTATCATTATAGTTGACCACGCAAACTTGGCCATATTGTCATTAATGTTATAGCAACAAGGCTTGAATTAACGCAAAAAAATCTAATCGCTGAAAAAAAATTGCCCCCCTTCCCTTTCCCCATACTATGCACTGCTTTGTGGTATTGGGGGAGGGGGTGTGTTAGTATAAAAATCTTTTGTACAAAATTGTTATTTTTTCAACATATTATCTCTCATATTTAAGTATTATCTTATAATTTTCTCATTTGGTGGAGTTTAAAATAGCATAAGTTACTGTTATAATTTACAACTTAAGTTACAATTTAAAGTTTAAGTTGCAGTTATAGTGTAATGAGCAAGTAATGTATTTAATACTATTTTAATTATAACTATAATTGTTTTTACCTAACTAATGTTAAATAAAAACTTAAAAAAATAAAAGTAAAAAGTTAAGAGTAAAAAGCAAACATTACAATATTTAAACCACTTTAATTAGTCATAGAAAACTATTTAATATGTTCATGCTGATGATAAAACACGTGTTATTTTCAAAGAGTATTCAATTGTTATTATAAAAACAACAATAAAGCAAACTACTAAATTGTTTTAAAAATATAAAGAGCTTGTCAGTGAAGAACCCAGAGTTTATTTGGGGATACCGATTTTTTTTTTTGACAACGTTGAAGGGGGTGGGGGAGGGAAGGATGTTTTGACTCCCCCCTCCCTCTTCCTTCTTCCCTAGTTAAACGGGTGCCGCAACAATAATTTTTAATAATCACTTTTTCAATAATCATTTATGTTTATCTTGTTTAGTTTTATCCTATAATAAGGAGTTGAGTTAAAGGCATTTTTTTTGAATACATAAATTTACTGGTGGACAATGTTACTTTAGATTCAATAAGAAAGCTATTTTACTTAAGACTTTAATAAACGCTTTTGTTGCAAATACCACGCTATCAGTAAATAACCATTGAAAATTATTTAAAGTATTTTAAACATTTATTTACTATATTTTCGTAAATTTAATTTTAGCAGTTATTAATGTTATAAATAATTAGTAATTAAATGTTCAAATATTTAAACAATTTTTAATCAATATTTACATTACATAATATATATTTACATATATTAAATCGCTTAATATTTGTAAAATTAACAAAATAGTTTTACGTCTTGAATTTGAATTAAAAACATGAGCATTTAATAAACAAATTCGATAAGCATTTAATAAATGTATTTAATAAACTATTCAAATATATAAACTTAAGCAATTAATAAACGTACTACTATTTTAATTTTAAATTTTGGATTTATATATTATCGAATTTGTTCATTTAACTTTTACTTAAGGTTAATTATATTTAAAGTGATTTTAAGGCCCTTTTTATTTAAAGATAATTAATTTAAAGAAAAGATTACGGTAAACATAGTTTTAATAATGTTATACTTTTTTTTTTATACATACTTTTTTGAATTAAAAGCATATTAAATTTTAAAAAACTTTTTTTAAAAATAAATTTTTTTAATCATTAACTATAATTTTAAAAAAATATGTTTCATAAATTTATGTTTCATAAAAATTATGTTTCATAAAATTATGTTTCAAAAAAAAATTTTTTTTTGAATAAATTTTATTAATCATTAACTACAATTTTAAAAAATTATGTTTCATAAATAAATTTCATTTTCTATGGGTTATTTTAAAACGATTTTAATAAAACTTTAATTTAAGTTATCAAAATCTTAATTTTTATTATTTTAAAAATCAAAAAGAATATCGAAAAGAAACACAACATTCTGAAAAAGTTTATGCTTTGCTTTTTCGTTTTCCCCGCATAAATTAAAATAGCAAGCTAAAGATCAAAAGTTCATTCATTCAAAAATTAAGCTTGCGTGAGAGTTACGACAGTTAGTAACCGAAGGCCAATTACGACACGTAGTTATATAAAAAAGTTTTTACATTTTCTTTTTATTTCATTTTATTGTCCTGAAGAAAAAATGAGGTAGCTAAAATAAACTGAAAATTATTTCTATACTACTGCATTAAAAACTGAAAACTTTTTTTCTCTTTTCCAAAAGAAAAATTAAAAGATAAAAATAATTTTTGGGCACATTTTTTTTGGCCCCCATACCGGTCAAACAGTACTAAAACACGTCTGGGTTCTTCACTGTTTGTGTTAATGTAAAACAACTTCATGATGCTGTTTCGTGCTGCTTTATACAGTTTACAACGTTAATAGCAAAACGCGTTTAAAATAAAATATAAGGCATAAACATGCCTATATTCTATAGACCAACAGAGTAAGATCAAAGCAAAAAAATATTAGATATTACTTTTTTCATAATTTAATGTTTCTTAATCTAGCATACTACTAAAAAAAGTTTAATTAAGTTTTTCATTCAAATGGTTTTTAAATTGATGTTTTCATTTAATTTTTTCATTCTCATTGTTTTCCAATAAAAATTTAAACAAAAAAATTTGGTTTAATAAATCGAATTATATTCTCTTAAAGGGACTACCAAGTCCTGAGACATGTTGTGTTCATATTAAAGAAAATGTTAAAAAAAACGTCTGAGCAAATTTTTTTTGATTAAAACTAATTAATAAATGCATACCAAGAAAAACAAATCTTGTTGTTTTAGTCGAAGCTCATCTTCTCCATTTTCTTTGGTATTTTGAGTATGTAAAATAAACACGATTTTCCAGGCGCATTATACAGACTTGATAATTTATTCAAGCACGTTTAATTCATAGGAGTTTAAGTGCATGACGTCATAGATTTTTTTTTGTTTGTTTAAAACACGGATTGTTATTTTTTACATACAATTTCCAAATCATATTCATTTCTATTATATTTTAAAGTTCTAAAATGTGTATGTAAAAAAATTAAAAACAAAATAGTATTTTATTTGTGCAACTTTTTTTAAATAATCGTCTAGACCACGTGTATTTTGATTTCTTTTGTTATAAGTTTTTCTTTCAAAATATTAGATAAAATAATTTTTAACCAGAATAATAATGCACTTTTATAAATTTACTTTGTAAATATTTTAAAAAATTATGAACGCATTTTTTCTCTGATTTTCAAAAATGTATTTATTGGTATTGAGGTGATCTTATTTCATTATTTATATTTCCATTATTATAACGTTCAATATATATTATGGCAGGAGCCATAATATATATTGGATGTTATACACATACATGGAAACATAGTTAACTTGAATGTTCTTAAAACATCTCGCGGAAGAATAAAAAGAATATTTGCGAACACTAAAAAACCACCAAATTTGCGAACAAAACAATTCTATTGGTTCAAAAAATACGCTGACTAAGCGAAATAAAGTTCTAGAGTATTCTGTTGAAATGTTTTAGGAATTGTATTATTTACAATTTGTTGCGTTTTGAGATATCTAGCATAAATTTTTTTAAGAATATATTATCAAATGAACTAATACTATAATATTATGGCTCATTCTTGGAGCCACATCTGTAAAGCCGTAAATCTTTTAAACTATTATCATTTGTTTACAAAAATAAATGTTTTATAATATATATTTTTTAAATTGTCAAAATTTTGAAAGTTAATTACAAATTATATATTTTATTAGTATATTCTAGGGTTGTTAACCGGAGGATTTTGTGCAATTCCGGAAAAACAACATTCTTTCGTAAGGAGATTGAGAACGAGGAATTACATTTTTTCGTACCGAATGTTACAAAACATTTAAAATCGCTGATGTTCATTTCGCAAAATTCACTTCCGAAATTTAGCACTTCGCAAGTTGACATACGAAACAAAACTATTTTGCAACATACGAAAGTACGGTTTCGGAAGTCGCACTTGCGAAACAAACATTTTCGCTAATCGACGTTTTGAAGTCTATAAAGAAATTTTGTTTGCCAGACTGATTTTAATTGTAAAAATTAACATCTTTAAATCCCAAAATTGATGTGTAGGAATATTCATGTTTTTTTTATAAAGCATATAAAATTTTTTAAAAACAGGTTTGAATATGCTTAAGCAAATAGTAAAAAGAGGCTCAAAAATATGCTTTAGCTTAAGCATATTTCTGATAAAATATACCTATTTCAATAATTTCTAAAAGTGTGCACGTTACTAAAGTTCTAGCAGATTTTAAAGGTATTTAGAGTCCTGTTTGAATACGCTTTTCGAAGTATAGATCTTAGAAAGTATTGTTTTTTATTGTATACTTCAATCAGTTAGATACGTGATAATTTGCCGCAGAGATCCGGGTTCGCATCCCGCAGCCATTGTAACTTTTGTTCATCAAACTCTTTTTACTTAAGATAGCATTTTTTGACCTCCATGTTCTATATTACAGATCTTTCGTCACCTTCACAATAGTGACAACCTCTCTTCTGTTAGTTATTCTTTTAAGATTGAGTTCATTGTGCTTAATTCAACACGTTTCCCTTGCTTTACTAAGTTCTACTTAAATTATGATGAAATGTACGTAAAACAACTTTTTCAAATAATATAAATCATTCTGCTTTAAATCTTTTGCTTTTTGTACTAGACATCTGTTCTAAATACTTTGTAATAATTTCTAGCTAACTCTGAGTCTAATATAACCATTTCTGAATATAATTTCCCTGAGGCTCCTACAGCCTATTGTGTTCTATTAAAAGTAACTAGTTTTTGAGTCCAGATATTAATTATAAGCATCTAATTGTTCACATTACTATTCATTTTCCTGATATATAGAATCCTATTTGCATACGTATCTCTTTCTGTAAATTCTGTTTTATATAGTTTCTTGATTATATATTAAATAAATATTACTATTTACTTAGTTGAATGAACTTATAGCTCATTCAGTTAAGACATTTGGCCGCGTAGACCCAGGTTCACATCCCGCTGTTTCACATATATTTCTTCTTTTTTTACTCTTTCTGATATCATTTACCTTTAGAGAGATCTCTCGTTCTTTATAATAAAGTATTTAATTGTTTATCACACATCCTCTTTATACTTTTTAAAAAGAAAGGCATACTGTTTATCTGTTCATTGAGAGTCCAACTTAACGGGATTTTACTGTATATATATGTATATATATATATATATATATATATATATATATATATATATATATATATATATATATATATATATATATATATATATATATATATATTATATATATATATATATATATATAAATATATATATATATATATATATATATATATATATATATATATATATATATATATATATATAAATATATACATATATATACAGTAAAATCCCGTTAATGTATGTATGTATGTATATATATATATATATATATATATATATATATATATATATATATATATATATATATATATATATATATATATATATATATATATATATATATATATATATATATATATATATATATATATATATATATATATTAGGTATATTTGTATAAACATTTGAAGAATCATTTGACAACATTTTTTTATAATTTTATTATTTATTATTTAAACTGTTAACAGTTAATATCTTAAATATATCGTAACATAAAATCTTTTGCGCCTTTTTCGTAACTACACATTTCGAAATGCTTTTTCCGTAAGGAACTATTTCGTAAGTATTCTTACGAAATGATTTGTTTCGCAAGTTTTCTTTCGCAATGCTTTATTACGGAATTTTATTTACTATTTATATTTTTGTATAGCGCATTACGGAATGTGCATTTTTGCATGTGCAACTTCCGCAATAACAATTCTATTACGGTAGATAAAGATGCGAAATTTTTGCAAGTTTTGTTTTTCGGCGAACAACCCTAGTATATTGTTAATTTTTATATCTTTTCTTAGTGCGTGGTTTAATTAATTGTTTGTTAGATTTGTAAAAACTAACGAACAATTAATAAAATAAACTTTTAATAAAATAAGTAACTATAGTTAGCTATAAAAACTTTACATTCCTTTAAAACTTGTTGTTAAAAGATAATTTAAATATTCTAAAATAAAAAGATTTCACCTAACATAAAATTACTGAACATGTATGCAAACATAAAATAAGCGTATACTAGTAAGTGACCAGGGTTAATATTTGACCGGGGCTAGGTTTGATAAAATATAGCTGGGGCCAGGTTTGTGACCGAGGCTGCATAAACATTTATATATCCTAAAGTATAACTTTTCTTATTTAAAATTCATGTTATATTTTGTATATATATCCATATATAAACATCATTATGATCAACATGTTCATTATAATCATCATGATCAACATCATTATCATCATCATCATCAGCAAGCTTTAGCCTTCTTATTTTATGCTGTTTCTCTAATATAAATAATATAGAACTTTTTTTTTTTCCTAACTAAAGCTAATTCATACAATTATTCATACAGTGTCATTAACTAAAGTAAGTCTAACATTTAATCTCTAATTCATGGGTCTGATCTGTTTATTTCTCCCCGGCATAAAGCAGAGTTATTTGCAAAGAAATCTTACTTTAATTTTACTCTTGAATACAATGGCCATACTTTTCCTGACAGTTGAACAGATTAACCCATTGTTAAACATCAAAATCACTCTGGCTTCCAATAACAAAATTAGTTCTTAATTAAACACTTCTACAGTTTGTGCTCCAGACAAGATTTCCACCATAGTTTTAAAAAAGTGTTCTCCAAAACTATACTACGATTCGCATAACTCTGTTAGTTTATTAGTTTTATTAGTTTCTTTATATAAAGATTTTGAGGCTATTAAATTACTTCTTTATAACTGCAGTAGTGAAGTTATTCTCGAAGGCCTACCCTCTTCTTTATTTCAAGCAATTTTGAGGGTACCACAAGGTTCTATCTTTGATCCTGTATTATTTCTTATCTACAATAACGATCTTCATGAAATCTAAAGTGGCTCGATTTGCTGATGACTCAACTTTATACTCTTGTATTGACAAAAAATCTTCACTTTTTAATTATTTAAAACAAGCAACTGAATTTAAATTTGATCTTTTTCTGTAACAGCCAAAGACTTGCAGTGGCTTAAAGATTTTAATTCTGAACTTAAAATCTGCAATTTTTGTTAGACAACAAAACTCATTTATTTACTGCAAAAAAAAATTGCAATATTGTTGACATTTCTATATTGACAAATAACAACCCTAATACTCTCAGACAAATCTAAAAGCACATTGTAAATGTAATTAGATCTGCTTTATCTGCCAAGCTTGAGCCACTCTCCCATTATTGTAAGGTTGCATTTCTTTCTTTTTTCTACAAATACAATCATGGTCATTTCTCAAACGAGCTATCATCTCTATAAAGATAAACCAAAACTCATTCTTGCTTGGCTATTTATTCAACAAGTTGCATCCTTTTATTGTATCTGTCCCTTTGTGCTATAAAAACTTTAATTAATCCAGTTTTTTTCCTTGCACATCAAAAAACCTTATAACTATTAGTTGTTATTATTATTATTAGTTGTTATTATTATTATTATTAGTTGCACATCAAAAAACCTTATAACTATTATAACCTTAGAACTATCTTCATGTTTTTTTTTATATACAACCTACAACTTTTCAAATTTTCATTTATACGTTATCTCATATTGTAACTTATCTCTATTTTAAAGTAACTTATAACTTAATAATGGTTGCTTGCAATCTTGTTGGAAGTAAATTAGAGTTTAAAAATATATAAATGTATGCCAGTATTTAATAAATAGTAAATGTAAGCATAAATTTATAATACATTAAGTATTATAAATTTTTTTCTACCCTGGGCTATCAACCTCTGCTAAATGTTATAATTTTACCTTGGCCAGGTTTGCAAAAAGTCTTATTTTTAGCCAGGGCCGGGCCCCAGTCATTTGGAAATATTATTAGTAATCTTATTTTTATTAAAATAAATATAAAATTAACAATAATATTTCCAAACAAATCAAGAGTAATTGTGAATTCACAAAATTTTTTCAAGGTTATTTTGTTTTTTATAAATAAAAGTTTTTAGTCTAAATCTATCATTTTTTCCCTAGAGCACAAAAAATGCTGTTAACAAATAAATGCTACAAATATAAATTTTGTATTTTTACAGTGTTAAAAGCTTAATCAGTTCTACAAATATCGCATAAAGTTTGACTACGTTAAGGGGAACAGTTAATGTTAAAACGTAAAGAATATAAGTTATCAAAATTTCAAATAATTAAGTAAAAACAATTTTAAATTTCGAAACTTTCTGTTTATGTGCTCTTTACATTTTTACCTTAATATTATCAAGTGCTACTTCACATTCATGTTACAGATAAATCAATTTCAAGTAGGGTTTGTTTAAAAAGTAGCAATTGTATCAGGAAATCTTGTGGCCAAATTTAAGCTGAAGTTATACTTTAAAAAATGCCAAACATTAAGTATTCTAATGAACTATTTAAAGTGATAAGCAATAAAACATATGTCAAAAAAACCAAACCATGTTGTATTTATGATACTTGACCCTTTACCTTCAAATTTATTTAAAAATATTAATAAATTTTGTTCAATATTTAAATTTCATTTATTCTTAAAAAAAATTTAGCTTATTTTTATTGCAATTATTTTTTTGGTTTTTATTCCTAAACATTTTTTATTTTTTCAACTAAAAGTTAAATTTCTTGTAAACGTGTTCCGAGGCTTTTGCAGTTAACATATGCTAAAATTTTATTCATAAAAGAAAGGGCCAGAGATATGAAGTCCCAAAAAGAACCGGATTTGAATGTCGCCAAAAGATAATTTTGTTCTAGTTTTTGTTATTCAGGAGCATTAATAATATAAAAAACAACTATGGACTACTACTGGTATAAAAGTTAAGACTTTTAAGTTAGAGTAACAATCACTTTTTGAACCCGGGGTCCTTAGTTATAATGGTGGAAAGGATTCCAGGACACCTCGGGCTTAAAAATAATATGCTTTAAGTCATAAAACTTCATGAGTTTTTTTTTTTTTATATAGCAGATCAGCTAACATGTTTAGTCAACTAACAGTCAACTAACATGTTCTTCAACTAAAAGTCAATTAACATGTTCAGAGCTTTTGGAAACCAGAGACCAGAGGCCGGGTGAATAAAAATGAGCAATTGCTTTTACTCAGTAACAACTCAGCTTTACGTGAATATAACATTAGCAAAATTCCTGTTTTTTTATTCATGTATAGCTGACCAATTACTAAATAAAAGCAACTGCTCATTTTTATTCACCTGGCCTCAGGAAAAATAGAGATATTAAAGCTGGAGCAATTTTGGAATTCAGCAATTGAAAACTCTATTGAAAAAGCGCAATGATCTATATAATTTTATAAATGGTACTTGAAAACCTAAAATAATTTTTGCTTTTACAACAAAATTGCTAAGAAAACAATTTAATAAAAAAAATCATTTTGAGTTTAAAGCCACAAAATTTAAAAAATAATACAATAAGAAAATTTTAATTCATTTATACAAATGTTAAGAAAAAAACTTGTTTACAGGCCTTTGCGTAAGAATATATGACCACAGTTCTTTGTTTTAAAAACTTGACCACAGCTCTTTGCAAGTTTTGATAATTAGCGCGTTTAAAAAATGCGCTAAAAAACAAAACAAAATTAAATTAAAATAAACAATCCAAAAACTGAATTGGAAAACTGAAAAAGAATAAAAATCTTAAAAATATATACAATACAAAAATTAACTTAAAAAAATTAAAATTTTGAAGATTAAATAAATATAGGAAAAACCAGGAAAAAAATCAAATCATTTAATTAATGTAAACTTAATTATAAGCGAAAGTAAAAAAAATAAAAAATTATCATAGCTCCATTAATTTGTATCTTTTCCTCCCATAAATAAATAAGCTAATATAAGTAAAATAATCAAGTATGCTATAGAAGAAAGAAATCATGTTTTGGCATGGTTTTTGCATTCGCTTACAAAAGCATGCAAAATTTTACTTAAAATGAATGCTTTTGCAAAAACTTCAAAAGAAACCATGCTGAAACATTTCGATGGCTTTCTTTTATTGAAGAAAACAATCATAATGTTTAAGCATGGTTTCTTTTATGTAATTAGCAATTACATTGAAAGTTTAAAGCAAATGAATTCATTATAAATAACATTTTGAAAGTTTGCATTTTTTTCAATTTTCTAATATTCCTTAAAGTGAAGTAATGTTTGTTTGTATATTAAAAACACTTTAAAAAGTTTTTTTTAATGTGCATTTATTATTAATTTGCGTACACTTTGCAAATGTGTAAAAAAAATGTTTTTGAAAAATAAAAATTAAAATTTACTAAGCATCTTTGATGTATTTAATAACTTATTAACTAGAATAAAAATTATTTAAAAATAAAAATCCCTTATTTGACATAAATCTCTTAAGTTAAACGATCGTTAATAAACAAAAATATGCAAGTCAACGTTCATTAAAAAAAAACTTTATGTGGCGCTCTGGGATAGTTGAAAAATAGTTGACAGATGCGATTGTTTCAAGATAATTATAATTCTTTTTTTTTGTAAATATTTTTTTTATTAGAAATTACATTTCCATAATAAAATGGTTTGTAATTATTTTTTTATAGCTTCTGTACTCTTTTTGCCTAAAACTCTAATCTGAATATTTTTTTCAATTATTGCCTTTTATTACGTTGCAATAAAGTACTCAGGAAATTTTGTAGCAGTTTAATTGTAATTATGGAATCAATTAAATTAAAAATCGCATTTACATTTGCTTTTTTTTTTTTTGGCGCATTTTTTAAAAGCTTTAGTTGTCAAAACTTGCAAAGAGCCGTGGCCAAGTTGTCAAAAGAAAGTATTATCAGCGTGGTCATATAGGGCGTGCGACCGCACGCCTCTTACGCAACGGCCAGTGTTTATATAAACATTTTTTAAATTTTATTAATTTTCAATAGCATTTCTACATTATTTTTGTTAATTTAGTTAATTTTCTAATTGAACTTATTTTCCAGTAGTTTAAAAAAGTTATTGTCTTTAAAAAATAAAAACTAAAGTGAATTTTATGATGTCAAATTCATATTAAGCTAATGAGTTAAGCACTTTCCATTTAAAACAAGGTCTGCCTTTATATCATTATAAAAATTAAATTTGTAATTTAAACAATATAATTAAATTTAACTTCAAAAGATTTTAACTTTAAAAGCTCACAATCTTTTTCACCCTTTTTATCGATTTATCAAGCATATCAGTTTAGCTTTTAAACTTCTTCTAGATTAAAATACTATTATTCTGTTCATTTAAGAATATTCAAATGCAAAAAAAATATTAAACAAAATTAAAAAAAAGGTTAAAAAAAATCTATTATATTTCTATTATTTACTATTTTACCTCACTTTTCAAAAAATAAAATTATAGTCAAACAAATTATAAAATTAAATATTAAACATACCTTTTCGATTAAACTTCCTTTTAAATTGCCATTAACATTGTTATCAAATGTAAACTTTTCATGTAGTTTACCCAGTTTTGTTGCATATTCTAAATCTAACTTATATCGTTTTGAAACATAATCCTCCATTTGCTCTAGTAACTTTATCTCTTCTTTTGACATCTTTTCAACATAATCGATGCCATTTTTCCCTTCAAGATAGAAAGAAAAACTTTCTTTTTCTGAATTGATTTCACTGCAAAAACTATTATTTTGAATATATGGCATTGTGTGTAACTAATAACTTTTTATTGACTAAGTAAAAAATTTATTTTATTTATACAATATTAAAAGTTAAATCAGTTAAATATTATAAATATATACAGAATATTAAACAAACATAAAATTTATTAACAAAATTATATAAATATATAATATATATATATATATATGTATATATATATATATATATATATATATATATATATATATAATATATATATATATATATATATATATATATATATATATATATATATATATATATATATATATATATATATATACATATATATATATAAGATAAATATATAGAATAAAATATTAAAAAAAAGATTTAACAAAAATGACAAAAAACAACAGAATAAAATATAAATGATATTATAAAATTATTATATTCTAATAGAAATCCACAAAATACTTAACTACACTACCAATTTGATAAATGCTGACAGATAAAACTTTGTTATAAATGCAACAAGTCTCTAAAATTGGTACTTATTAGATAAATAAACTCACGCCAATAAGATATAGAAATATACATGAATTAAATAAACAACTAAACCATACAAAGTTTAATGCCGTCATAGATACCAAGATCGAATGTTGCTAACCAAATAAAAAAATAGGTTTAAAATAAAATATAACAACAACAACCAATACAGTAAACAAAACCACTACAACATCAAATATCAAAAACTTGTTGAGCAGGAAAAAAAATTTTACATGTATAAAAAATAACAACCTAAAAACAAACATTTTTACATATAGATGCACACATACGTATACAAAAATATAGATACACACATTATTCTTTAATATATATATACATATATATATATATATAATATATATATATATATATATATATATATATATATATATATATATATATATATATATACATATATATGTATATATATATATATATATATGTATATATATATATATATATATATATATATGTATATATATATATATATATATATATATATATATATATATATATATATATATATATATATACACACACATATATATATGTATATATATATATATATATATATATATATATATGTATATATATATATATATATATATATATATATATATATATATATATATAT
Source organism: Hydra vulgaris (assembly GCF_022113875.1). Classification (NCBI taxonomy): domain Eukaryota; kingdom Metazoa; phylum Cnidaria; class Hydrozoa; order Anthoathecata; family Hydridae; genus Hydra; species Hydra vulgaris. Next base: position 47,320,008 of record NC_061160.1, on the reverse strand, counting down.
ATATATATATATATATATATATATATATATATATATATATATATATATATACACACACACATATATATATATGTATATATATATATATATATATATATATATATATATATATATATATATATATATATATATATATATATATATATATATCTTGGGGTGTCTCAAAAAACTAAATTTTTGAAAATAATCTACTCCCGTCCCCAAAATGTGTTCTATTTAATACAAAAACTGTAGGTTTAAATTTTTTTTGAATAAAAAATATTTTAAGGGGTACCCAAGACCCTCAAATATTTAATGCGTCAAAAATACAAAAAAATGTCAAACTGGTACTTAAATGAAGCAAAATTACATAAAAATTTCAAAAATAATATTTATTTTGAAAAAAAATGTTATTTTTGGTTTTATTGCATAAAAAACTGCATTTTTTAACAAAAAATTTAAAAAAATGCATTTTTATATTTTTTTATGATAATTTTGAGAAGTTGAAAATTTTTCAAGATGAATATTATTTTTTTAATTTTTATATAATTGTGCTTCATTTGAGTACTACGTTGACATATTTTTAAAAAACTTTTTTTTTGAAAATATTAGGGACCCATTAAATATTCAAGGGTCTTTAAAATATATTTTATTCAAAAAAAATGACCCTTTAAAATATATTTTATTCAAAAAAAATGTACACCTAGTGTTTTTGTATTAGATAGAACACATTGAGTGGGTGGGAGCAGGCTTTTCTCAAAAAAGTTTTTTTAAAAGCCACCCTAACACACATATATATATATATATATATATATATATATATATATATATATATATATAATATATATATATATATATATATATATATATATATATTTATATATATATATATATATATATATATATATATATATACATATATACATATATATACATATATATATATATATACATATATATATATATATATATATATATATATATATATATATATATATATATATATATATATATATATATATATATATACAACTATAAGCATGAAAATAGCAGTACTAAAAAATTATTCGTACTTTCATTATTACTCTTCTTCTGTATAATATAGAAAAACAAATTTTTTATGTGTGTATTTACAATAATGAGATAAGTAAATTGAGCATACGAGGATTCAATTCATCCAAGAATACAGTTATTTTTAATAAAATTATTGTAATTGTGAGAATGCATTAAAATAGCAGTGGTTGTATTGGTTTTAAAGTTAGTTTTAAAACTTAAAAAAATTTTCGTAATTTTTACAGGAAAAGTAAGTATAACTTCAATTATAATATATACTTTATTTATCTGTATGCTGTGTATGGTAACAACTTTTTCTAAACCTTTTAAAGTGGGCCGTGGACGTCATTGTACACCAACAAAACGCAACATTATTTTGAAGCATCATAGAGAGGGTAAATCTTACTCATATATACAAAATGTTATCGGATGTTCAGCAAAGATGATTTCAAATGCCTTAAATTATAAAGCAAAAGTTGAAAAACGAAGTGGAAATCGTTAGACTACCGCACAAGAAGACCGAAGAATTGTAAGGTATGTTAAAAGTAAACTATTTTCATCGACAAAGCAAGTCAAAGATGATCTTGATTTACATGTGAGTGACACAACTGTTCGTAGGCAAGAACAGTTTATATGCACACAGTCCACGAAAGGTTCCTTTGTTGACAAAAAAACATACCGCCAAACGTTTGCAGTTCTCAAAGCAACATCTGAATTGGCCCATAAAAAAGTGGCGCAACATATTATGGACCGATGAATCGAAAATCGTTCTTTATGGAGGTACAGGTTCAAGACAATATGTAAGACGTCCAGCTAATACAGAATTTCAGAAAAAATATACCATTAAGTCTGTAAAACATGGAAGAGCCAAAGTCATAGTATGGGGCTGCTTCTCATATAATGGTGTAGGCCTTATTTATAAGATTAATGTTATCATGGACCAACATATATATGTCAACATACTCAATAATACCATGCTGCTCTATGCTGTTGAAGACATGCCGCTAAAATGGGTCTTCCAACAAGATAACGACTCAAAACACACTAGTCATAAGGCAAATGAGTGGTTTCAGGTCAATGGGGTTGAGGTTATGAAGTGGCCTGCTCAGTCACCCAACCTAAACGCCATTGAAAGCTTATGGAGAGACGTTAAAAAAGCAGTTTCTGCTGACAATCCAACTAATGCTCAGCAGTTATGGATAGCTATTCAACAAGCATGGTATGCAATACCCAAAGAAAAATCTCAACACCTTGTTGACTCAATGTATCAGCGTTGCGAAGCCGTTATTCAAAACAAAGGTTTTGCAACAAAATACTAAAGGTAAATATATTATATTATACTTATTTTTAACTTTTTAATGTTAAAAAATTAACTTTTTTAATGTTTAACTCTAAAAAAAAATTTTTTTTTTTCCATTTTCAGATACCACTGCTATTTCAATGACTGCAACCTTTTTTTAATATTATTGTTTTGTTTCTGGAATAAAATGTAAAACTACTATTGATGTGATTTTTTTTTATTCTATTAGATAAGTGTCAAAATAAATATAATAAAAAAATTTTAGTAATTAGTAAAAAAAAATACATACATACATACATACATACATACATACATACATACATACATACATACATACATACATACATACATACATACATACATACATACATACATACATACATACATACATACATACATACATACATACATACATACATACATACATACATACATACATACATACATACATACATACATACATACATACATACATACATACATACATACATACATACATACATACATACATACATACATACATACATACATACATACATACATACATACATACATACATACATACATACATACATACATACATACATACATACATACATACATACATACATACATACATACATACATACATACATACATACATACATACATACATACATACATACATACATACATACATACATACATACATACATACATACATACATACATACATACATACATACATACATACATACATACATACATACATACATACATACATACATACATACATACATACATACATACATACATACATACATACATACATACATACATACATACATACATACATACATACATACATACATACATACATACATACATACATACATACATACATACATACATACATACATACATACATACATACATACATACATACATACATACATACATACATACATACATACATACATACATACATACATACATACATACATACATACATACATACATACATACATACATACATACATACATACATACATACATACATACATACATACATACATACATACATACATACATACATACATACATACATACATACATACATACATACATACATACATACATACATACATACATACATACATACATACATACATACATACATACATACATACATACATACATACATACATACATACATACATACATACATACATACATACATACATACATACATACATACATACATACATACATACATACATACATACATACATACATACATACATACATACATACATACATACATACATACATACATACATACATACATACATACATACATACATACATACATACATACATACATACATACATACATACATACATACATACATACATACATACATACATACATACATACATACATACATACATACATACATACATACATACATACATACATACATACATACATACATACATACATACATACATACATACATACATACATACATACATACATACATACATACATACATACATACATACATACATACATACATACATACATACATACATACATACATACATACATACATACATACATACATACATACATACATACATACATACATACATACATACATACATACATACATACATACATACATACATACATACATACATACATACATACATACATACATACATACATACTTACTTACTTACATACATACATACATACATAACATTCATATTATTTTTTTTTTACAATTAAATACATTCTTATAACTGTGAAATTAACTGGAAAAGGTGTATTTACTTCCGCGTGCACGAACAAGCTATTAACTTCGGTAAAATGAAAATCGAAAGTAGAAAATCGAAAGTACTTTAAGATAAATGAAAACAGTCTTTAAAAGAAAGTTTATGAAATTATTTTGTACTACTTACTTTTTTTTCTTTAATGTAATTAAATCGTAATTTATTTTCTTTGTACTTGGCCGACGAAGTAAAGAAGGGGGGAGGGGGTTTCAAGGGGTGTACGACCTCCTTTTTTTTAAGGATTTTTTTTTTACAAGAAACTTCAGGATATAGGAGACTTTTTACAGAAATTGACAAGTGAGCCTCACACTTCGAAATACGTGTCGTTTGTCCGGTTGTATTATATAGTGAGTGTTTAACAAAATTTATAATACATTTATAATGAAAATGGGTAAAATGGGATAGTTGTATCCCGTATAACCTCAAAAAATATAAATCGTTTAAGAATTCTCATTTGATTTTGTATAGAATTATAAGCTGTATTAAAATATATACAAATCCAAACACCGCATAATGAATCGTTTCATACAATCTAGCTGGACAAAAATATTTTGTCCAGCTAGATTGTATGAAACGAATTCCATTGTTCTAGTCATGAATGGTTTTAATAAACAATATTTTGTTGTTTTATTGAATAATCACCCTAGTTTTAAAAACTTAGAAGTTCTTTTTGAGCAGGATAGAGGAAAAATCCCTTACCTACAACCCCCCCCCCCCTCATTCTCCCTCATTGCAACAACCACTGTTATAATAAAAAAATGAAGTAAAAAAGAAAAAATATATTTATGAAACAAGAATACTAAATTTTATATTTAGTTATCAAAATACTCGTCGATTTCCTATTCTTGGAACAATCAAATTCAAAACCTCTACTAGTAACTTGCTTCTTTTTGCAGACAGTTCTCTAAGTGAATTGATAACAGGATCAGATGTTATTAAGAGCGTATTCAGCAAATCCATATTTGTAGAAATACGTGACTTCTTCCAAGTGTGATGTTCTCCAAATCTCCTACAATCTTTATTTCGTGCTTCTAGAGATTGTTCTAAGAGCTGGCCAAATGGAAGAACACACAACCTTATAACTTCCGTGCTATGCAATAAAACTTTATGCACTGTAACAGGCATGTAATACCACGAATATAAATATAAAGTCCATGTTTCAGAACAAATTTTTTCAAATTTGACACAATCAATGTCATGGCCAGAAGATAGTGTTCTTAACAAAACACTTAATATTTTAATTAATTCAACGTCTAACCCTGTAATCTCTCCGCTACTTTCTGGCTTTAAAAAAAACCTGCGAGCTGTGTTGCCATCATTTATATTGTCATAATGAGGCTTCGGTCTATCCACAAGAAGTCCCATTTGTTTTCACTTTTGCCTAATCTTTTTTGAACGATTTCTGATACGACATTTATCCTCTTTGCCTCTAACTTGCCACTTTTTAATGTCTAAACGGTAGCTAATGTGTAGCAGGCAAAAGTACGTATCCAAGCATGCTAGGTAGAAAAATCAAAAATTATTATTTTCTTTTTTATTAATTATACCTTTTAATTCATAATTTATCATTTTTAAAGTAGCACCGCAAATATAACATTTTTGTGTGGAGCGCGTATCAGTTAAAGCATTGCATACTTTTCCGTCTGTCATTGTAAGTAACAGACATTACACAATGTTGGAAAAAGTTCAGATATTTCTTTTAAAACTTTGTCAGTTTCTATTACAGTAAATTCCTGTGTTTCTTTTGAAAATATGAATTTAATTGGTCGGCAATAAAGTGTTGACAATGGCCGAGGATTTTGCCAAATAATAGTATTAGAGTCATCACTCAATCTCAACGGAACAAACGCAAACACAAACACAAAATCATCATTTGGATCGGAGTTCTCAAATCTTTGTTTATAGGTATTGTGGCCAGAACTTCCGTCACATCCCTATTTGCTTATTAATGTAAGCGACAAATTAGAGGATGCATTTTTGGGAAATTGACTTAATGTTTCAATTAAACATTCAGTTGTTTTGTTCAATATGACTTAAATTTTAATTTCAGCTCGTGTTTTTGAGATAGAAATAAATTCTTCTGGAGGGTAACACAACCTTTTGGATTTACATAAATTAAAGTTAGACAGAAACACTTCATGCCCTGCTTTCATTGACCATTTTCTTGTTTGTTTATAAGAGTGACTAGTACTCTTGAAATCTACATAATAAGCAAGTGCCTCATCGCTAATCAACTGTCTGATACCAAAAATAACATCTGTAGATTTTCTTCGCTCTAAGGTTTCTGTACTTTTTCTAATAGAAGTAGCTACGTTTCTTTGACCCGACAAACGATGTGCTATTTCAGCAGCTGTTGTTAATTCATTGGCACTCCACGATTGCAATAAGTCTTCAATTCTACGTCTTTTGGTTTTTAAAGATGAGTCTTTTTCTTTGACCGACCTTGAGGCCGACTTTCTTCAGATGTTGTAGAAGTACAAGATCGATAAAAATTTATTTTAAATTCTAAATTATTGCCCTCTAACCAACTTTTATTTTTATTTAAAAAATGATCCATATTTCTATCGGCTGCATTCCGCTTTTGCGCAAATTTAGCGGATATGCTTGCCATTTTTAACTGTATTTTTTTTCGAATCACTAGTAACATTTTCTGTAGTATAGTCTTTCAAAATAAATTCACACAAAAGAGAATTTCGTTCTTCCTTTGCATGTTTTTGCCATTCTTCAAATAAATCCAATTTTGTAATAGAATACACTCGGTCTGAAAAAAATTAAATAAAAATGAAACGGGCAGACATGGGCAGCCAAATTTTTATATTTAGGCGCCTTATTGTTGTGGTTATAATATATAAAAAAATCAGCCTGGATATATTTGGATAAAATTAGTTATACGCTTTGAAAATTAAAAAACGAAAAAAGAAACTGTACTTTTAACATAGTTTTTTTAAAGCTACAGAATATCATCTATGACAATTATTTTAAATAAGTTTTCGATAAAATACAAACTACATACCCTCTAATGTAAAATTCATCACAGCAGAGTTAGTTATTATTTACAATAAACTAGTTATACGTTGTTGTTACACAGCAAAATTACAGCTAATTTTTTTACAAAAATATGTTTATCTTTAAGTGACATTCAAGCGCTTATGATTTAACACTTAAAGACGCGTACACTAATTAATATTTTGAATTTTTGTCTAGGGAGTATTCAGTAATATTATGGAAGTATCTACTAATTTAAAGCTGACTTTTGTCCAGCTAGATTTTATGAGCCGATTCACTGTGCGCCGTTTAAAAGTGATTCAATAAAATTATGCATTGGGAATTTTAAATACGACAATTGAAATACCAATATATGACGTCATTTCGCAAATTGACTGATGTCCAAACAAGAAGAAAATTTAAAAACAAATTTTTAAAACCCAAAGCTTTTATTATTTTAATGCTGTAATAAAAACACAAATTTTGCAATCAATTTTTTCTGATATTACTGTTTTATTTTATTAACATTGGGCTGAATGCATGTGTAAAAAAACAAAAACGTTTAGGAAGGATGCGGGTTTCGCACCACAGACATTCGTTTATGAAGTCAACGCCTTATCCAAGTATGCTAAACGCTAAAAGGAACAATTATTTTTAAAATAAGTATATTAGTTGTTTTCTAAATAAATTAGAAAACAACTAATATACTTATTTTAAAATAACTGTTCCTTTTACCATTTAAAAAATAAACTTAATTAAAATTAACTTTTTGATCTTTATTGACTTGTCAAAGGCGTTCGACACCGACACCTTTTTGATCTTTATTGACTTGTCAAAGGCGTTCGACACCTTGGTTTCTAATTGAAATAAACGGTCTTATAAATACCTCAAACAGTTTAAAACTATAATGATTGTAAAATGCTAAATAGAAAAAACTAAATATTTCTCTCTAATCAACAACAAAATAAAATAATTTCACCAACCAATAATGTAAAAATTTAAGTATCGAAATAGCTCAGAACACCAAATTCAAATAACGAAGTAGCTCAGAACACCAAACTTATGTATCGAAATAGCTCAGAACACCAAATTTAAGTATCAAAATATAGTATTGTTATCGACTTTGACTAAATCGACTAAAAGTTGACTAGTCAAAAGTCGAAATTAGTCGACTATGAAAAGTCTAATAGTTGATTTAATCAACTTTAGATTTTCTACTAATCGACTAAAAGTCGATTTAGTCGAGTCCAAAAAAATCTTATCTTTATCTCTTCGTGTGATTTAACTTTGTCAATATTTAATTTTATTACGATGCTGACCAATTAGCAAAGATATATCCTTATAAGTAGATTATTTTATAAAGATAAAATATTTGTAAAGATTGAGCCATGCGCAAGATCATTATTCATAGCTGGGTTTTTAATTCAACCAAAATATCTGAACATTGAACCTAATTTGTTGTTTCACATAAACTCAGCTCTAAGCTTACTGTATGCTGTGCCACTTCATTATAATGTAGTGGCAAAAAACAAACATTAATATTAATGTTTGTTTTTTCTCATTATACTGACTCGTTAAAAAAAGTTAATTCTTTAAAAAGATATTTTATAATGTGTCATCAGTTAACGATGCCAAAAAGATACATCTGAAATCCACAAAATATTTTGGCCCTATTAGCCACCACCTTGATACGCCACAAAAATTACGCCTCAAAGATTTTTTGCTTTAATTGTTTTGATAAATGATACAGAGAGAACCTTTTTTTTTAAAAATTTTCTCTGTTTTAATTCAATTTAAATTAAATAAGTCAATAAATTCAATCAAATTCTTTTTATTGATTGATACAAGTAACATTAATTCCCAATGGTCATTTTAAACAATTGGTTTAACTCCCTTTAGAAATTAATAACGATCAGAATAATTCTAATAATAATAATAATAGGTACTCATGTAAATCCTTTTAGTCATTATTTTCGCATAAAGGAATTCTTATCTGAACACACTTAAAAGCCGTGACTTCTTTGACTTAATTGTAATAGCTATTTCATTCTTATTCTCTTTTTATGATACAAATTTCGAATCGAAACATTAATAAAAGTAAATTCTGGAATTATTTTGTGAAAAACAATGACTCTACAATAACAACTTGTAAATACATTAAACGAAATTTACAACAAAAAGCTAAAATACAATAAAAATACAAGCTTAATGGCAAATCATTTGTTTAGTAACCATCGGATATTAAAGAGTCTAAACTTTCAAGTACAACAACAGGTCATGTATCTATCAAAGATGTATTTGCAAACTTTCACTCATATTGTTCACGTTCGCAGAAATATAGAGATTTAGAGGAATCAATGTGTAACTTTGTTCTTTAAACAGGTCAACCGCTGTCGATTGTTGATAATAAGTATTTTATTAAAATGCTAACTTCGTTTGAAAACAAATAAAAATTGCCGACCAGACAAAAGTTTTCGTATGAAATAGTGCCGCTTAAATTTGAATTATAAAAGTAATTCATCTTTTAAACCAAGCTGAATTTTGCCATCTAACCACAGATGCATAGACATCAAAAGCCTCGCATTCATACACTAACGCCACAGTACATTTTGTTGATTTAAATTTTTGTTTGAAATCGATCCGGATTGCATTAAAGCATAGCCCAAAAGCCCATACTAGCCTATATTTAAAGGAGCAAATTGAGTTAATTCTAAATGAATGGAAAATAAGTGATAAAACACTTTCAACGAGTAGTGAAACTGCTGCGAATATCAAACATAGTCTCGAAGATCTAATTAACAAATTGTACATATCTTGTTTTTGTCAAATATTAAATTTAATTGTTAAAAATGTTCTTGTAAAAGAGAATGAGCTATCAACTCACAAAAATCATTGCGTTTTCATAATTTTAAAGAAATGTAGGAAACTCGTAGGCTTATTCAAACAGGTAATAAGTTTTCTGCTCAGCTTGTAAATTGTGTTGAGTTAAATAAAATGAAAATTGACAATCAAGAAGATAAATGTTCAATTAACAAGCTAAAACAAGACGTTGCTACTCGGTGGAATTAGACCTTTTAAATGTTGCAGGCAGTTTTTAAACTTAGCGAATCAATCAAAGACGTTATTATCAAGCCAGAGAACAAAGATAATAAGGATTTGTTATTAAAAAGCTGGGAATTGGAAATCATTGGCGAGATAAATGGTTTATTAGAGCCAACACATGGCTCTAATAAATCATTTATCTCACCATATGATCAAAATATACCACTTGTTCAATTATATTACCAGCCGTTTATAAATTAACTGATTATTTTGCTAACTTCAAAAGTGAATCAAATAATCGTACAATTATGAATCTTAGCATCAAATTCAAAGATAATTTTAGTTAAAGATGTGAGGATTTTCTTAAAATTGAAAAGTTGTACGCAGCTACATATTTACATCCGCGTTTTCGAAATTTTAAATTTATATCAAACAAAACAGCGAAAATTTTTTGTATTAAAAAAGCTCATTCTTTAGTTGTTCAATTGAGCTATGTATTGCAGCTAACACCAGCAAGCTTTCAGTTGTCTAGCCAAGAGTTGTCATCTAGTCAAAGAAGCAGTGGCGGATTATCCATTAGGCTGAGTAGGCTGAAGCCTAGGGGCCCGTCAGCCATAGAGGCCCGGTTCGGAAGATGATTGCAAATTTTTTTTACAGCAAATATCGATATAGGTATGTATCATGGATAAATGAATGAATCAGAACCAAATTTTATTTTTAAACTAAAAAATCAATTTTGTAGCCCAGTTATGCTGCCCAAATGTTTGTTTTTTACTCTGTCTTAGTCAAAATTTTGCTTTATCAGAACCAAATGTTATTTTTAAACTAAAAAATCAATTTTGTAGCCCAGTTATGCTGAGAATGGTATTCTTGAACAAATTGACACTACTGATGTCATTAGGTGTTTTGCAACACTGAAATAGGAAGCATACAGTAGATTCTTTAAGATAAGATTTACCCATGAAAATACGACACATACTGTACAGTAAATTCTGTGAAATAGGACCATAGGGGGTAAGGTGTGGGTGGATGGAACAGAAAAGCATTGCGCGCATCTACGTGACTCATAAGTATTTTGTATGTATATTCAGAAACAATATTAATAAAACTTATAATATTGCTTGATTAAATATATATATATAATAATGCAGTATCTACATTGTATGTTTTTCGATTTCAGGTCATAATGGCATATCATCACAAGTCTGGGTATCAAAAAGCTAAAGACCGTGAAGATAAAAAGAAACGTGAGGAAGCGGTCATTTCAAAAACTGTTAAAATAACTGAGCTTTTTCCTACGATTAGTGTCAATGTCAATAGAGAAGACCCACCATCGAATTCACCTTTACCATGTGTTGGTCAGTGTGGTTTGCCTGGTCAATTTGGTCATGAATTTGAACGTGATAACAGTGTTGCAGCTGTATGCACTCAGTCTATCTCTCACTCTGAATCTGATGATATGGTAGACGCGGAGACACTTGCTCAGAAACCAGAAGCACAAGCTGGTTCCAAAGGTGATCACAATTCCTTTTCCACTGACATTGGGCAATGGTCTGAAGTGGAAATCAATGATACATTCTGTAACTTTTGGGTAACTCGTGGCAGTGAATGTTGTCAACATTCAAATGCTGACTTCACTAGTTTAATGCAAATTGATGGAAGCGCTACTGCTCACAGAATCTCTTTTATCGTGTTCATTCTCGCAATGGTGAGAAAGTCACAAGGTCATGGTTGTGTTATTCACCAGCAACATCTCGCATTTACTGCTTTGTATGTAAATTATTTTCTGCTGATGATAATTCATTCTCAAGGAATGGTTTTTGTGATTGGAAAAATGCAGCTTCACGAATACAGTCACATAAAAACAGCATTGCACATAGAAATGCAACAATCACATTCAGCCAAAGAGTACAAGTCAGAGGATGTGTAGATTCAGTTGAGCAATACAGACAGGAATGTGCATATGCAAAGTCTGTGCTAGAAAGAGTTGTCTCAGTTATCAAACTCTTTGCTGAAAGAGGGCTCGCATTTAGAGGACATACTGAAATATTGGGGTCAAGTTCTAATGGCAATTTTTTGGGAATTTTGGAGTTGATTGCTCAGTTTGATCCATTCCTCTCCAGTCATATTGACAACCATGGTGGTAAGGGGAAAGGCTCTGTTTCATACCTGTCATCAACAATTTGTGATGAGTTAATTGATGTCATGGGAAAGCAAGTTATGAAAACAATATTGTCTGAAATACGTGGAGCAAAATTTTATTCGATTTCTGTTGACTCTACTCCAGACATATCTCATGTTGATAGGCTGTCATGTGTCTTTCGATATGTTTTGAACGATGGCCCTATAGAAAGGTTTGTGCAATTTTTAAGCATGAAAGGACATGGGGCAGAAGATTTGTTTAACAGTTTATACAGCTTTCTGGAAGAAGCAAAGTTGGATATAAAATATTGCCGAGGTCAGTCCTACGATAATGCTAGCAATATGGCAGGAAAATATTCAGGGTTACAGGTACGCATTCGAGAGAAGAACCCATTGGCTGAATATGTGCCATGTTTTGCACACTCCCTTAATTTTGTCGGTGCATCAGCTGTAAACTGCGTGACAACAGTCAGTGGATTTTTTGATTTTGTACAAAACTTGTATGTCTCTTTAAATGCATCAACCCAACGGTGGGAGCTTCTAACCAAAGGATTGGATAGTAACCAGTTAGTTCTAAAACGCCTTTCTGATACTCGATGGTCAGCACATTCTGCAGCAACTAAAGCATTGAGCAAAGGCTTTAAAAATGTTAAGACAGTGTTAGAGAACATTGCTGAGGACCCCGAGGAGAAGGTTGAAGCTCGCACTACAGCTGCAGGAATTGCAAAGAAGATGGATCAGTTAGAATATGGAATTTTATTAGAACTCTGGACACCCATATTAGATCGCTTTCATAAGACCAGTTTAAAACTGCAAAGTCCACAACTTGATCTAAATGAGGCTGTTCAACTGTTAACTTCACTAAAAGAATATGTAAATTCACTTCGAGCACAGTTTGATTTCTTTGAGAAAAAAGGAAAGGAAATAACAGGGTCAACTTCTTATAAAGAAGAGAATCAGAGGAAACGAAAGCGAAGTGTTCAATTAACCCGTCATGATGGATCAGCTGATGAAACAGTGTTTTCGGCACAGCAGAAATTTCGAGTCATGGTTTTCTTGCCAGTACTTGATCACTTGAATTCAGCATTATGTAAACGATCAGAGGCATACAGTGGTGTATGTGATAAGTTTGGTTTTCTGAGAAACATTCGATCACTGGAACAGTCTGATTTGCGAAGAGCCAGTAGAAACTTGATAGATACTTATGTAGATGGTTTGGAAGAGTCATTTGAAGATGAAATACTTCACTTCAAAGAATATTTGTTAGCTGATACGTACTTGCAACAGAATGAGAAAGAACTGAAATGTAGCATAGAGCTGTATATGTATCGGGCTTTGAGAAACAGCAGTGCACTGCAAGATATATTTCCAAATGTTGCCACAGCACTTCACATATACCTCAGTTTGATGATCACCAACTGCAGTGATGAAAGATCATTCTCTGCATTGAAACGGATAAAAAACTATCTGCGAAGTGCTTTGGGTGATGACAAACTGAATTCTCTTACTGTTATGTGTACTGAATCTGACATCCTAAGAAGCTGTGACTTTAATGAAATTTTATCGTTGAATCTTTGTTGAACGAAAATGCAGAAAAATGAATTTTTGATCGTGTTGTTTTTTTCTTTGGGTCAGCCATTTATAAAGTATATACTAGTATCTAATATACCTGATAATTTGTTTGTAATTTTGAAATAAAATTAGATTTTATTATAGATATTATTATTATAAATAAAATTAAAATTGTACTTTTTGACGTATTTTTTAGAAAAATATAGGTATATAGGGCCCATGAATTAGTTAAGCCTATAGGCCCATAATTTGATAATCCGCCACTGCAAAGAAGTCCATCAAAAAAAGAAAAATACTGTTATGCGATCAAACAGTGTCATCAGAAGATTTGTTATCAGTACGAAATCATCAATTATATAATTATGAATATAAAAGTATCGGAAAATTCTTGCCCTCTTGCATTTTATAAAAACAATGTATGTCGATTTCCCGTTTTGTCAAAGATAGCAAAGATGCTCTTTGTATAACTGCTTCACCAACGCCTTCTGAAGAGTTCTTTTCAAGTGCTGCCGAGATCGTTGCAGAACGGCGAAATAGACTTAAACCAGATTACGCTGAACAATGCGTTGTTAAATCAAGATATATAAAATGGTCATCTTATTTTTTTCTATTGTAATTTTTGTTTTGTTTGTTTATTCTCGATTTAAATTAAGCCAATAGAATAATACCACCTAATTTTTTGTTTAGTCACTTAAAGTTCTATTTATTTCATCTAAGAAATAAATTGCGAAGCAACATTTAAATATTATAATTTTAAAAAATTCAAATATTTCGACAAAATCGACTTTTAGTCGACTTTATCTTTTTTTCAACGTTGGCGTAATGTAGTGTGTAGGCTGGGATGATTTGAACTCATCAAAACAACGTTGGTATCATAATAGGTTTTACAGTTAATTTTCACAAAATATAAGTCGATTCTAGTCGACTTTGAAAAACACCTTAATCAATTTAGTCAACAGTCTAGTTATTTCAAAGTCGTAACAGCTGTTTAGCGGTTTTTCCAAGGAGGTTTATTAAACTTCCTTGGGTTTTTCACATTAGGTTTTCTGGTGCCTAGGTTGCTATGCAACATTGTGTCAATTAAAAAAAAAAAAGTTACGTAGTTAAAGTTTTAAACGTATAGTTAGTTAAACCATAGTCAATAGAAGTTATACCTTAGAAGCTACACCTACAGAAGGTATAACTTCTATTGATTATGGTTAAAAGTAGTTAAAGTTTTTAACGTTTTTTACGTAGTTAAAGTTTTAATCTTTAAAGAGTTTATTAGACATTTTCTAGTTTATTGTGTACACGGCGCAGTTAAGGCGATTTATAAGTTATTCAAATTTTTTTTATTTGAAGTTAGCATGATTTTATCAGCTTATTATGTTCGAACAAGTGCTTTAAATGCTCAAACCTGCAGTTTCCTGCTCCTCCTTGTCCTCAGTTGCAGTTAGGTTTTTTAATTATTGAAATTTATTTATTAATTATTATATCATACTTCGTTTTGAAGAATGCTTAATATTACTAATATATTTATAATTCATTATATGTATTTTAAATATTTACTATATTTGAAAATTTTATAATTTGTAGATAAAAATTCAAAATGGGCTTTAATCTATTGAAACAGATACCTGCTCTCCTTTGTCATCATCTATAGATAATATATCTAATACTATTAGTAAAGAAGTTAAATTTACAGTTTTTTTTAATTTTTCGACTGTTACATTATATAAATAAGACTACAATATTGTAAATATAATTTTACCTTTGTAAAAGTTTAAATAATGTATTTGAAATCTCTGTGTGTTTATAACATCATTTGATTTAGTAAAAATTTAATAAATCAAATGATGTTATAAATACAAATACTTTGTGCAAATAAATAACCCAACTGCGCTAACATCAATACTAACACCAATGCTTGCTAGAGCATTGCAAATGGACCAATTATCACCTGGTTTGGTTAATCACCGTATTAGAGATGCGTTTATTTTATTTATGCATTAAAAAAGTAATGAATTTGTTTGTTTGTTGAAACTTAATTTGACTTAAGATATAAAAGAAAATCTATTGTTTCTATATATTATTATTTTTATTAAAGTATTATTTTATGAATTTTGCTTAAAAATATACCTGTTTTATTTTTCTTTACAATTAGTGAATGATCATTCTCTAATTGTAAAGTCAGAAATTAATATTATTAGAAGAGATCAAGCAAGGCAACCAAACTATAATTTTGCTTCTGCAACAATTATTATCTCAACAGCAGCGTAGCATTATAGAAACAAGTTCCAACAACTTTGGACTGCCTGTTTTATCAAAGGAACAGTTAAAAAAAATTTAAACAGATTGTCTTGACTATGAAATGCAAGGAAAGCTTATAAGATAATGTATTTGTTGTAATTGTTTGATTCACCAAATAATTTAGTTCAAGTTACTTTAAATTTAATACATAGTAAATTATATCTTTTAAAAAGTTTTTTATTTTTAATTTAGACACATTATTTGGGTCAGTCTGATGGAACAACTGTTTCTAAATCGACAAGAAATATATTGAAGCGGTTGATGACAAATAGCGTTGCAAATGCTTGTAATTCGGGAAAATATGCTTTTAGAAATAGCCAAAATATAAATAGTGGGCTTTTTTGTGTTAAACTAGGAATCGGCAACCTTCGGTTCGCGAGCCGCATGCAGTTTTTTTTATCCAAACTGTGTGGCTCTTCAACCTGTCCGATTTTTATATTTAAATGATGTTGAATACCATTGAATAATAATCCCCGCATTCATCATCCTTACGGCTCTTTAGTTAGTTTTTTTTTTTTTTAATTATTTTAAGAAAAATGGCCCTCAACTTGAAACAGGTTGCCGACCTTATATTAAACGATCATTATTTATTCTTATTGTAGATTTACTCTTACCGTTATTGATACTTTTACTAAAAATATAAAATTTTAATTCTTTAGATTTAAGACTTTAGATTATAAGATTAGAAGTTGTTTAAAAAATGAAATTAAATGAATGTAAAATGAAAGTAAATCAATTTATTGTCACCTAACCAATATTTGATTCTATTTAGATGCTGTTCGTAGAAATCCGTCAACATGCCGTGGTACGGATCCCGATGTAGCAAGTGCAGTTAAAGCATTGCTTCGCTTTGCAAGAGATTATGATGGAGGGAAGAGGAGAAGAGAAGCAGCGTTTTAAAATGTTTAAATATTATAATTTCAATAATAAATAACTTTTTACTAGAAACCCAAAAACTTATTAGAATTTTATTAACTTGAAACGTAGCGCCAACCTGTAAAACCTATCATGATACCAACGTTGGTTTGATGAGTATCAAATCATCCCAGCCTACACACTACATTACACCAACGTTTAAAAAAGATAAAATGCACAGTTGCATCGTTTGCTTGATGAGGAGGCATTTTAGCGTTACAACCTTTTACCAATGCCGCCAATGTAAGACCAACTAAGTAAAACATCATTAAAATGCGTCGCTAACTGTACTAAACTAGCCCACTTCGTTAGCAAAAAGGTTGGCCCAACGTTGAAACAACGTTTGAAGAGTTGTTTTGATGTTGATCTAACGTGTTTTCAACAAAGTGTTCTAGCTTCAAAGCACTTGGTTTGGCTAACGTTGCGCCTACAACATAACAGTAAGAAAGGGCCAACGCATTTCCAAAAACGTTGAGTAAAACAATGCCACCATAATCTCAATGGACAACCGATCATATGCCTACACAACACCAACCTAAACATTTTGTTAGGCAAAATTTACTCCTACAAACTTACACCAACGGTGCGCCAGTCTAAGGTCAGCGTAGTATAAAACGCATGATGCCTATGTGTCGCTCACTGTAGCAATTTGTTTGTACTAATGTTGCGCCAACAATTCAAAACCAAGAATATATCAAAGTTTTGTTAACAATGCTGAAAATATATGATGCCAACGTAGGAACGATGGGCAACCGATCATATGCCGACACGACGCCAACCTAAGGCCAACCAAAGCACTTCGGTGGGCCAACAATTACAAATACGTTGGCAAATGTTGGGCCATCTAAGTTGTGTTGCTCGGGTTTTAGATCAATTCTTTGTAAAACTTTAGAATTTTTAATATCTAACCAACTCTTAAATTATTTAAAGACAAACAATTTATTATTTTCTAATCAGCATGGTTTTACAAAAGGTAAAACAGTGTGTTGCAAATGGTAAATCGTTTGATATCCGTTATACTAATTTTAAAAAAGCTTTTGAAAAAATTTCACATTGGAGATTTGCACTAAAACTTGAAGCATATGGCATTATATCTACGTCATTAAAATGGATAATTTCTTTTTAAATAATTTCTAAAAAACTTTTAACTAATAGGAATCACTGAGTTGTACTTGGAGAAAGTGTATCATTATGGGTGGACATAGTAAGCGGTGTACCACAAGGATCTGTGCTTTGTCCAATTTTATTTTTGATATACATCAGTGATCTTCCAAATTTATAAACATTTGTTGTTTTATGCGCATGATTGTAAAGTAATAGCTGAAGTTAATAATAAAACAGATGCACATGCTTTACAAAATAACATCGCTAAGTTAGAAAAATGGGAATAAACTAGAAAATACAATTCAATTTTGAAAAATGTAAAATCATGCATATTGGTAACAAAAAAAAAATTATTAGTATTTTATGACTAACAATAATATAAAGGGTATTAATTTCAAATGACTTAAAATTGGAACCACAAATCAAAATTGCATCATCTATCGCAAACTGTAAATTTGGTATATTATGAAAATCATTTAAGTATAAAGATATTGAACTAATAAAGTTGCTGCATTGTAGTTATTTACGAGCGCATTTAGAAAAAATTCAAAAACAAATCACGAAATCTGTACCTGAACTACGTCATCTACTATACAATGAAAGAGTAGAAAAAATGAAATTGGCATCTTTAAAACAACGAAGAGTACGAGGAGAGCTCATACAAATGTGTAAATTGTATTATGATATAGAGAAAATAACTTGGAAAATGCATACAAAATACAACATTCGTGCTCGTTAAATTTTTTAGGTCCGTCTTCAAACATTCGCGGTAACAAACATTGTTTATTCACCGATAAGAAATATTTAAATCGAAATCGTGAGAGTTTTTATACAAATCGCCCGGTCAAATTCTTGAACAAATTACCAATTGAAAGAGTGGAAATTTAAAATCTCAACTTAAAGCTAAACTAGACTTAATCGAGTATATTTGTTTTGTCTGTAAAAGATTTAACAAGGCGTTTAATCTTAACAGTATTGTATATATATTATCTATATTATATTATTATATAAGATAACTTTTTTAAAAAAAAGAAAATTAAAGAAAGAAATATTTATTTTTTTTAGTCAATTATATATATATATATATATATATATATATATATATATATATATATATATATATATATATATATATATATATATATATATATATATATATATATATATATATATATATATATATATATATATATAGATATATAGATATATAGATATATATATATATATATATATATATATATATATATATATATATATATATATATATATATATATATATATATATATATATATATATATATATATATATTCCTAGATAAGTTTATATATATATATATATATATATATACTCTTGCATGTCTCTTTCGTGGCATCAAAAAATATTTCCCATAAACTGTAGTTTTAAAGAGCGCGTTAATAAACCAGACCAGAAAAAGTTTTGAAAATTAAATTTTTTTTTAATTGATAGACTGCCTGGCCAAACCAAACCCTCAGTCGATGTAGCAGCACTCTCTTGCGAGTCAGGCTATTTGTCAGTCGTTGTAGCAGCACTCCCTTGCGAGTCAGGCTATTTGTCAGTCGATGTAGCAGCATTCCCTTGCGAGTCAGGCTATTTGTCAGTCGATGTAGCAGCACTCCGTTGCGAGTCAGGCTATAAGATAGTCGATGTAGCAACATTTACGCATGTTTTAAAAATGTTTTTTTATTAAATCAATAACAAAAACACCACTAATTAAAAAAAACTTTCTAGTCGTTATAATTGCGGTTTTTTAAAAATTTTTTAAAAAACAATTAAATTTAATGTACTTCCGCATAAATTAATTGCTTTGACATTTCGATGACAATCAAAAACAGCTTAAGAGACGAGGTAATTAAAATTGTTGTCGTAAGAGACTTTTTTTACATTAAAACGCTCTTTCGACTACACTATAAGGGTATATATATATATATATATATATATATATATATATATATATATATATATATATATATATATATATATATATATATATATATATATATATATATATATATATATATGTATATATATATATATATATATATATATATATATATATATATATATATATATATATTATATATATATATATATATAGATATATAGATATATAGATATATAGATATATAGATATATAGATATATAGATATATAGATATATATATATATATATATATATATATATATATATATATATATATATATATATATATATATATATATATATATATATATATATATATATTCCTAGATAAGTAGTTTATATATGATTTCATTGTGGCTTTACTTATCAAGTTTCAAAAAAAAAAATTCAAATTTTTTTTATTTTAACTTTATGCATTCTTTTGCATTTTTTTTAACTTTAAACCAAACTTTGATATAGTTTATAGTTTTTAATTAAACATTTACAAATATAATCTTTAATTAAACATTACAAATATAATTTTTTAATGAATACAACAAACCAGTCTTAAATTTTTCCTAGAAGATGTGATATATTTCAGGGCCGACGACATGGGTTTCAAAGTGGAGGCGCACAATCCTTAATTTCTAAAAAAAAGTCCTATGTATTTAGAAGTTTCTAACAAAAATGTCCTTCGGAAAAAAGGTAGGGGAACAGGAGCCCCCCCTACCCCCTTCGGTGTCGTCGGCTCTATATTTTTAAGTAGAATAAGTGTTTTTTTTTTAATAGGTTTTTTTTATTAATTCTTAAATAAATTCTTAATGATATTTGAAAATGAAGAGAACATATTTAAAAAGAGAACTCTTTTTGCTTTTATAAAACATCGCCCAAAACAAACCTCATGATAGGAGCATTATACATTGGACTTTATAAAATGCTAAAAAAAAAATGCTTGAAGATAAATTGTTTTTAACTAAGAGATTAAAGTTAAAAAATATATTTGTTTGAAAAAATATGCATTTTTTGTTATTTTTTCTTTATCAATATACTTTATTTTTTCTGAGAAAAATTCTTGAAATAGCAAACGCATTTCTCATCTTTAATTAATACTCTTTAATATAGAGAAAGTAAACAATGTTTTTGCGTTGCTGCATGTTGAAAAAATTTTAATGCTCATTCAATCGAGATATTTTGTTAATTAACTCATTGATAATCAATTACTGCAATAATATTCAATTTAGTATACGCAAGATACAACTTGGAGTAAATTACAAAATAATAGATAAAATAACAAAAAATTTATAGAAACAAATACGGCTAATTAAAATAAAAAATAATGATTTTTTTGTTTTGAAAAAAATCTTGACATTATTTTTAAACAAAATGTGATTTTGTGAGATCATGAAAGGCGCTTGATAAATAACATACAGTAGTGAAAAAAAAATACTTTAATTACCAAAGCAATGGAAGTCTTTGAAATTTAACTCAATTTACGTTATTTAAAACATATTTTAAATTTTATATGCGACACATATTATATAAAGAGAACATGTTAAATTGTTAGTGAGCAAAAATACTTTCTTTGTAATTTTTAAAGATGTATTGCAAAAAAGTGGCATATTTTAATGTCTAATTTAATAACTTTACTCACTTATCCACCTTTCTGCTAACTAATCAAGAACAAATTAACTTATCTACTCACTTATATCTACACGATCCTGTCTCTGGTGATAATAAAGAAAAAAAAAATTTTTGCTTAAAAGAAAGTAACAAGCTTGTTTAGTAATAACGTTTTTAATATCCGTCTTAATATAATAAGTAACTTGGTAAAAAAATTAGTACTCTGAGGTTTTAGCTTGGTTTAAACAAAATTACCCCATGAAAAAATTGAAACTTACGCAAAAAAAATCTTCAATAAAATTATTTAAATCCTAAACTAATTTTTTTAATTTTGCAGATTTATCAAATTTCAAATAACGTCACATACTTTACATCATATATTAATGCATTACAAAGATTAAGCATTAATTACATAAATGCATTTTTTTAATTCAAGCCTTCTTCAGCTATAAGTTTTTTAATTTTTAAAATGAATTGCACGTATTTTTTAGCAGGAAATAAAAGTTACATAGTTTTTCAAAATGCATTTTACTTTGTAATACTATTTATTGGAGTTTTTGTAAATATCTGCACTGGAGTCATCACGGTAAAACCAGAGAGGAAGTTTTGCTGTGCTACATCTAAGTTGTTTTTATCTACTTACACCGGAAATATTTTGGCATTAATATCTCTTGCAGTGAATGGATTTTTTATTGTTGAAGTAGGTGTTCCAAACATGAATTGCCAACTTAGAAAAGAGGGTCATTTTTTATTGTTTTTAGGTTTTACAGTCAATATGGGAATGCTTTTTAATTCAACTTACAATCGGTATAAAGGCATTTTAAAGTTTAAAAACAAAACTGTCATTGATGACACAGATAAAACTCTATTTTTTTGGTACGTTTTACCAGCTTGGGCTGTTGCCGCTGTGATTGCAACTTTTGCAGTTTTGTTTCAATATTTTGTCACAAGACTCCACTATTTTCTAATTTGTGAAATTATTAGCGTAATTCCAATTTTAGCTTGCATTGGTTTGAACTTTTGCTTAAAAATATTTTTGAAAAAAATGCAAAAGAATGCCAAGAATATCATTCAAAAACAATCTCTTAAAAAAATAAAAGAGGCAATATCAATGTTGAGAATTACTACAACGCTTCATTTTATTTATCTTGCTTCTGGAGGATTAGTGTTTTATTTTTTGAAAATGTATAATACTAATGCGACTGTATTTATAACTTTGGATTGGGTATCACGTTTACTTCTTGATCTCACTTTTACAATTGATGCAAAAGCTTTTCTTATAAAGCATCCCTGGGCCAGGAGAGAAATTGTAAACTTCGTAAAAAGTATTTTCAAAAAAAGCAAAAAAAGTTTCAACAATTCGACTTCTTCAACTACAATAATTACAAGCATAAATTAAAATGCTGGAAAACATGTATAATAATCTTTTAAATACGTTTCAATAAACTCTTAAAATTCAAAGAGAACTTTGGAAATTTAGGAGTTTATTTAAACGTCTTATAGTTGTTGAATTTTCAGAGTTGTTAAATACTTGAGGTTCTTTAATTTTTATAGTCTTTCAATCTAAATCTATATTGTATAACAGTTCACCAAAGAAATATTGTGTAAATATTAAATGCCTTATCTTGGAAAAGACTTCATTTGGCAGAAGAAAGTTCATTTTCAACTCACACTAACCAATAATTATTACTTAATTTATAAACTACGTTAAATGTTTTTTAAATTTAAGTGCTATTTATTTACTTAGTTATACTTTTCCTTTTTTTGCTATTTAATAAAATTTATTTTATCCAAATTTAGTAACCATGTTACTTCCGGGTGTTCCGAGGAATTTCGGGCACCCCGCGAGCTTTGATACATTAAGATTAATTTTATAATGCTTAATAGATTTTTTAACTTTTTAAATTTTTTAAACTTTATTCTTTACATATTAAATTCCTTTTTGACGCATTTTTTTTGTCTGCGCACTATGCTTAAGGAAACATACCGCAGGCAACTATGTGCACTCAGTATGTTTGCTTTTACAAAATAGGTTATTAAAAGTTTTTATATTATTTAACATTTTATATTACGTCATATTTTTTTGCTTTTGAATACAAAAGTATACTTTTTGTATATTCAAAAAACATTTGAATACAAAACCCATGGACTTAAATATTTTTCAATCAGTTATAGCAATATTTATAATTACATATATTACCAAATATTAGCTGAGTATTAAATATATGTTACATGTAAATTAATTGAATTTTAATTGCATTTTAATTTTGTTATTACTGTATGCTAGTAATGTGTTAACTGTAAAACATATAACAAATTTTAGTTTAACAATTTCTTTTAACAAAGCTATATACTCTTTATACTCTTTTTTCTCTGTATACTCTTTTTTAAGAGTTCTCTTTTGCAAGTTGTAAATAACTTGATTGAAATTCAGGTATTCTTGCATAAAATTAATTGCATTCTTGTTGAAAATTACAATATTCCTTACATCATCATTGATTTTTAACCAAAAATCATTGTTTTTAAATATTAACTATAAAAGTACATCAAATTACTAACACTAAAAAGCACATCTAAAGGTGCTGAATTTATACTCTTTATATCTTTACAAATACTGATTCTTTATATCTTTATATTTATATCTATACAAATATTGGTTCTTTATATCTTCATATTTATATCTATGCAAATATTGATTCTTTTGAGTTTCTTGATCTTTCGAACATTTTATTTCCTATGTTCACAAATTTATTTTTGTTCTTCAAAAAAAAAAAGTTATTTTTGGTTTGCAGTTTCTGGTTACGATGCAACAGTTTGAATTGAATTAGTTACTATGGATCTTGGTATATCTAGTTTTTGTTTTTGAATTAGAACAAAACATAATGCAAATCATTTTAGTCTGGTCTGTACATGTTAAAAAAAGAAAACCTTAAATTTTGAGTGGACATTCTAATTATTGTACAGATTTGTTCCGTATAACTTAAAAATCTTTACGTGTCGTATAAGTTTAAAAATCTTTACGTGCCACTTGGAAGCTGCTTATAACTTTAGTTAGAGACAAAAATAGGTGCAGCTTATTGAAAAGATTTCAATTATAAAATATCCGCTGTTTATAGTATATAAATAGTGGATATTTTAAAAAGTATCATGTTGTTTATAAATTGAACACCGCAAAGCAACAACAACAACAATAACAATAACAATTTATATTCTGAAATAAAAGGTTACATTTCGTGTTTGTTTACGAATTGTACGAGTACTAATCTAAGGTAAACACCAATTAAATAATAAAAGTAATAATAATAATAAAGTAAACTTAACGAAGAGGATTATAATAGTAACAAAAATACTATTAAATATAGTAATCACAATAATAATGATTAAATTAGTAATTATAATAATAACAACAATAATAGCATGTTAAAAAGGCGTGGATCTAGGGTATAGCCGCTGTGGCTAAGGCTACACCTTAAAATAATCAACAAAATAAAAAATAATATATAATATTCCAACATATTTTCCAAATAAAATTAGTATAAATAATTAAGATAAGTTTATTTTTATTTGCTGTGTAAAATAGGCTTTAAAAGCAATTACTAAAACAAAAACCGAAGTAAAATAAGGGATCGGTCATTGCAGTTCTGTTTTTACGACATACGCTGACTGTATTATGGTTTTTTTTATAGTAATATATATTTATTGTAATTTTGTATGCCGTCAACACTTATAGCCCGTGGCTAGATTGTTTTTGGCCTTGTGGCTGTACTTATTTCCCAGTCTTTTTGTGCCCACTTATATTCAAATAATCCAAGCGCCTTTATCATTTTCTTAGTAAGTTGGTAATTATGGCGGATATGTTTTGAAAGAATACTGTATTCATACTTCTCACATTCAAATCATAAAATGTTGCAAAAAAAAAAAAATTGTTTACAAAACTAAATGGCTTAAATATCTCACCAGTATAGTTTATTGATAAGCTTTTAGGTAGAAGTTGCCATGGTATGAATAATTTTATACCATCTTTTAAAATGGATCAAAGTTTTGTCGCTTAAAGGTATATTTTTTAACAATGTTTTGACGAACTATATTTATTATAAAAAGATAACATGCTTTTCATAAGTTTAACTATGTTTGCTTATATACAACTGTTTCTCTGCTTATTGTTATAACATTCTTATAACATTTAACTTTTACATTCTTATTTTATTTATTAGGTAATACTATTAATATAAGTTTTGCCACAGAGCTGTATAAACAACTTTTATTTTCATTTGCTATAATTGTAAACAATTAAAATATTACATTTTTATTTTTTGAAAAAAAATTTAATCTTTAAATTTAAGCTTTAATTAATTAGGATCCTATAAGTTAATTCTATTGTCAGTAGAATAAACTATAATACAATATAAGAGAATCTCCTTTAATATTGGAGAATCCTTAAAAAGTAAAGTTGTAGGAAACATTGTTGAACTACCTAATTTTGTAATTTATTAAAGTGAAACTATCTTATAATTTTTTTTAATATCAGCCCCTAAAAATGCATCATACAGTTCTGAAAACTCCCTAATTCAACTTATAGAGTGTTGTGGTGAGGCTTTTGAGGAGATTCTTATTTCTGAAACTAATAAAAGCAAGTACTTTTCAATTTTAGTTGATAAAATATCTGATAGTGCAAATCTTAAACAGATGTCTATTGTTATTAGGTATATAGACAGTAACTATAACACTCGTGAAGAGAGAGACGTTTGAGGAGAGACGTTTAAAACATTTTTGTAATTTTCTCTTAGAGCATCTTATTTTTTATTTGTTTTAAATGTTTAATAAATAAATTTATTTTCTATTTTGTGTACATTTCATGATCTTTGACTTGAATTGACTGAAATGTTAAATGTTTTAAAAAGTGCTCTAAACTGATTACAATGTTAACCACTAAATAAAAAATTTGATTATAGTGTGTAAATTTAGTGTATGCTACAAAAAGAGTGTTGGATATTCATAAAAAACAAAGATGTAATAAATTAGCTTCCTGAGGATCTTATAGATAGTGAGGCTGTTCATAACCTTTTTTTTAATATATACTTGTATATAATAGTATAAAATAAGTGAATTTTTTTTAAAATAACACAATATGATTATGTCATGATATTTTTGAAAATATCACAATATTGTTATAATGTTATTACAATAATAATTGCAGTAATGCAATTAGTAACAAAAATATAAAGAAAAGAATCTAGAAATGGAGGGCTTTTTTTTGTCAACAATAACAATACTTTTAGATTGACGCCTATTAAGAATAGGAAGGAATTTAGATATGGAGAGCTAACGTTAGGCTGCATTAAACTTACATATGAGGTGCAAAGTCCTATGGCTTACCTTCTAGTTGGTGCACTTCGTTAAGTAAGTTAGACATTTTATGTCTAACTTACGAACAGAATAGCCAAAGCAAATTCTATATTTTACCAATAATTATTTTATTAGAATCATTGAAAGTAAATGAAAAATATATGTGTAAAAAACGTGTAGACATATTTATACACCGCAGAAGCTGTTCAACCCTTAAATTTAAGACGCTCAGATAAAAAAATATCTGGCATTGTCTACATGACGTAATTATCGGACCTCTTTTTGATGTAGACTAACCGACTTATTAAGTAGTTGCGATTATGACGTAATTTCACAAATTTTATCTACACCTATGTAAAATCCTAGATCCGCCCCTGAATAACAATAATGATAATACAAATAATAATAAAAATAATAGCAATAACAATAGCAATAATTATTATAGTAATGATAATATTAATATATATCACATACAAATATTAAACAATTTTAATAAGTAATAATGACGGTAATAAAAATGTAAATAAAATGTAAGTGGTATTAACATCACATATAATAATAATAATACTAACAACAATAGTAATTACAATCTATTAAGAGTCTAACATTTTACATACAGTATTTTTCTAACAAACAGTCAAAAAGACGTTTTTTAAATTATGAAATAGTGTTGAGTGATTGAAAATTAAGAGGTAAAATATTCCACAATTTTATGCATTGGTTTGTAATAAATTTTTCACCGTATTTTACCAAACAGCAATTTGGGACAGGTAATTTAAAGTTACTAAAAGATCGAAGGTAATAACGAGAACTTTTTTTAGTGGTGAAAAAATTGAAGAAAGAAGGAGGGAAGGAGGTTAGGTTTTTATACATTTTGCATAAAAACCTAACCTCCCTCCGATTGACTTGATTTGAAAATAATGAGTTCAGTTTTGTTAGAATTAAGACTTAGTTTGTTAGAGCGCAGCCATTGAAAAAGGTTGGATAAATCATGATTAATATGTTTGTTAATTTTTTTAAATGATTTATTTGTTATGAGTAAGTTGGTGTGGTCAGCAAAATGGTAAGCCGTTGAAAATTTTAGAGAGATACCAAGATCATTTATAAAAATTAGAAAAAGCAATGATCCTTATATAGAACCTTGGGGTACACCCGTGGAGCATTTTATTGGAAAATATTTTGCCTCATTGATGAGACCAATTGCGATCTATTAAAAAGATAAGATGAAAACCATTGGAGAATATTGCCTCGAACACTTTAATGTTCCAATTTACTTTAGAGGTTGGAGTGATCAAAAGAATCAATGATTTTCTCTAAGTTAAGAAACACTCCACATGGAAAAGGTTTATTTTATCAAAATTTTACAAACCTTATTTAAAAACAAATTGGTTTATAATATTGTATTAAAATATTAAATATAAATTTAATAAATCTAAAAAAGAATTTGTTCTCGTTCTTTGTTTATAAAAGGATTACTTTTCAAAAACTGTTTACTAAAAAAACGTGTTTAATTTATATTTATTTATTTACTATTATTAAAGTAAATGATGGCGAGTTGCAAAAAAACGCAGTATCTTAATCTACACCTTTTCAAGATTTGAGAACTTGAAAGTTGTATTTAAGAAAAGTAAGATGTATTTGAGAACTTGAAAGTTGTATTTAAGAAAAGTAAGATGTAATTGAGAAATACAACATGTAATTTAGAAGTCGTAATATGTAATTAAGAAACACAACTTGTAATTAAGAAGTTTTAAAATGTAATTGAGAAACCCAAAAAAACGCAATATGTAATTAGAAAAACAAAAGATGTAATTAAGAAATCGTAATACGTAAATGAGAATAAAACATTTGTAATTTGTAATTCATAATGTAAGTTTAAAGGTCATTATAAAAGATCTTTTTGAACATGCATTTTAATAAATTAATTATATCAAGTTTAGCATTTGTATGCACCACCATTACAGTAATACAGTAATGGAATTGAAAGATCGTTGTGTTATTTGTCAATACACTATGAACGGAAAGTCTGTTATTAAACCGTGCAAGCATTTATTTCAGAACTACCAGAACTACCTTGTTCAATTTTTAGACATGAAAAACATAAAACTAAACAAGTTGAAAAAAAAAAATTATGTTTTATCTTTTCGAATGATAGAAGAAGAGTTATTGAATGTGCTGAGTGAAATGACGATTGGGTGACTCTGGCGCAAACTTTAGGTGTCAAATATAAGACAGCATACAATTGGGTTCGCAGCGAAAACTTAAATTTTATTGGAAGAGGTGTAATTACCGCCAAAACCACAAATGCCTTTTTCATCACTTTTTTATTTCATTGATAATATATTATTATTTATTAAAAACTAACCCAAATGGCCACCTTGTGCAAATTAGGATCCTACCTAAAATTACAAGGTAAATTAAGGCAACAAAATTAAAAATACAAAGAACTTCTTTCTGATAATCTATATTATAAACTTTTCTCAATTACAACTTTTATCTTCTCAATTACATCTTACGTCTCTTAATTACAACTTTCAAGTTCTCAATTATATCTTGAAAAGGCTCCTAAAAAAATATTTAAAGCAGCTTTCATACTTCATCAAGGTAGATAAGCCTTTCATACTTAATCATTGTAGATAATAGATAAACTTCTTCAATATAATGTTTTTTCAAAAATAAATAAACCAACCAGATTAACTAAGAATTTTTATAACAACTTTTTCACAGAATCAAAACAGATTTATCTGATCATTATCCGACTTTCTTTTTTTAATTTTTGTAAGCAATATGAAAAATGCTTTTCCCAAAAACAATTTACTGTTCAAAGTTGCTAAAAAAAGCGTAATTAAAGATATTATTGGCAGAAAAAATAAAGGAACAAGTATTCAGCCAAAAAAACTCTTAGTAGATGGTAAAATAATATATGACAAGTCAATACTCAGTGGGCACCGGACCAAAAAAAGACGTCTTTTGAACGTTCAAAAGATTTTCAAAAGACGTCCAAAACGTGTATAAGATGTTTAAAAGACATCTTTTTTACTTCCGTGTCCACTGGGTAATAGCAGAAAATCTAAACAGCTTCTTTCTTAATATTGGTCCAAACTTAGCTAAATAAATTCCATCAAGTTCATCATCGTATGACTCTTATTTAAAAACATATCATAAGATGAACACCCTATTAAATGCTATTCCGCGGTGCTCCGTGATAAGACCGTAAGGACACCTTAATCAACTCTTTTAAACGTCTTATAAACGTTTTAGACGTCTTTTGAACGTGTATTGAACGTTTTGGACATCTTTTGAACGTTCAAAAGACGTCTTTTTTTGGTCCGGTACCCACTGGGTAGGGATATTAAAAGCCTCTTTAAAGTAGTTAATGAAGAAGTAAACAAAGTAAACGAATGATTTATCTGTAATAAATTTTCACTTAACTTTAATCTTTCAATAAACTTTGCAATGATGAAAGCAAAAAGCATTTTTAGATAATTAGATTTTTAAAAAGTTTATATTTTTCTACACGGGCAAGCACCAGCTACGCTAAGTTAAAGAAAATTTATACTAAACAAAAATATGCATGTAAAATATGCAAAAAAATATGCAAAAAGATGTATTTGGAACAACAAAAACTGCGCCTTGTGAGCCACTTCTACGTAAACTCAATGCATTAAAATGTGTTTAAAATCAATATATTCCTCGTCATACAGTTCATGTATAAAATAAAGCACGGATTGTCTCCAACGATATTCTATCCTTATCATAGAGAAGTAAGCCATATATACCCCACCAAGTTCGCAGAAGATAATTTTGCAACTCAAAAATATAATCTAAAGTTATGTTCTTGTTCTATTCAGTACCGGCATTTTATTAACAATATCAGCATATTGTTAATAAAACCAAATTATTTTTTTTTGTAAGAAAAATTGCAAGAAAAAACATTTCCGCAAAAAACAAATTTTGTTTTGTATGCAAAACTAATTTTGTTTTGAAAGTAAGAAAAAACATTTTCGCAGCTCAAATCTAAATTAAGACGTTATTTAGTACTTACGGATTTTAATATAGTAGATTTTCTCTGTCACTTTAGTCAAAACTAATTTAGTTTAATAACTTAGAAGTTATCAAACTAAATAAGAACCCTAAATTTAAAAATCTAGATCATTTAACAAAAGATCATATTAAGAATTTCAATGTCTTTGTCATACTTTTATTGAAAATACAGGGGTGGGACCGCAAAATGTGAACGTTTTTGTTTTATTATAACTATTTTCTCGTTAGATGTAGTTGTACTCTCTCACTCATCAGAAAGTGTCTAAAGATTTGTTAAATATGAACTATTTTAAATAAGAATGTCCAACCATTGGACATTCTTATTTAAAATAGTTCATATTTAACAGAAAATTAATTATTACAATCAGAAAAGTGTTCACATTTTGCGGTCCCACCCCTGTATATATATATATATATATATATATATATATATATATATATATATATATATATATATATATATATATATATATATATATATATATATATATATATATATATATATATATATATATATATATATATATATATATATATATATATATATATATATATAAGTTTGACCCTTTACGCACTTTTAGAATAGCATGTAAGTTTTTCTCAAGGTCTTATTTATTTTAAGGTTTTCTCGAGAGATTAACGTTTGACGTAAATATGTATTTTTTAGTTTGATAAAAAAAGTACATCAGTGCGATATCATCAAAACCAAATAAGGGCCCAAATTTATTTTTTTAAAGTGGCTCTATGGATAAAAAAATAACTTCTGGATTTTAATGTTAAATGTTTCCAAATAACTTTAAAAGAAAAGAATAATTTTTTTTAAAAACAAATACACTTTAAAAAATTATAAAAAACTTTTTGTTTTGTTGAGTCAGCAAAAAATAAGTAAAATATAAACACACTTTAAAAACTTTATAATTTCTAAAATATAAATCTAATGAACTTAAAATTTTCAGAATATCTTTATGATTTCAACACAAAGGGACTGTTGCAGAATTTTTTTATAAAAATTCGTATATCAAAAATGGCAGATAAAAGCAATGGAAGCAAAATAAAAGTCAACTTTTAACATAAGATAACTATTCCAAACTTGAAATAATATCATCAGTTTCGTGTAATTCTGCTACATTCCCTCAAGTAACTGTTAAGGAGCACTCCCTGTAAATTTCAAGTTGATTGCTTTAATACTTTTTAGATTAACCCATTTTAGGTTTTGTGCAATATCGAAAAAAACAATTCTATAAAAAACGCATTTAAAAAGCATATAATAATATTTTTTAATATTTTCCTAGAGAGTAAGATTTTCCACCTCCAATATCTTTCTCTTTATTAATATCTCCCTTTTTGACACCTCTTACAATTTTTCTGTCCTTTTTAAAAGCTTCAAAAGATTTTCTTTTTAAATGGCGTTGACGGTGGAAAACAAGAAATAACCGTTGCTAAAGGCGTTGCTATAGAAGCTGAAAAGACTGCACCGTAAAAAAATAGAAATTGTTCATAATATTGAATTTGAATGTATATAAAGATATATATTTTCTGAATGTATATTAAATTTCGAATAAGAAAGTCACCTTAATCGCATTCAGAAAGACACGTAAAATTTTTCTCATTCAAAACATCAACCTTAAACTATTTAATTAGTTTTTGTAATATCCACAAAATGGGTATTCGAATATCTGCTTTAGCAGTTTAAAACTGGCTGGCAGTTAAAAAACTGTTTGGAAGCAGTTTTTAAAGTTTAACTGGTTTCATGATATTGACAAATTCCTAAAAACCTTTCCACTCGTTTTACTTATAATTCTATAATACAATATTTACAGTGTGATTTAAGTAATTTTTCTACTTGACATAAGCATACTCATTGGTTGCACCTTGATAAAATCTAAACGAATTAATTACAATGCATATAGAATCACATTTTGATTGAAAAGTCATTATGATGTATAGCAGTTTTTTCTACATTTTTCAGTAAATTAAAAAACAACAAAATGTTATTAAAAAATTTCGCTATTACCGTAAAACCGCCTAAGTTCGGTCACCATGTAATTTTGGTCATTTAAGAAAAAATATAAAAAAAAGCATGCATAACTCAAATTTTACAAACTTTTTTTTCTCAAATAATATTTGTAATTAGTTCGTAAATATGAATCTATAAAAAAAAAAAATAATAATATTTATATGCAACCTGCTGAAATAATTCTTTAGCAAAACAACACTTTGAAAAAATGCATACTATTAAAATCTAAAATAAGCAAACTGTTAAAATAAATGATCATATTTAATCTTAGCATTTTTAAGAATCACCAAATTAATTATATTTACAAAATAAAAATTATTAATTTTAAAAAAAATAACTACTTTTTTTAATAAAAGTAGTGAAATTTTGAAATACTCTAACTTCGGTCATTCATGGAAAAATAACGAAGCAAACAATTAGTATGAATTTTGTAAAATGTTAGTATGTTAAAAATGTGACTTAGTGAATATGAACTTGTGTTGCAATAGCGCAAATTTATAGGTAACTTTAGGTGTAAATTTACAAGTAAGTTTTGACATTTTTATAATGGATACTTACCATGGTATTTTATTTGAATAAAGAATTTGTTTATAGTTTTAAAGTTACCCTGTTTTATAACTAAAGTTACTGGTCAATTTTGATTTCAAAAAATCACTGAATATGAAGTAGCTACAAAACAATAATATATATTGCAACGCATAGAAATAGTTTTTTGTCAAGTTAATACATCTATGTCATCTATGGATTTACGTGAGAAAGCTCGGATGGCTCGTGGTTTGAAGGCTGTGGATAAAGGTACGAGTAAAAGGAAAGCAGCTATAACATTTGGCTTTAAAAGATCAACTTTCATCGACAGAAGTAACGGTAAACATATTAAAAAAAAGGCAAACCAACTAAGTTGAGCGAGAACATCGAGGGCATTTTAGTTATAAATTTAATACTTATGAGTGATATTAGTTTTAGTTTGATTAGACTTGAAATACTGTGTGTTGTTAACAACTATTTGGTTAATTCAAATCAAATGTATTTTAACGGCGGCGAAGTTATACTTGCCTGGTATTACTCATTTATTAGACGTTATTGCAAAGAGCTATCGCTTAGAACTTCAAATAATATGCCGTCAAACCGTGCAATGTCGACTCGGCCAGGTACTATTGATTAATGGTGTTTATTAAAATTATATGTTTATATGTAAATATATTTTATAATTAATTGTTATTTAATTAAAAAAAAAAGTGCAATTTATAAAAGTTAAATTTCAATTTGATTGTAATGTTTACAAATCGTCCTTTTTTTATAAATCTTTTTTTAGCATTTTAATAACCTACTTCATAATTTTTATTTATTTCTTAAATCAAGGTTTGCACAAGTTTCTGATATGTACAATTTACATGGATTCGCCACTAAGCCGTTCCACATTTTGAATTGCGATGAATCTGGTCTTCAATTTTATCAAGGCAAATTTAAAGTTGTGTGTCGGAAAGGTTCAAAAAGGCCTAAATAACTTTGCAGTAGGAACAAATAGGCTTCAGTCACAATACTCGTTTGTTGTAATGCTTTTGGAACATTCTTGCCTGTTCATATTTTATTCCAAGGCCAATGGTACTTATAATGAATTTGGGTATGTATTTTAAGAATGATTTAAAACAGATGTGCTAATAATCCGAAAAACTCTGCATTTTAAAAACGAATATTTCATTATTTGAAATTTTAGATTAATGTCCAAATGGCTTCTAACTCAGAACGGGCCTAACAGTGCTACCTATGGTGTCACACAATCTGGCTGGGTGAAAGGACCTACTATTGCTGGATGGTTTGAAAAGACATTAATCTCACATTGTCGCAAGCTTGAAGAATCCAAAGTCCTTTTTCTAGATGGTCATGCCTCACATGAAACGCTGGAACTAATTCACTTAGCAAAAGAGGAGAACATTATTTTTAAGCTACCGGCTTATACATCTCACAAGCTACAGCCACTTGATGTAAAAATAAATGGCGCAGAATCATGAACAAACATTTCATTCAAAACGGTTTTAAAGATCTCACAAAACCTAGATATCCTGGGTTACTTAAACAGCTTATTGACCAAAGCTTCAAGAGCGACAATGTGCGTTCGGGCTTCAAAGCAACAAGTATTTTTCCTTTGCGTCGGGAAAAAAATTCTTTTTAACTTTATTGAAAAATATCATTTTAATTTTATTAACCAGCGGTGTAGCGAACGTAGCACGTAGATGCCCCCAAGAAGTCCTATTAGATTTTTCTGTGATAAGACCATAAGGACTTCTTAGGGCACTTGAACAACAACAAAAAAAGAGGATAAAACCCAAAGTAATAGAATAGTTGACTAATTATAATAAAAATAAAAATTAATACTATTTATACTTAAAAAGGCCTTTTTTTATTTGCTCCATGTTGTTTTCTTTGGCAACCCAAAAGCCTTTTTTTTAGAATCCGGGTCGACACCCTCCTTGGTTACTGATTTTACCTGATATTATATCATCATTAAACAATAAAACAACATTTAAAAATTATTTTTTATTATTCTTGACGTGATGCGTTATTAAGATTTATATAGCGACCGAACTTATGAGATGGTATTGAAAATTCGGTCAACTTTATAAACTATTGTTACAATTCCTTCTCTTGACATAATAATAGTCATAGAGAAAACAAAAATAAATGTATACATATATAAATCGTTAAAAATACAAACACACTGTGTTAAATACAAAGTATATGTTTTATATATATATATATATATATATATATATATATATATATATATATATATATATATATATATATATATATATATATATATATATATATATATATATATATATATATATATATATATATATATATATATATATATATATATTATGATAATAAATTTGATAAAATAATTTAGTGAAATAATTGTGATGTTGTAAGGAAACTCGCAGAAGACTTAAAGAAGTCTTGATACCTATTTTCAAATAGGTATAATTTATGACAAGGTTGAATAAAAATGAATTAATTATTATATTAGGTGTATAATTTTTGTAAACAATTTAAATGTTAATAATAATCAATTTAAACTTTTTAAACGACAACAATAAAATTAAAAAAATTAAAATTATGAAAGTATGAGTTAGAATTATATCTATAGTTATGAGCATAGTCGCCGCAATAAGGAGGGAGGGGGGTCACTGGGTACTTTATACCCGGGCACAAGATTAAAAGTGGCACACAATAGCCAACTTTTGGTTGGTTAGAGCGTCACATGAAAAGTTAAAACCTGGACTGTTTTCGATACGAGTTCAAATCCTGCCACCACCAACTCAGCGCTTGAGTAATACTTCGGTACACGAAAATGTTGGTCAATAACGGACGCTACTTTGGATTAGTCTTAATGACTATTTGTGGCCTGTTCCTATGGTAAGCCAACAATATCTATGGATATTGTGATAAAGCTTATGAAAACCTTAATCGAGGATCTCGGTCTTTTAGACCCAAATTCATTAATGAAGCACATTTGATTCCTCCTATCAAAAAAGGTATGGTTTTAAAACTATAACTTTGATTTAAAAGAGAATAAAAAAGAGATCTGGAAAAAAACTAAGAGCAAAGTTCATTTCTATAAAAATAAAGAGAAGTAGTTTGAGGTATATTCAATGCTCTCAGTACTCTAGCTCAGCAAATAAGAGACAGGTTTTAAGCTGCAGAAAAGTCGACGAACAGGTTTTTGTTCAAATACCTCTTAGAATCTGATAGTAGGTTGAGTAAAAAAGTTGATTTACATAGACTGGAGGAAAAAATGCAAAACTTTAGCGTTAATCTATCTGAACAATGTTGATAAAAAGAAACTTAATTGAGAGGTTCGTCATGTGAATACTCTGAAGCGCGCCAATTTTTTCGGCTCAAAAAAATTTCTTACTTCAATGAAGCTATTGAATAAGATCTACCAGAAAGATATACATTCTTTATTCGAATCAATATGCTATTTGCTACGCATTTTCAACATGATTCCGGTTTCCATCACTGAAAAAAAGCAGTAACCTTTTTCTAGTCAAGACAGCGCTAAGATTAAAAATGACTCAAGTCCGGCTTACCAATCTGCTAGTAAGTACAATCTCAAAAAATCTCTGTGCTACAACAAAGTTATTAAAAATTTCGCTATGAATCTAAGTTTTGATAATCATTTTCTAATTAAGGGACCTTAGTATAACTACTACACCTTGAGCTTACAGTTATTAACAATATAATAAAGTTAGTTACTTGTCTGATTGTCTATTTTTTAATTTAATTATTTTTGTTCAGTTTTTCTTTTAAAAAAATAGTAGTAGAAAATAGTAGTAAAAGAGTAGTAAAAGTAGT
The DNA here is from genome assembly GCF_022113875.1 of Hydra vulgaris. Classification (NCBI taxonomy): domain Eukaryota; kingdom Metazoa; phylum Cnidaria; class Hydrozoa; order Anthoathecata; family Hydridae; genus Hydra; species Hydra vulgaris. Next base: position 47,282,502 of record NC_061160.1, on the reverse strand, counting down.
AAAAATAGTAGTAAAAGAGATTCCTTCGGCCTTAGGGAGGTAAATTCAGTAAAAAAGAGTTAAATTCTTTTAGCGCCAAAAGAACTCAGGCTTGTAAAATGGTTCCATTCCATTGAGCCACGATAAAAAATGGAGAACCTTGTAAGTTTTGATATACTAAAAGGTTTTACAAATCTTTTTGTATATCGAGTATTGTATTGGTTTTATGTTTTAGGAAAAATATTTTTTAAAAATTTTGGAATTTTTTTAAACTAATGTTGGAACATAAATTGTGTGACTTTGAGTATGTTTATTAGGGTGGACCGAAAAATATTTTTTCTGATTTTTGACTTGCTATACCGTAAAAAACTTTTCTTCAGGGTAAGGATAATGAAAAGGATAATGAAAAAATTGAAAACCTAAGGATAATGGAAAAAAAAAAATGTTACGTCTAGAGCTAGCGCATCGCGCTTGAATAATCGAAGAAATTTCCCCTTTTTGTAATTTTCTTACAAATGAAATGAAATTAAATAAGTTCTTTAACAAATATCTAGACAGAGGCGTAATAAGGGTGGGGCTTGTGGGGCAGTCACCCCGGGAGCCTCTCTGGGGAGGGGGGCACCAAAAGGGGTTTTGGGTTGAATTTGTTAATGCAAGTCAATGCAAATATTACTGAAAATGAGGTACATTACATTACTGAAAATGTGCTGTAAAGTATCTCATTTTTAGTAATACAAATTTTACTAAAAATGAGGTACATTACAGCGCTACCCCATACCCCTAGCTGGGAAGGGAAGGGGCTCTTAAGCTGCCCCTCTTCCTAGCAGGACCAATTTTTAGCGTTGCCCTGGGCACCAGAAATCCTAGCTACGCCACTGTATGTAGAGACAATTTAAGTAAAAAAAAGTATTGGAATGGTAAATAAGAACTTTTTTTTTTGAATTAAAAAACGCAGCGAAGGTGGCGGCAAAAGTGCGTTCCAGCCAATCATCTCTGTATAGTCGGTAGCAAGGAAATTAATTTTGGGTGGTTGAAAACTCTTGATAAACTTGCTTTGAGAAGCTAGGCTTCTTGTTTTTATAATTTTTCTAAAACCCAACTCCCTAATATGAACCCTTTTGTCTACTACCATTGTTAAAAGCAAGTTTTCTGAATGTGCAAAAATTTGATGCCGTATGTCTTTTTTTTTCTTTCTTCAAACCATTTTTTGTTTTTTGATTGATCTACAGTTTCTGGTTCAATTTGAATCATTTTTGCAACATCGATTGGTAAGTGATTTTTGACAAAGCTTTAATTTTCCTCAGTCAAATTAATTTCAAGTGAATGGTCTAGACGACGTAGAAATTTATCCATTATAACTACCTTTACATTTTCAACATATTTTTCATTTTCAAGGGTTCGCTCGTTAATGGATGACTCATAAAAGTTACTCTGTTTGAAATTATTCCCAATAATTAGCTCAGCAATTGTCACTCCTTGGTTTAATTTAACACGGTTTTCAGTGAATTTTTGCAGTTTTTCAAGTGTTATATTTTTTTCCATACAATGGTGTACAAAAACTTAGCTTTCCATTAAAAAGAGAACGACATTGTAAATTATTAATATTTTTGTTAGCTTTCTCAAATGTTAGATTGGAAAATAAAACAGCTTCACAGTTCTTAGCTAATCAGGTATGTGTCATTTTTGTAACACGTTAGTGCATGCTTTTTCTTCAGGTACACTTTTTAAATTAAGCTGCTTATACTCAATAAGTTGATATAAGGTTGCAGCTACATGTTTACAACACCCACCTGCATCATATTTACAATAGCATTTTGCATAGCATACATATCCAGTATTTTGACAAATATGTACATATATTTCGTATTGAATTTTTTTCATTGATGCTGAAACATTACACTTTACCAAAAATATAAGTTTATCACTTGGAATGTTTGGCTTAACTCTAATTTTTTTTAACATAGTTTTCTTTGAACAACTAATAACCTGCTATTTTATGTTTAGTAGCTCTTCGTTCTATGTTGCATGCAGTGGAACCGTGCTAGAGCTTTTAAAAAAGCTAGAACCAACAAAAATATTTTCATTGTTCATTTTATATTCTTTTAACTTTTAATACTTCAAACAAAAACAAAACTATTACTTTTATAAGAAATATCACCTACGATTTATATAAGGGATCGTCCATAAATTACGTCAGGCATTTTTTGACAGATTTTAACCTCCCCATCCCCCTCGTCACAAAATCGTAACCTTTAAGAAGCAAGTTTTGTATGAGTCGTCACAAAACTACCAACCCCCTCCCCTTTATAGCGTGACGTAATTTATGGACGACCCCTAAGTTTAAATACAATTTATCTAAGTTTATAATTTTCGGTGCATACAAATACCACAATGCATTGCGTGAAAAAAATAATAAGGGGAAAGGTCAACTACCCATAAAATCTCTAATATTTTTTATGTTTTTATATTGATATACTCAGATAAATGAGTATTTAAATAAGTAATAATTTAATCAATCAATAAATTTAATATTAAAATTAAACATAGACCTATTACTAAAATTGCTTAAATGATTTTTTTGTTAAAATTGCTTTTTTAAAACGCATATAAGAATGAATAAACACGCATATAAGAATGAATAGATGCGCATATAAGAATGAATAAATGCGCATATAAGAATGAACAAAAGCGCATTTAAAAATGAATAAACACGCATATAAAAATGAATAAACGCGCATATAAGAATGAATAACCCTGTAAAGTGAATTTATTTTAAAAAAGACTGATAACTGATAACTTTAACTAGTTGTATAAGTGCATGCTCCGTAGAGTAATTTAATCGAAAACTATAATGGCTATAATAGAAAAGAATAATATAATAGCCATATTGGTTACAATATTATACGCTAGAGGATTTTTGAAAAAAAAGGTAACACCGATATTGGTTAATAATTTGTAACCAGACTTTCAACTTCTGTTTTAAAAATGGGTGTAACAATTTCAACTTTTAGTTTATCTGGAAAAACACCTATTTTGAGCGATTTGTTGAAAATATCTAACAAAACTTCTTTAGTAAATCCATAGCAATCTTTGATTATGCTAGCTGAAGTTGATCATAGCCTGTTGCTACATTTGTGTATTTATAAATATATATATAAATAGGATGATGTAGCTATTCTTAGTATGATGGTCTAAATAAAATTATATTTTGTTTAGAGGCGCATCTAAATTTGCATTTTTTAAACTTATGTTATACTTTTGTTTGCTTGTTTTTTAAGCTTTTTTATGCTATTATTTTAATCACTTATAATTAAATTTTCTTAAAAAGTACTCTACAATTTGCATTATATATCTTGGTTTTTTAAAATACATTTACTCTTGGTTTTTAGTTACTCAATATGACGCAAAGCACAATGACCCAAAAGTCTGTTATTTAATTAAATCCACCACACTGGAACATATAGATCCAACTTATACAGTTTTTTGTCATAAAATACATAGTAATAGTAGTAGTAAGTAATATTTATTGCTGTAACAATTACATATTTGTTGAAATATAAATATTTAAAAATAAAATAAATTGTGGAACGCGATGCAAGCATCGGGTTATAGACAGCCCTCACAAATTAAAAAAACACAAGTTATGAAAAATGTTTATCTATTCGCGCTTTGAAAACATTCAACGATGTTGCTTCAATGATTTCATTTGGTAACAAATTCCAATTTTTACAAACTTGATTGGTAAAAAAATTATATCTCGGTAAACATGATGGTACGTATTCTCTTTCTAGCCTGTATTTATTGTCCCTTACAGAAAAAGCCGGGCCTGAACTAGTCACGGATGATGCCATTTTTGGATTTTTGTACCAATTTATTTGGTCTATATTTTGCTTGAATCTGTATTGTTGTATAAGATCTCCTCTAGCTCGTCTTTTCTCTAATGTTGTTAAACCCATTGCTTTCAGTCTTTTTTTCATATGAAATCTTTTTAAGTTGTGGAACTAACTTCGTTGCTCTTCTTTGCACTTTCTCTAACTCATCAATATCTCGTTGTAAATAAGGCTGCCATGCAGGTATAGCGAACTCAAGAAGCGGTCTCACAAATGTCGTATATAGTGATTTCACCATTTCCACATCGAAGTATGTAAACGCACGTTTAATTAGACCCAAAGTTCTTTGTGCTTTTGCTGTCGCTGAAGTCACTTGATCATGCCATTTAAGGTCGGATGAAATAATCACTCCTAAATCTCTTTCACTTACTGTTGTTTTTAATTTATACTCTTTGCCGTCGTGGTTCATACAATAACTCATACGTTGATTTTTTTTACCTAAATGCATCACCTTGCACTTTTCGATGTTCAACTTTGTCAACCAGATTTTGTTTTTTTTATCAATCAGACTTTGTCAACAGACTTTGTCAACATACAATTAAGCAAGCTGAAAAAATTATGACGGTTTACCTTCATCAAATGACAGAAGAAGAGTTGTTAAATGTGCTGAGAGAAATGACACTTGGGTAACTCTGGCTCAAATTTTATGTGTCATACATAAAACAACGTACAATAGAGTTTGGAGCAGAAATCTAAATTCCATTGGAAAAAGTGGTTTAGAGCCAAAAAACTGACCAAGGATCAAATTAAGGAAGCGTTATTATGTATTGAAAGTGACTGTTAATTGCCATTGGTGGCCATCAAAACAAAGATATTAGGACAATTTAATATAAGCGTCAATTTAATTTAAGCAAATAAGACAAGAGCTCCTTGTCAAGCTCGTTTGGAAAAAGTGCTTGAAAATTCACCACCTCAGTTATTAAGTTTGGGACTCTAAAGCCCTGCAATTTCAAGATGGTAGACTGCTAAAAAAGTTAGAAAAAAACGATTTTTCAAAAGTGGCATTGTTTTAAACAGTAACTGATGTAGAGTCTAAAAATAAATAGATCTTCGTATGAGAAAAAAAATTTAGAACTAATAAAAGTGATTTATATTAGTAGGGTAATTTTGTTTCTCCTAGCAACGCTCATAGCAACCGCTAGTTAAGGTTAGTAATAAAAAAAAATTAAAAAACAAAGAAAACATCTTAAAGCAACTAGGAAAGGGTTTGATAAAAAATACAAACATTAAGAAGAGCAGTATATAAAAAAGGGGGATTTTAATAAGTTTGTATATTCAATATTTTTAATTTTATATGCTATTTTCTCTGTTTTATTCTTCTAATTTTCTGGCAAAGATTGCAGGAGCTGTAATTGTCCAATTGACTTAAAATTTTGTACAGAGATTCATTATAATAAGCTTATGTCCTGAGATAAAAAAAATTTAGTATATAAACTTTTAAAACAACAAACTTTTTGTTCTTAATATCAGAAATTCGATTATTAATTGGGCGCTTTGAAAAATCTAACGATGCTTTAAAATAAAGAAATTTTCAACAAAAAATTTTATCTCAGGACAATTATTTACATAAAACAAATAAAAATATAAAAAAATTAGAACTTAATAAATTATATTTTTGAGATATCTTTGCTAAGATTTTAGCCTGTTTTTGGCCTAAAATCACCTGTTTTTGCCCAAAATATATATATATATAAAAAAAAAAAAAAATTAAAAACTATGAATTTTCTAATGTATTTATCATGTTCGAAGTAAAAAAATTTATTGAAATATTGTAAAATACAAAAATAATTTGAATGTAATATTTTGAAAGTATTAATACTGCAGCAAAAAAAAAGGGAGGTGATTGTGCATGTGCTATACAACATACGGTCATATATCGCACAATAATTTTAATAAAAAAAGACGTACAAGTTAGTGTTTAACTGAACATTGGGGCTGTTTTTAATAATATTTACTCAATTTTTTTTTTATTATTTATCTTAATTGTCTATTAAACTAAAAAAAAACAGTTCCAGATACTCTTGATGGGCATTTTTCAGTTACTGTCACATTGCCAAAAGTCTTTTTCAAAAATTTTTTATAAATAATTTATTGTTCTTTATAAAATATCAAAACATTTAACCAGAACCGGATCCTTAAACCTAACTAGAGCCTTAAATTAAAAATTAAATTATGACTACAAAACTAAAAATACTAACAAAAATACTAACTTTTTTCTATATTGTTTCTATGAGTATCTGTACTATAAAGCAATGTGACAAGGACGGGGAGGGGGAGAGAGAAAAGGGTTCAAAAATTATCTAAATTTGGATGACGTAATATATAGACAACCAATATGTCTCTTAATTACAACTTTTGTGTTTTCATTCACACAAGTAAAAAAAGTAAAGTAGTTTTTTGGTATTCATTTAAGATGAATGGAAAATAGAAAGTAACACCTGTACCATAAAGTTTGAGACTAGCTTTAAATTTCAATAAAAACTTTTGATATGTACATAGAATAAAATATGCAGAGTAAAAAAATAAAATTGCTTTTATTAAAAGACTTCATATCTTTGAATTTAGTCAAGCCTATTTTTGTACAGCCTATTTTTTGAATTTATTTTGAATTTTTTGAATTTATTTTGAATTTAGTCAAACCTATTTTTGTACATTTTGGTTTAGTCTATTTGCACAATAACAAATTTGACACTCAAGGCTTGATATATCATTTGTAGACCATCCATTCTTGTTCACATCCCATTTAAGTATTGCCAAAAAGTCCTAAATGGCATGAGCTTTTAGAAAGTTTGTTTGATTGTCTTTTTTTTTTAAACAAATGGTGTCTTCTGCGTTTCAGCCTATTTGTTACAAAATTAGCATATTGAGATGTTTCCAAATCGGACCAAAAGATGTACATAATATCGATTAATGAAAGATTGCGCTTTTGTAAATTCTTGTAATAGATCTCTAGGTTTATTGCTTGGCCAGAAGAAACAATGTAAGAACAATGGGAAGATCTATACAAGATGCCATCTATACAAGTGATTTTATTTCAAATTTTGCTACATCATATTTTAAGGCACAGGTGTTATCATCCATATGTTTTTAGTTTTGTTTCGAACACTACCTCAAAAGTCCAAAACGAAAATATCGTATAAACATTTTTAAAAACCAATGCTTAACAAGTCTTTTATAAAACATACAATTTTGTTAAAATATGGTTAGCATGCTTTCAAAAGGTTTGGATATAGAGAGGGGAGAGCCAGAGCTTACAACTATATATATAATGAAGAGCATTTAAATTTGGTTTTAAGGGTTAAACTTAAGAGAAAAAAATTTTTTTTGGAAACTTGAGAAAAGCAAAACAGTTTTATATTTTTTTCAAAAGTACTTATAGTAGATTTCACCATGATAAATTTGATCAAAAAACCATACATTACTTAAGCAATATTGGGTTTCCAAAAAAAATGATTGCAAACATTAAAATGAAAATTGAATGTGGGTTTCTCCTGTTGCATTTAAAATATTGTATCACAAAATACACAACAGTGTCTTGTGATTATTATATTTCTTCTAAGACTTTTTTTATAAAAATAAAATGTTTTCCTTATATTAAATACTTTTTTTTATAAAAATATACATAAAATGTTTTCTTTATATTAAATAATAAAAAATATACATAAAATGTTTTCTTTATATTAAATAATAAAAAATATACATAAAATGTTTTCTTTATATTAAATACATGTTCATCTAGCTTATTAAAAAAAGTTTTTTAAGACTTGTTGATTTTTTTCCTGCTTGTGATTTTTTAATTGCTTCTATTATAGAATTTAAAATATTAAGGTTTTTATTTCAGTAAACTTTATTTAACAAACTGCTTACTAAAATTGATTTAGAGATTTTTAAATAAAAACTTAAAAATGAGCCAAATTTTATTCGGTTTTTGAGTTTTATTTTCAATTTCAACTTCAAACTTTCATATTTCTTATACTTATTTCAAATGTTTTGAAAAAATTGCAGTGATTGGAGCCAAATCATAAAAAATACCCAAAAACTTGTACTTTCCAACCCAAAAGAGTAAAGAATAACTGAACCTTATATTTTTACTGTTTGGAATTAAACTTTTTTTTATTAACTTTTAAAATATTTCAAAGTTACGACCAAACAATGTTTCCAAGTTCTTTCTTTCCTCCAATAATGTGGTTGTATAAACTTTAAAAAAGGTTGGCGCCAAATAATTACAGTTAGTATAATAAGTAATTAAACTAAAATAATAATGAATTATTATTTTGGCATATAAAAGTATGTACTTTGAATCAAAATATATATTTTAAATACTTTTAAGTTCTTTTTTTTTAATCAAATTTTAATAAAAAACAAGGTAACTAAATTCTTTTTGCTTCCTCGTGTATTTAATTAACTTTATCTTTTATATTATTTATCTTTATTTTGTTCATAACTTGACCAAAACTTTATCAAAACATTTTGTTCAAAACATTATCAGACCTGATCAATTAAAAAAAAAACTAATTCAATTTAAAATCTTCTTAATGATTTTTTTAAAGTCTTCAATATAGAATTGAATAAGAACTCAGTTTTGAATAAAATTTAAAGTTTTCTGGGGGGCAGAGGCATAACCATATATAGTACGCCATTTTAGATGTTATCAACATTTTAGTGATCTATATGAAAATTTCTTAAACATCTGTAGCAATAGAACAATAAACGTAATCATTTTGAAATTGGAAACGTTTATTTTTTTATGTTTACATTAAATTCTTTTCGAAAAATTTTTTAAATGTTTGATAATTTTTAAAAACTTTTGTATGTTTATACTGAATTCAAGTGTATTATGTAATATGAATATTTTGGTAATAAAAAAAATCAAGTGTAATATGAATAATTTGGTAATAAAAAAATCTTAAAAATTTTTTTTAACGTTATTTTAGTTTTAGAAATAGAAATTAGTTAAGATTATACAACTCTTACATTTACAAAAGTATACAAGTAGTATGTAGTAAAATGTACAAAAAGATGTCATAAAGGTTCAGACATGTCAAGAATGTTTTTTGGAAAACATTCTGGACATTCAGCAAACGGTAAACATCTTTTCAAAAATTAAATCAACATATTACTAAATTAATATTATTTATAAGCATAGATTTAAAATATGCTAAAAGAATTTAATAATTCATTCAGCATGATTAAACAACCAAAATATGTGAACTTTGTATAAGTTATGTAAGTTAGTAAATTTAAAGCAAAATTGAATCTAATACGCTTTTATACACAGCAGAAGGCCTTAAAAAATCAAAATACAAATAATTGAAATTATTGACCTAAATTCGTTAAATTTTTGGAGTATATTATTTACAGTTTAGCTATTTACTTTTACTATTTAGTTTACAGTTTCAAGGAAGGAGGGGGGGGGGGGGGGAGGAGCCAATGTCTTTACTCTAAAGCAAGTCATATTCACCTTATAATCGATTTTTTCAAAGTTATAGTCGATCAGTAGGCGTTTGACATATTTCAGTCATTTGATTTTGAGTTTTGAAAACCTTTTTTTTTTTAGAAGGTAGACGGTAGTTTTTGGTGATTCACCCCCTTTTTTTTAATTCCTAAAATCACCCCTATTTAGAAAGTTGTATGTTAAATAGACTTTCAGTTTAAAAAAAAATTAAATTGATTAAAAACAAATGATTATATCATAAGAGAATTAAATTCTACATAAATTTAATCAAAAATAAATAATTTCATTTTCTATTCTAGAAGAACCACCTTAATAGATAATAGTGTTAACGTTTGTGTTAAAGCTTTATTAACAAGCTAAGCGCATTAGTTTGAGCTACAATACGGCGCCAGCAGAAGCGTTGTTTATGTCACAACGTCGCAGTGGCGTCTCTAGGGGGTGCGGGGTGTGTGGGCCGCACTGGGTGACGCTATCACAACCAATTGAAAATATTGTATTTTCTTTAATTTTTATTAACATTATAATCATAATAAATGTTTTTACATTATCAAATAAGTAAGATAAAAATAATAAAGGTTTTTAAAGATGTCTTGGTGGTATTACTTTGTAGCTTTTTTACTTTTATTTAAAAAATAAAATTCTCATTACCAACAGTTTTTATTGGTTTTAATAGCTCAGGAGATTAAGATTGTGCGCTTATCAATAAAATCATATAAATAAATAAGAACAGAAGGTTCTTACTTATTTAACAAAGGTACCGTGAAATGACTTTGACCAGTATAGATTCATAGCCCCCGCAGTTTTATAGAAATAACCTTTGAAAAAGTATTATGTAAATAAAAAGTTTAATAAGAAATAATAAAAATACTTTTATAAAACCATAAACTTTGCTCCCCCTAGATTTTTAAGTGTTCCGTGAGCCAAGTCTTTGATCAGTGAGGTTACACAACTGTAGTATTTAATATGACACCTAATTTTGAAACTTTGAAATTTTGAAACCTAATTTTGACACTTAATTTTTGATGTGTATATAATTTTTCATTTATATTTTGTATTAATTCAATTCATTAAAAAATGCCATCAACAAAAGTTATAAATATGTAACTCCTAGTGGTCAAAGTGGTATAACTGACCGAAGTTTTAAACACAATATAATGTAACTTAATTTAAAAAATTGACACTGTTTTCAAAAATACTTGGTTTTATTCATAAATCAGCATGACGATGTATCGTCTTTTTGATTACATTGTAACTAGATTAAAAAAAAAATTATTTAGGTAATGTAAGTTATTGTGCGTTAAGTGAAAACATTACACAAACATATTAAACTTTGCCGAAGAAAACATTACTTATTCTGATTAATTTTACTTACAATGAGTTCTACAAGTAATGCTTGCGTGAAAAAATAAGTTAAACTTAACATAAGAAAGTTTTACTTGAGTCATGTAATCCGACCGTTACCAAAGTAATGTAATCCAACCTTTACCAAAACCATCTGCTTTACTTAAGCATTCCTAAATTTGAACCAATTTGTCAACATCATAATAGATAGCAAAAAATGAATTGAATGACAAATGATTAGTTTATTTTTGTTTGAATTGAATGACAAATGTTTGGTTTATTTTTGTTTGAGTGGTTATTTTTATTTGCTTTGCAATATTTCATTAAAACTTTTTCTCAATCAAGTTTTTTATTTTGCATTTTATTATTTTGATAAAACTTCCAAAAATATAAAAAAAGTTATTTTAACTAATCCTGACAGTAATTAAAATCTTTTAATTAATTTTAATTAAAAATAAAATTAAGATAAACTAAATCTTCCAATCGCCAATTAAAATTTCTTTTCATCTGCCAATTAAATGTGCAAATTAAAACTGAATATCCAATATTTAACTTATTGGCTATTTGACGCTGAGATAGTCCTTGATTTTAAAGGAAAATAAATTTGTAACATGTTTTTTCAGAGATTTTCAACCATGATTTTGGAGTTTCATGCTGTATTACCTCGCTCGTTATGTAGCTTTTTTAATATCTAATTTATTTGTGTTTTCATCAGACTTTTATTTCTAACAGAAAGTCACTTTAAAATCTTTATTACAAGTGTTTTACAACTCATTTCTAAAATAATACAAAATTAGGAAAAATAAAAACAGCTGCTTTGAAGCTTTAAAGTATTATGTAATTTTTCATATATATTTTTAGATTATTATTATTTATTAATTGATCAGCTAAACTAATTTAAGTTATTTTTCTTATAGTTATTTAAAATTCTTTTGTTACGATATCAATATGCAAAAACATTTACCTCTGAATATACATATAAACATTAAATTTTATTTTAAATATTTTTTTTTTTTTTTTTTTTTTTTTAATTTTAATTCACCTCCTCAAGGCCGAGAAGGCCACTACAGACGAGGAGGCTACTTATTTGTGGCTATAACCCTCTCTCAACTCTATAACTCTGAAACACGAACCTTGACGAACAAGGCCGCTGCGCGGAGAAACGAGTTGAGCGCGGTACTACCAGGGACGTGGTGGGGATCGAACTCGGAACCACTCGTTTATGAAGCGAGCGCTCTACCACTACACCACTACCGCATTACCTAGTAACCTAGTAACTTAAAGTAACTTGAAATTTTTAATGATTTTAAACATTTTTAAATGATTTTCTGCGATGCCTGGAAGGAAGGTTTTATTATTTTATAAATGACAAATTATAATTCCTAAATGATAACATTATAAAATATGTTTATCTTAAATAATATTACTAACTAAGAAAAATTCAGATTAAAATCTTGAATATAAACAAAGAAAAAAAAATTAACATTATTTATTTATAATTGTTTATAATTTTTATTTGCACATATATTTGTTTTTGCACCTGTATGTTTTTGTATATACAATTAATAAGTATAAAAAATACAAAATATAAAAATACAAACTAATGACGTATAAAAATACAAACTAATGACGTATAAAAATGAAAACAAATGACGTATAAAAATGCAAACAAATGACGTAATAAAATACAACAAGTTTAAATTAAAATAAATACAAAATGTCAGTGCTTTTAAAAATTTATATTTTTAGGTTTTTGTTACTTATTTTAAAAATGCATAAATCTTCTGAGTCTCGTTTTGCTTTAAGTATTTTGCGTTAATTATCTTTAAGAACTTTAGATAAATTAACTAGAGTAAATAATCTTAATGTCATGAATTATTTAAAACTTTGAAAAATGATTATGTTCCTTGATTTCAAATTCATACGTTAAACTTACTTTGCAATCTATTACACACTTTGAAAAGAAGATTTTTGAAAAGAAGATTTTTCTTCAGAGTTAAACAAGCTGTAGTAAAAAACGGTTTATATGTTCATACACGGACATCTCCAATAACTTATTGCTTTTCATTATGTAAGTACTAGAAATACATACATACATACATACATACATATATATATATATATATATATATATATATATATATATATATATATATATATATATATATATATATATATATATATATATATATATATATATATATATATATATATATATATATGTGTGTGTGTATATATATATATATATATATATATATATATATATATATATATATATATACATATATATATATATATATATATGTATATATATATATATATATATATATATATATATATATATATATATATATATATATAATATATATATATATATGTGTGTGTGTGTGTGTGTGTGTGTGTGTGTGTGTGTGTGTGTGTGTGTGTATATTAGATCCCAGGAAACAAAACTCATTAAAACTTCTATAATTTTCTAAAGAAACTTTATTAATTTCTACGAAACATTCTTTTAATAAAATAATTTTTTTTTATTTAACTTTTTTTCTTCCTATTTTATATACAAAAAAATAAATTTTTTTGAAAAATAGTTTTTATAGATTTTCTTATAGAATTTCTATAGGCAATGTTTTGAACACAACAAACATTGTTTTAGTGGGTTTGCAGTGATCTATATTGGCATTTTGAGCGGTTCATTGTAATATAGTGGGCTACCCACTTTTGGCGGCTGCCACTAGTGGTCCATTTGTTGCTAATAAATACTAAGTAACCGATGAGCGAAACTACAGCGGACCGCTCAAAATACCTATACAGGTCCACTGAAATTTTTCAATATAGAATATTTGCTAGGAAGTTTATAGAATTTCCATTAAAATTTTACCTTTTTACATATATACCTTAACCTTTTTATAAAGTATAAATCATCCTGCCACTTTTTTATAAATCTCTATATATAAAAATGAAGGCGGGATGGTATTTTTTATTTACCGAATACCATCCTGTTACTTTTTTTCTGCAATTTGAGTACGGTATATATATATATATATATATATATATATATATATATATATATATATATATATATATATATATATATATACATTCTATAACAAAATTTTAGTGGGCTTATATAGGTACTTTTAGCGGTCTACTGTCATTTTGTTCATCAATTAGTTAGTGGACTTATAGTGGTAACCGCCAAAAGTGGCTAGCTGATGACTTGCCACTAATAACATGTTGGAAAGTTATCGGTATGCCATGGCAGTTTCAAGGGCTTTTTGTTATTTTTATTTAAGGTTCGCTACTAAAACTTTTATAACTTTTGGAATATTAGTGATAATTTTGTTCAGTAAAAAAATATAAATACCGGTAAAATGTTTTGTTTCATAAACATTTAATAAATTAATAAAAAATCACCTCAATTTTATAATAAACGTGGCATATGATGGACTTTGCTGAATTTTAGTAATTTGTTTTTACTTTTAATAATAAAAAAAAATCTGAAAAAATATATATTTCAGATATTTATTATCAAATATACTTATTGTTAGACCATTACAAAAGAAATTAAAACAGAAACTAAACCAGGCTTTATTTAAATCTGTAAAATAAATCATTATTTTTCTCAAAATTCAATTAAATTGCTTTACAAAAATGTCTTTATGGTTTTGTTTATTTTATATTTTAGAATTTGTCTCGCCGTAACAGTTGTTCTAATAAAATTCATTAGATAATTGCTTGGGATGTAAACACATTTAAGGTTACGTCATCGCTTTATAAGATAAACAAAAAATTAGACATACTTGTTGCTAAACATGCTTAGTTGAAAGTATAGTGCATAACATAGCTATAGGTACAGAAAATAAGTTATTTACTTTCATATACATTTAAGATTGATATTTTAACAACTTAAGTTACTGTTCAAAAATGTTAGGCTTTACATTTATAAATAATAAAACTTAATATACTAATGCAATATAAACAACCAGTGGCGGAACTACTGGACCCAGGACCCTGCGTTGCGGGTGGGCCTACCAGCTATAGGGAGCCCTCATATAAAAAAAGTTATACTCTCAATAATATTTATACTATAAAACTCTTTTCCGCAAAAAAACATTCTTTTGCGGGGGAGCCCAAATTTTGAAGTTCCGCCACTGTAAACAACACACAAAAATACACATAAGTAACTTGAAAATATGATAGAATAAATACTCATAAATAAGTGTTTTAAATTTCAACCATCAAGCATAAAGATAAGCTTGCGATCTTAGTTACATAGGTTCGTGCATTAATTACGTCATGCTTTCGGGGGTAGGGGTGTTAGTGGTTTTGTGACAACACCATATACCATCCATAAGGAAGACAACACCCAACACCATCCATAAGGAAGAGGAGAGGGTCAAAAACGGTAATAAATTGCGTGACATAAATTGTGGATGATTTTATGTTCGCGACCATACGCGATTATTTTAACAACATTTATTTTTATTCCGTTTAATGTAAACAATTATTTATCTAAAAAAGATTCATCTTTTATATATATATTTTTTTGAAGATGAAAACGTTTAAAGAAAAAAATACTATTGTTTTAAAGTTAGTGAATTTTTAAATTTTTTATGCGGAAATACTTTTTTTTTTTTTGATAAACTCGTGACGTCAAGCTCGCTTTTATATTGAGGAAACTACCGCGTTGCCATTTATTGCGGCTGTCACTAATGGTCTTCTAAGCAGCTGATAAACAAAATCTCGATGAACCGCTCAAAATATCTATATTGTTTTACATATATCTATATTGTTTTACAGCAATTCCACTAAAACAATGTTTGCTGGGTAGGTACAACTACAATATAATTATCAAAAATTGACATCTTAGATAGGTGTTTTTACTATAAGGAACAGTCTTAGTTGTAACACAATTATGTTACTTCAAAGAACAGTCTTAGTAGTTACATAATTTTCTATTAAACACCGCGTAGTTATCATAATTTAAAGTTAGCCAATCACATTACACTTATAACAAAAGTTATCCAATGATATTGTTTCAATACGTGCAAATAAAAGATGGAAGTTTAAAAAATTCGTAAACAATATTTAAAGTTAGTTTATATTTTTTTTTTGTTGTTGTTCTTTTTGAACAACTAATAATAAACTTCTAGATTAGAATTGAATTAATAAATGTCCAGATAAGAATAAGTAGTAATTATGCCAGATGTTTTATATCTCTATATTTAAATAAAGCAAATTGCTTTTAAATCCAACAAAACTACTAAAACACAAAATAAAAGCCTGGAGTCATTTAATAAGTGCCTGGCCGAAAGAACATTTTTAAAGAATGTAACAAACCTAGAGCTGAACAGGCAAGCAAAAAATAAGGTTCAAATAGGTAGTAAAGATTGTCTAAAACTTTAATATTTATACCTATATATGAGGTGTGCAAGAAACAATTGCTTTGCTTTAATCGTGATTTTTGTTGTAATTAACTTCTTAATTGATCGAACAGTTTTTAAAATTCTATCTAATAAACTTTTAAGAGATTAATCCACATTGATAAAAGTTTTCAAAGCTTACAAATTACATTTCAAAATTTTTTATTTTTTTGCAAAAGTGCTATTTAGACTTGCCGCTGGAATAATTATACAACAAAGAATATATCGGGTTTGAAATCATTTTTGGCTTCGTACTCCCTCCAGCTATTATATCTCTTTGATTTATTTTATGATTTACCAATTATCAAAGTCTTTTCCCCAGTGGACACGGACGTAAAAAAGACGTTTTTTAAACGTCTTATACACGTTTACATTATAAACTTACTTATTGATTTACCAATTATCAAAGTCTTTTAATGTCGCACCACAACGAAATTTCCGCCAATGTTAATTTTGTATCTCGCAATAAGATGATTGAATTTTCAATAAAGCTTATCTCTTCATATATTGATTTTGCTGTAATCCTTCACGATCCCGCTTACAATTAATACTAATGTTTGTTTCGATTTTTTTTTAAATTGAGTATCTTTTCTTCTAAAAATATAAGCCATCTTCTAAATATTGCAAGTTGCATTCTCTCAAAGTTTTAGTGACATAATACAGTTCTTAATTGGATAACAATTCATTTTTCTTTTTTGCAAGAACGCTGTATGTATTATTTTTCAAGAATTTTCAAAATTTTATATTGTTTTTTGAAAAGATCAGCCTAGATAAATACGGCCAATACATTTAGTACCGATATCTGTCCTTTGTTTTTCTGTAAAACGTCAAACTATGTTATCTTATACATTTTTTCTCGGCTAAAAGTGTTGATAATTTTTTTTTTTTTGAATTTTTAAGCTTTACTTTTTTCTTTAAAACCAAAAATCTACCTGAGCAATACAAATAAATGTTTCTGAATCTGTCTTTTGTTTTCCTATGTAAACTATGCTTTACTTCTTTTATTTTGTTTAAAGCTAAATCATACCTGGTTACTTTAACTACAGAACTAAAAAAAATTTTTATAGTTTATTAATAATGGTGAGTTTTTAGAAATTTTTTTTTTTATATATAAAAGAGATACACAGATCACACACACTAAATTCTTTTTCAGAGACGGAATCCTCATGATTCGTTCCTATTGTTTGTCTGAAAATAAGAATAAATGAATAAACAAATATGGAACAATAAATGGCAAAATGTGGCAAGTAATTTCTACACATCATTGAAGTCAAAACTAAAAAAGCTACCTGGAAATGTTTGGAAGTATTACTAATAACTTATAGTTTGCAATAAGTTTGCAAAAAACAAGAAAAAAAAAAAATTTTTACAAAACCCACTGTCATATATATATATATATATATATATATATATATATATATATATATATATATATATATATATATATATATATATATATATATATATATATATATATATATATATATATATATATATATATATATATGTATATATATATATATATATATATAAATATATATATATATATATATATATATATATATATATATATATATATATATATATATATATATATATATATGTATATATATATATATATATATATATATATATATATATATATATATATATATATATATATATATAGTAATAAATAATGTAATAAATATGGTAATTAAAACTTTTTAAATATTTTCAATAAAATTCATTACCAAACGCTTTGAAATATATGCTGATTAAACTATAATCGATGCCGATAATTGCTTTAAGAAAACTCAAAAAAAAACTTTGAAGATATCCTGCGGCTATCGTTAAAACCGTTTGCGGTTACTTTTTTCACCGACTAAGATTGCTAAACTAACTTTTATCTTTTTATTTCATATTTGACTTTATAAAAATCCCGGAAAGTTTTTTTATGAAAATCCCGGAAAAATACTTTATTAAATATTGATCGTATTAACAGAAAAAACTTTCGTAAACTTTTAAAACGGAATTTATAATATTTAACTTTTTACAAAAAAGAGTTTCTAAAATTCGAAAAGTTAATTTGAATAAATTAAAAAGCAAAAAAAAAAAAAAAAAGCAAAAAAATTGTTAGAAATATTTATCTTGTAAAAATTTTAATTATAAAAAACATATTTGTTTAAATGCAAAAGTTGTAGTATTTAAAATTTTATGTGAAAATATATAATTTTTTTTTCAAATTAATAGCAAAAAAACATCCGGAAATTTCTGGAAAATTGAAAGAGTTTTAAGTGAATTTCCGGAATTCCGGGAAATCCCAGAAAAAACTCATCTATGTTATTTGCAAGTCTAAAAAATTTCTCAAAATAGAGAATTTTTTGAAAAGTTGGCATCGAATTCGGAACACTAAATTCTAAAGCTTGCACTCTAACCACTGCGCCAACATAGCTAATTTATTCATTGCGCCAACATAACTAATTTATTCATTAGTTAGATAGTACAATTAGACGAAAAAATATATTGTAAAAAACACATGATAATTCATATAAAACCAAAATTTCAAAAAACATTACAATTATTTTAAAATAAGTAATAACAAATGTTGAATTTAATTTATTTTTTATTTATTAATTTTTTATTTATTATTATTATTATTATTATTATTATTATTATTATTATTATTATTAGTAGTAGTAGTAGTAGTAGTAGTAGTAGTAGTAGTAGTAGTAGTAGTAGTAGTAGTAGTAGTAGTAGTAATAGTAGTAGTAGTAGTAGTAGTAGTAGTAGTAGTAGTAGTAGTAGTAGTAGTAGTAGCAGTAGTAGTAGTAGTAGTAGTAGTAGTAGTAGTAGTAGTAGTAGTAGTAGTAGTAGTAGTAGTAGTAGTAGTAGTAGTAGTAGTAGTAGTAGTAGTAGTAGTAGTAGTAGTAGTAGTAGTAGTAGTAGTAGTAGTAGTAGTAGTAGTAGCAGCAGCAAAATTGCAGCAGGTTTCCCTATATAACCTACAGGTTTTGGCAACCTTATTTACTTCATACTCTAATTTTATTCATATAAATATATAAAAATTTACAATAAAATATATAGTATGAAGTACAAGTTTGTACTTTATTGTTTTTTTGTTTTTTTTTAGTTATAATCTCGATACTTAGGCGGATTATTTGAAATGTCTGCATCAAGCTGAGCCTTGAAACAGTATTAGTATTGTATTAGTAATTATATAATTGTTTGCCAAACACGCACCCCTTTATTCCCCTATCCCCTCCCTCTCTAACGCATTTTTTTTTATAAATTTTACTTTAAATTGTAGTTCTGTATCTAAATTTAAATATGTTGCTTGCTTTTTTAAATGTATTTATTATAAATGTATTATAAAATGTAACATTATATATTTGAAAATTAATTTTACATGTAACATTATATACTTGAAAATCATTCATACAAATTGTATTATTTATTACCCTATTGATCTTAAACTTCTTTCATCTTTCAATAAATTCACAAATAATTATTTTTACTTTTAGCTGCTTTTAAAAATTAAGAAAAAATGAATTGCACATACTTTTATATTGACAATCTACGTCATCATATATTATACATAAAAGTGCAAAATGCTGTTATGATTACTATGGTAGTTATTGGAATCATATTTAATCTATTTACAATAGCTGTTACATTAAAAAACAGAGAAGCATGTCATTGTTCTACGGCCAGGTTGTTTCTATCAAGTTATGTTGGAAACGTATGTGGATTAATTTCAATGGCACTTAGCGGTGTATATGACCTTAAAAAAGGGATTCCAAATATGAGTTGTCAACATGCAACCGACTATCATTTTTTACTTTATATTGGATTCACCGTCAATATGACTATTCTTGTAAATTCAACATATGATCGGTACCAAGGGGTTTCTAATACAAAAAAAAATATCGTTCGAATAGAAAGCAGTAAAAAATTATTTTTTCGATATGCGCTACCTTCATGGATTTTTTCAGCTCTCATTTCTTTGCTTTTCACAGTACTAATGCGTTTCAAAATTTTGTATTTTGATCGAAACATTGTGTGCGCTATAATAGGTATTACTCCAATGTTGGCTTGCATAGGATTAAACATACATCTTAAATTTTTCCTAATTAAAATGATGAAAAACGCACAAGTAACTAAAAAAAACGATTCATTGAAAAATATTTCAGTTGCTATATCAATGCTTCGATTAACGACAGTGTGTCATTGCATCTATCTTGTTGCTGGTTTTGTTGTCTTATACTTCCAAAGAAAGTATGCTAACAACACAATAGTATATTTAATATTAGAATGGATATCTCGGATGCTGTACGATCTTATGTTTACAATCGAAGCAAAAGCATTTTTTATTAAACATCCAGCGGTTAGAAAAGATATATGTAAATTTTTCAAACGACTTTGCTTCAAAAAAGAAACATATAACTCCGTTAATTTAAAGGCGAAAGAAAGTTTTACATCATCATTTTATGTCAGCTAAGAATCTAATAAGTCACGTGGCTTCAAATTTAAAACTTTGTTGGCTGCATTAAACCAATAACTTTAATATGTCGGCTAATAACCCATGAATAAGAAAGATTTCTTTGTTGTATTATTTTTACTATTTTATTATTTATTAGTTGTGTAATTTGGTGAAATCTAAGCAATCAGAGGTCTAGCTATTTATTTATTTTTTTAAATTACTTCACTATTAATACTTTATTTTATCTTTATTCCCACTAATATGCTTATTTATTCATTTATAAAGTTTTTGATGCTTTTTTGCATCATTTTAAGGAGGGCTTGATTCAAAATCGGTTCGTTTATTGGGACAAGCTGTACAACCAAAAATATATTAATATATATTAGTGTTATATATAAATCGTATTTTATATATATATATATATATATATATATATATATATATATATATATATATATATATATATATATATATATATATATATATATATATATTTTATATATATATATATATATATATATATATATATATATATATATATATATATATATATATATATATATATATATATATTTACAAGGCCGTCGTAAGTGCGGGGCAAAAGAAGCATACATGCCCCGGGCGCTATGATGATAGAGGCGCCAGAAGGCAACGGGCAAAAATCAATTATAGAAATGCCAAATATTGAAATTTTAACATTTTTTACTTTTTCTATTGAGTATAAAGTGTCTTTGAATGTTACCAGGGCTGTCTTGAAAGGGGTTGTAGGGGTGTCCCCTTCCCCAACGCTGTCATACATGC
This sequence comes from Hydra vulgaris, assembly GCF_022113875.1. Taxonomy (NCBI): domain Eukaryota; kingdom Metazoa; phylum Cnidaria; class Hydrozoa; order Anthoathecata; family Hydridae; genus Hydra; species Hydra vulgaris. The sequence continues at coordinate 47,261,151 of NC_061160.1, read as the reverse complement.
ATTTGAGTTAATAACTTTTGAACCACAGTTGGCAAATTTTAAAATATCTAGGACCTTTTTTTTCTTTTTGGTGTCTCTAGTAGGCAAAAAATACATACAACACCCCTTCACCTCCCCCTCCCCCCTCCATGAGTGACCACTTCGGGCCGGCTCTGTATAGAGGAAAGGCATCTATGATGGCAGGTCGCCTATGATGACATACCGGTCATATTTCCATAAAAATTGGTTTTGGTGAAAAAGTGATTAGATCTACATGACTATACTGACTTTACATTAGTTTTAGTAAAAATAAGTCCCTTTTGCACAAATATTGTTTTTATAATTAAGAAAAATCGATTTTGGGATGTGCTGTTGTAGTTTTATTCCCTTCATATGTTTAAGATAGTGATTTTATTATTAACTTTGCAAAAAGGGAATTTTCATGCATTTTGTATCCAAGTTTTGTGCATTTTGTAGAATATTTACTTTAATTTTATCTTTTGAACAAGGCAGACACAGCTTGTTTTAATGAAAATGATGACTTTTTCCAATGATGGCATACTGACGATCTGGGTGTGTTGCAATATTGACGAGTTGGGAAAATTTATTTTTAAGTAAAGTAAAAAAATAGCGATGTTTCAAAAGTTTTTTTTTGGTCATAAAACGCAATAAATCCCATGCGCATGCGCGAAACTTTACAATGCTGCTGTGTAACATGAAATGGTAAATTAGGATAGTTCCGAGTAATTTCTAGCTTTTCTGAGGTTAAAGGAAATCATCAAGTTACCCTTGATTCTAACCAGCCCCATCCTCCCCTATGTCATCATAAGAGCAGTAGTTGCCTATGATGGCATACTTGTACTTTTTTTTTAAATAACTTATAAAAATAACAAAACTGATAAAAATTCCGAGGGTTATTATTGTTTTACATGTAACAAGGAATGCATCCATATTAAAACTTTTATTATTGGTCTTTAGGATACTGAATAATAAAACTTTAAAGTTAAGTATGCCATCATAAGTGCCTTTCCCCAATAGGATCTATTAATATTTTAGGGTAATTTAAATCCAACTCTGTGTAAAGTTAAAATGGCTTTTTAACCTTAAATAACATGATGAGACTTTATTTACAAAAAAAGATAAAAGTATTGTTTTTGTTGATTGTGCATAGCAATTAACATTATTGATATTACCAAAAAATTAAAGTTTTAAATAGTTTATATTTCTTCTTTGTTTGGCTGCAAAAAAAAATTTTTTTTTTTTGTTATTTTTTATTGACGACATTACAGTAGACACGAAATCTTATCCGAATAAAACATTTTATCGTTAAACTTTGTTAAGATATTTTTAGAAAAAAAGTTATTTCATAAATATTTTGTTTATAACTTATATTTCATAAGTAACTTTAAGTTCATAAACTTATATTTCTTAAACTTTATACAGTCTCTTGCAAAATGTTAGAATCGGTTAAGTATTTTTAGGTAAACCCATAATTTATTGAAAAGCGCATACACAAATGACATACACAAAGCAATTAGGTAAATCCGTAATTTATTGAAGATGACATACATATATACACACACACACACACACACACACACACACACACACACACACACACACACACACACACACACACATATATATATATATATATATATATTATATATATATATATATATATATATATATATATATATATATATATATATATATATATATATATATTGCATACATTATTTGGCTTGAGCCAATTATGTGTATAGTAACGTATTGCACCTTCTAATATCGTGTGCAATCCTGTCCGCTATCTCTATGCTCTATGCTCTATGCTCTAACTCTATGCTCTATGCTCTAGCTCTACTTCTTCTGTCTTTCACTCTAACATATCTTTGTTCTTCCCAAATTCACTTACTCTTGGTCCGTAGAGCGGGTTATGACGCTCCTTGAGGAGCCGAACTTGTCTTTGCGGGCCTTGGTAATGTGGCCTCTATATGGCAACTAGCCGGAGGAGGATAAACCACAATACCTACATAAATAACATACTCAAAGCTAAAATTTCATTTATGTTATATGCATACATGTGTAAGTAGAAAACATTAATTAAATTTTATAAGATTTAATTAATGTTAACGATGCATATAACATAAATGAAATCTTAGCTTTGTTTATGTCATTTGTGTATGTCATCTTCAATAAATTATGGATTTACCTAAAAATACTTAATTGATTCTAAACTTTCGCAAGAGATTGTATATTTCATAAATACTGTTTTTACAGAATTTATTTCATAAATGCTAAAAATAGAAAAATAGGCTCTATGATGAGACCGTTAGGTCTTCTTGTAGCACCCTGATAACTAAAGCAAACAAAAAATCTTAAATATGGGAATAATATGGCAATAAATTATAATTTTTCACCTCTTCCAGATTGAGAAAAACTTCCAAAACTTGACGAAAAAGGCATAAAAAGCTAATCTCTTGATGTTTATATCATATAGTCAGGAAAAAATTTTCCGGATCTTGCAAATCTCAAATGTGGATCATTGTCTCATTCTCGCTGGCTTACAACAGGTATGGCTTTGATGTTTTTGTGGACAAAAAACAACTTTTTATACAATGAGTTGGAGATCTTGAAAATATTTGTTGAGTTCCACAGGGGTCTATACTGGGGCAACTCCTTTTTCTCGTCTATGTTAATGATCTGCATAATGCCTCAAATTTAACGACAGTGATGTTTGCCGATGACACTAACCTTTTTCTGTCCAGTAGTGATATTGTTACACTTTTTAATGACATAAACATAGAGTTAGTTAAAATTTCAAATTGGTTTAAGACAAATAATTTATCAATTAACTTAGAAAAAACTCAATGGACTCTATTTCATCCTAAATCTAAAAAAAACTTTTACCAAATAATATGCCTCAAATATATATTGACAATGTTCAAATAAAGCAATCAAAAGTTATACATTTCTTTGGTGTTTTCATTGATGAAAACTTAACATGGAAAAATCATATCGAAACATTATGCAATAAAGTCTCAAAAAAATATTGGAGTGTTGTATAAAGCGAGAAATTTTGTAAATAGACATGCATTAATTCAACTTTATTACTCGCTAATCCAATGACATGTAAACTATGCTAACATTGCGTGGGGTAGTGCTAATAATAGTCAATTAGAACCTCTTTATCGGCAACAGAAGCATCTAGCACGTCTAATAAATTTTAAAGATCGTTATACTCATGCAAAACCTCTTTTAATAGACATGAATATTCTTAATATATATCAACTAAATGTTTTTAATGTTCTTTGCTTTATGTACAAATGTAAGATAAACTTAACCCCAATATTTTTTCAAAATTTATATGCAATAAAGCCAAGAAACAAATATGAATTAAGAAATAACAATCTTATTCATCAACATTATTCGCACACAAATTTTGGAAGATCTCTTATATCATATCGCGGAGCTTTTCTGTGGAACCAAATAGTGTTAAAAAACTTTGATTTTTCTAAAAATTGTAGTTTTCTTACTTTCAAAAATAAATTGAAAAAAGTTATCTTGACAATTGATAACATCTTCGAGTTTTTTTGAATATTTTATTTAAATATTTAGTTTTATTACATATTTTGACATTTTGTAACGGTATTTTATGTTTGGTTTTGGCTTATTAAAAATCTTGTATTGTAAATATCGGTATTTTGTTTTTATTTATTTTGTATCGCATTGTTAAACGGTTCTCGGTGACAGGATCTTGCCATCCTCTTCGAGTTTCCGTGTTCTTTTTATTTTATGTAAAACGATATTATACCAAATAAAATTGTAATAAGAACAAAAAAAAAAAAAAAAAGTTTAGCGTCAAAATATTATTTAAAACTGTACTTGAAATTTCACCCAACAACTGCTGAAAGACGGACTAAGCACATTAAACTTAAAATTTTTAAGACGCTCCCAGTCATTGTGGTGAACATTTTCACACCATATATACAAAATAAGCCTTGGTTCATAGAGTTTATTCTAATTTTGCTCTTGACTAGCTCCAAAGAAATTGAATGAAATTTTTGTGTTGATAAGATTTTATAAACTAGAGGAAATAATGAGACTCTGTTGTTTGAAAAAGATTATCTCCAAAGATTAACAGAACTAATCTTCAAGAATTAAGCTTTTGGAACCTAAAATATTGTTATGAATCAATACCCAGATAACATATACACATTGGCCCGACGTCGGCACAACATAGGCTTTTACAGCGGCCGATGATAGTTTAACTACGTCAGGACAACGTAGCTTTTGCTCATCAGAATGATGTAGGCCCGATGTCGTCGGGCCAATATCAGTAAAACAACGTTGGGCTGATATCAGTAAAATGACGTCGGGCCGAGATCAGTAAAAGGACATTAACCCGCTTTAATTTTGATCAGTAAATGAGATTACAAAAGCGACTATTATTCATAGCGATTATAAAATAGAATATGAAATTATCGAAAAACACATAATAAAACGACGAAATAATAATTTTTTTTTTCTATTATTATATAAATAAATATATTTTTTTCTATTAACTATTTTTTATACAATTTAAATAATTGTTAAATAATAAAAATATAAAAAATAATTAACAGCAAATATTTCACATACTTTTGAAGCATGTTGGTATACAGTTCGCCAATTATACAATAGATTTAATGTTATTGTTATAACTACGATATAGTTATAACTACGATGTTTCTATGGTTTGTAACTAGGGCGTTTCTGCGTTTATCCATCTTCAGTGTTTAATGAAGCATTGTTCTTAATCAGAATATATCTTACTTACTCAAAAAAGTGAATTAATATATTAGTCTGGAAATAAAACTTTAATGCAAAATCTTTCAAAAATTTATACTTTCTATCATACCCATGAAGTATTATCACAGTTTGAAACACGTTAGTCATAAGATTTCAACTACTCTTTACTAAGATTTATTAATTCTAAATATTAACTTATTTAATCTAAAGTGAAACTTAGTATGAATAATTACAAAATCAACATATAAATCAATTTGCTACTATTCAAAACTTTCACATTTAATATTAAATTGTTCCAGAAAAAGTAGTGACTCCAGAAAAAAAAGATAAAAAATATTGCGTATATATATATAAATATATATACGCAATATTTTTTATCTTTTTTTTCATGCTTAGAGCATAAAAAAAAGATAAAAAATATTGCTTACTTGCTTAGAGCCGGGCCTATATATATATATATATATATATATATATATATATATATATATATATATATATATATATATATATATATATATATATATATATATATATATATATATATATATATATATATATATATATATATATATATATATATATATATATATATATATATATATGTATATATATATATATATATATATATATATATATATATATATATATATATATATATATATATGTATATATATATATATATATATATATATGTATATATATATATATATATATATATATATATATATATATATATATATATGTATATATATATATATATATATATGTATATATATATATATATATATATATATATATATATATATATATATATATATATATATATATATATATATATATATATATATATATATATATATATATATATATATATATATATATATATATATATATATATATATATATATATATATATATATATATATATATATATATATATATATATATATATATATATACAGGCCCTAAGCATGTTCGAAGTGTGCAATGCACAGAGGCGTCGAAAATTAAAAGGCGCCTACAAGATTATATGAAATATAAATTTAATACAATACGAAATTATATTTTTTTAGTTTTTAATTTTTGTAAAGTAATTTTTTCCTTTTTTTATAAATAAAAAGGCGCCTCCAAATGGTTTTTTATTACCAAAGAAATGTTAATTTCTATTTTTTTTAAATTTAGATAAGTAATTTTTATGTGGCGCCACATAAAAATGTTCTCAGTTAATTTTCATTTTCACACTTTGAAAAGAAATTTAAATTTTATAAGTAAGTGAATTTGAATTATAATACTGAAAAATTAAATATTAAAAATATTTGCTGTAACATGGATCGGAAACGGAAATTGTCTGGTTGGCAAAACAAACAAAATAGGGAAAACAGGCTGAATGAGCAATTTAAAAATCAAAAAACGTTGAACAGCTTTCTCCAAGTTAGGTTGAATTTGCAAATTCAATTATAGTTTCCAAAGGTCCAATACAAGCTAATATTAACCAGTACCCAAAAGTCAGTTTGGGTATATCATTTAACAAAATACTATTTCATCTAAAAACAGAAAATGGTGAATTACTTAAAATAACCTTGGCTTGTATATTCATCCAAAGAGATCGGTGTTCTGTTTTTGTTGTAAAATATTTAGTAGCGATGAATTTGCCTAAGCAAAAGGAGGAACAAATGATTGGGGCCACATAACAATAATTTTAAAAAGACATGTGCAAATGACTGAGCATTTTCAATGCTATGGAAAGTGGATTGAGCTTAAAAACGGCTTTCTTGTAGTCAAGCCGTTGATTGACTAGCTAATAAATTATACTTGAGTGAAGTAGAACATTGGGATGAAGTGTTCAAGCAAATAATCTCAATTATTTTAATGATGGCCTCAGAAAATATTGCATTTAGAGTATCTTCAGACAGAATATTCACCGAAAATAATGGTAAATTTTTTAAAATTGTTGAGTTGTTTTCAAAGTTTGATCCGGTGTTAAATAAACATGTTAAACGAGCAGTAGAATATCCAAAAAAGCCTCATTACTTGGGAAAAAATATCCAGCAAAAAATTATTTTATTGATTGCTAAAGCTACAAAGGATAATATTTTGGAAATGGTAAAAAATGCAATGTATTTTTCCGTTATTGTAGACTGTACACCCGATCCCAGCCATAAAGAACAAATGTCAATTGTTCTGCGTTTCGTTCACATAACAAAATCAACCAAAGGTAGTAATGCTAGTGTGGAAGTTAAAGAAAGTTTTTTGAAACTTATTAACATTTTGGATTCAATCGGAGCGAAGATGACCGAAGAAATATTAACTTTTTTGACACAAAATGGCTTATCAATTCTGAATCTTCGTGGTCAAGGCTACGATAATGGAGCCAATATGAGTGGAAAAATAAACGGTGTTCAGGCTTACATTATAAACATAAATCCAAGGGCTTTCTTCATTGCATGTTTCTGCCACTCCTTAAATTTAGTCGTTGTTGATGCAGTGCAAGGAGCTATTGAAACTATTAATATTTTTTCAACCGTCCAAACAATTTACAATTTTTTTCTCAAGATTGCCAAAGCGTTGGCATATTTTCATATCCATGTTTTGTAAATTGACAATAAAATCATTAAATAATACACGATGGGAAAGCTATGTTAATGCTATTAGTCCTTTGAAAAGCGGATTGAAATGCATTTATTCAGCGTTAAAAGAAGTCGCTCAATTGGAAAAAGATGCACTTACACGCATAAAAGCTAAATCAATGGCATCAAAAATAGACAGTTTTGAATTTATTTGTGGTCTAATAATCTAGCAAGATGTTCTATCAGAAATAAATTGTACGAGGAAATTATTACAACCGCAGAGCATGGATGTGAGATCAGCAGGTAGCATGTTAAAAAAAACAACTGAATTTTGATTTCTCGTAATTCCGAAGTTTCTTTCGCTAAATATATTTCAGAAGCTAAAGTATGCGTTATAGATGCGGATTTAAATAACGATTTTAGGCCTGAGGTAGAAAATCGGGTCCGAAAAAGAACGCTTTTTTTTGGAGAGGAGCCAGAAGCACCCAAGTCCATTAATCCTAAAATGAAATTCAAAAAAAAAATTTTCGATGTATTATTGAGAATAGCAATTTCTTCAATGTAAGAGCGTTTTGAATCATTTAAAAGTGTTATACTACCTTTTGAACTTTTGTATGATATTGAAAAGTGTGATGAAATGGAGAACAATGAACTCATAGATAAATGTAAATTATTAGAAACAACATTAACTTATAAAGAACACAAAGATCTTGACGCAAACGAATTACAAATTGAGCTAAAGTTGCTGTCTCGAATAATTGAAGATGATACTAACCCAGAAAACATTTTGAAATGGATTTATAATAACAACAACAACAACAACGACAAGATATTTATTTTCCTTTTCAAAATTTACATATAATCATACAATAACAATAATAATAACAATATTATCTATAATAATACAAGCAATATAATTATAATGAAATATAACTAATAAGAATAAATATAAATAATTATTTGAAAAGGAAGGTGTCACTCAAACAGAAGCCTGATCAAAGGAGTGACACCAAATAATTATAAAAATAATAATTAAAAAATAATAATATTATCTATAATGATACAAACAATATAATTATAATAAAATATAACTAATAAGAATAAATATAAATATAAATAATTATTTGAAAAGGAAGGTGTCACTCAAACAGAAGCCTGATCAAAAGAGTGACACCAAATAATTATAACAATAATAATTAAAAATAATAATATAATCTATAATAATACAAATAATATGATGACGTGAGTGTCACTCATGATTAAAATGAGTGACACCAATTAATTATAACGATTAGTATAATAATAAAATAATAATAAAAATAACAAATATGAACCGAAAATCGATAAGAAAATAAATTAAAAAAATGATAACAACGATAAAGCTAAAATAAGTTAAATAATAAGACAAAAAATATGGAAACACTCAATAACAACAGCAAACAAAAATAAAAATAATTAACAAAACAGAACAAACCTTACAAAAACGAAAAAGCAAAACACAAAAACTACTAGATGAAACACAAAAACTACAAAACGAAAAGACAAACACAAATACTTCTACAAAATAAAATTAAATTAAAAAATAAGGAAAAACTTTAGTTACTTTTTGCGAAATAAAAAGAAAAGGTGTAGAAAATTTGGTAAAATAGAAAAACAGAAAACAACAATAAAAATAATTAGCACAAATAATAACAAACTTCACGCAAACGAAAAGAGAAACACAAAAACTACAAAACGAAATGCATACACAAAATGATAATATTTAACAAACATAATATTTAATAAAAATAATTAATGGTAATACTATAATATTAGTTAATAATTAATATAATAATAAAAAAAAATAATATAACAAATATCACATATTTGTCACAAAAAAAAGGTGAAGAAAAATTGGTTGCGATTTTTTACGTTTTAATTAGTTCTTTTAATTATTATTTCGAACATTTTTCGAACTTTTTTCTTTTGAATTGGTACTTTGCTGTTAATTGATTTTTTTTGTTATGTTTTTTTTTTTTTTTTTTTTCTTTTATTTATTTTTTTGTTTTATTTTTTCTTCAATCTTTTAGCTCGTTTAAACCCTTCAATTATTTTCTTTTTTTACATTATTTCTAACTAATCTTTTTTATTATTTAAAAATTTCCTTCACTTTTCCTTTACTCTTTTTTTCCTTTTCACCATAATTTAAATACTTCCGCCATTTGCGATGTCATTGCATTTTGCAACGTTGAAGAACTCTTTCCAAATGGGCTGATTGCATTAGGAGTGCTATTTACTTTGCCCGTTTCTGTTGCTAAAGGTGAAAGAACTTTTTCTAAATTAAAATTGGTTAAAAATTACCAGCGATCAACTATGGGGCAAGGAAAATTGAATGGTTTGGCAATAATCTCCATAGAATCGGACATTGCCAAATCTATTAACCTAGATCTGTTGCATAAAGATTTTGCTAAAATCAAAGCCAGGCGAATCCCTTAGTAGTAAAGTTTAATATTTTATGCAATATTTTTTATGTTTTATTTAAACATATTTTTTTGTCATGTTTTTCTAATTAATTTTATTTTCGTTTTTTTCCTGTTATTACTTGGATTATTTAAGTTTTGTTAATTTTTTTTTGATTAATAAAAAATAAGTTTTAATCACAACTCTGGTTGTTTAATTTTTTTGTCATAAATGAATTTAATTTGCCTTAAAATTATAATCAAAATATTATAGTTTATAAACTATAAACCTATTTTAAAATTATTTGACAGTTACAAATCATAAAACATTGTACCTTGTAACAATTGTACCTTGGCTAATAGTACTTTATGGCTAATATGGCTATGGCTAATAGTACCTTATTGAAAAAAAAATCAAAGACGCCCCACACACACACACACACACACACACACACACAAAGACGCCACACACACACATAAACCACGAGCCGGGCTTATATATATATATATATATACATATATATATATATATATATATATATATATATATATATATATATATATATATATATATATATATATATATATATATATATATATATATATATATATATATATATATATATATATATATTATATATATATATATATATATATATTAAAAAAAATGGAACTAAAAAATATTCATATACCCAAGATAATATTTTTTTGCAATAATGCAAATGTGGCAAATTGTTTTTATTCGTCTTCTACATTATTTACAAGTTTGTCGTTCAACTTTAATTTTCTCCGCCTACCTAAAGTCCAACACTAATAAGACTAATTGCTTATAATTATTTTTCGTTGAAATTTGGTAAGGTCATAGAAAATGCATGAAGCAAACTATTTTAATATTAAAAAAAAATGGTTTCTATATTTCTTCAACTACAAATCCATGTGATAACATCAACCAAGTTTTCATGCAAAACTCTCAGCAAAATAATCCATAAAAAAGTATGGTAGCAATACACATTATATAAAAATCTAGCCTAACTTTTCTTCTTTTCAAAAGATGTCAAGGTTTATATATATTTCTAAAAAGAACCACCTCAAAAAACCGTTTGCCTAGGGCTACCTAAAAAAGTGGTATACTTGGTATAAAAATAATTAAACTAATTGCTTTTTTTTTTTTTTTTTTATTGAAATTTGGCATGTACATAGGAAATGCATGAAATAAATTATTTAAATAATAAAAAAAGCTGATTTGACATTTCTTCGACCTTAAATTCATATAAGAACATCAACCTAAAATTTAAGAGCAAAATATCCCATAAAAAAGTAAGGATCCTTACTTAAAAGTCTTTAAAAAATCAAGATTAGCTTTTCTTCGTTCCAAAAACGTGTGTATATATATATTAAATAATGTCAATTCCAATGCTTAAACAAATAAAAAAATGTAATAAAAACAACGCAATAAAAAAACCTAATAAAAGAAATAGTTCTCTTCCATTTAAATAAAAATAGTTCTTCCATTTAAATAAAAATAGTTCATTTCCATTTTTTATACTTTAAATGCTAAATTATAAAAAAAAAAGTACCAAAAAGTATATGTAAACCTAAAAAAACGTAATAAAAATAGTAATAAGTTAAGTATTTTGATCAAAAGTTTATCAAGAATTTTTCTTTTACAGTTTTGACTAAAAATACAGACCAAAAGTAGTATTTTTTTTACCAACTATTTACTCTAGCCATAAATACTGTTTTAATATTTTAATTGTCTACATTATTTATTAAGTATTTCAGCAACAAAAAATTAGAAATAATATTAAAAAAAGAAATTAAACCAAAAATAATTGGATAATATTAAACTAATTAATTTAACCAACTGTTCAATAGTTTAAAAATTAACTCGAGAAAACTTGCACACATTGGCCCGACGTCGGGCCGACGTGTTATATTTGGCTAGAAAATTTACTTCGGCATAGCTAAGTTTTAAATGTGCATTGTGGTTTTCTGCGCTTTGCTTACTCAATTGTTGAGTAAGCTAAGCGCAGAAAACCACAACGACAATTTAAAACATTACATTTCCTACGTTATACCGACGTAATTTTTCTTTCTGATATAAAACACGTTTGCCCGACGTCGAACCAACGTGTTCATGCTATCTGGGTAATTTTTTGAATATCAATTAGTAACGTATTTTATCTAATTTACTTATGTCCGTTTAATCTTTGCTCTAAATATTTTATATCCTTTTTTTCGGTTGTTAGCTGAGTTTAATTTTGAAAAAGAAGCATCTTATTGAGACCATCGAGTTAGCTTATGAAAGAACTATCGAGACCATCGCTAATAAGAGAACCGAAGAACATCATTGCAGTGAATTCGTTTATATTTGATATAGGCATGAATCTGTTAATAAAACAAAATAAACAAACAAGTTTATTTCTGTTTGATTTACATTAAACTTTAAAACGACATTAAATTTTTACTGCTGCTTGAAGTACCACTTAACATCTTTTAAAAATATTCTGAAATATTTCAAAAATTTCTATAAGATAGGTTTTGTTAAAAAAACTTATTTTGTCAGAGAATAAGCTTAGAGCTTAACAGTAGTACTTATGTTATTGGTTATAAATTATATTAATATTGATTTTGTGCATTAAGTATTTATCGATTAAGTATTTATAGAAAGATTAAGTAATTATTAAAAAGCTAATTATTATTTAGATTTTTTAGGATAATTCATACTATATTCTAAACAGTCCTGTTTATAATTAACCGCATTATTAGTTGGAGAAATTTAATTGGTAAAACTGCTAACCATTTTTAGTGTAAGCCGCAACCCATTGATAACATTTGCCAAGCTGTGGCGACCCCAATAATAAACTTGTAAGGTTGCTCCTAAATCACAATGTTTTTGCAACTAATTAATATGTTTTTTGAATTTTAAAATTCTGATTTTATTTATATTTTATATTTTTTAGGCACCATATTTTTTTGTTATAAATATTTTATAACTTATTTTGTAATAGTTCATCAACAAAATAATTATATGTTTTTTTGTTATAAATTTTTTATAATTTATTTTGTAATAGTTTATCAACAAAATAATTATATGTTTTGGTTAATATTTGCGAAGGAATAAATGTTTCATAGTAAACATTTTATAAGACCTCAACTTTAAATTTTCGATTCTGTATGACTCTTAAATATAGAATGTAGATTGCACAATACTGCCTTAAAATATTGTAAACTTTACAATATTTTAGTAGGCATTTTGCAATGTGCAATTAAAAGTCACACAAAATTGAAGCTATAAACTTAAAAGTTCAGGCTTTAGTTAATACAGCTTGAAAATAAAATAAAGTTGAAGAAAATAAAAAATTGATTAAGATCAATTATAACAACAAAAATGGTGGAGTTGTAAAATCTAAATAGCGTCAGTAAGAAGTCTGCGGTGGCTACTTTCTAGCCAAATCATAAATTCTTGGAGTGGTCATTGCAAAAGTACAATTGCAACAAGTCTCCTTTTGTATTTATACTTGATAACCAAAAAGCTTAAAAAGTCTGTTTCATAAAGGTATGTTTTTAGAAAAAGAAGAAACAAGTGCAAAAAGATCTGAGAATGAACAGTATACGACTGCAAACACATGATCTAATATTTGTTAATTGACATTGAAGAGAAAAATTATTTGTTGCATCATTGCTATTAAAAAGTTAAAAAAACTCCTCTTTATATTCTCAAGAACATTATCAACTCTGACGGTAAATAGACTTCTAGTAAGCACAAATGGCGTGTCAAGTAAATTTAGAAAATATCTTAAAATTTCTTCTTCGAAAATTTTAAAGTGTTTTTTGACAGAAAGTATTATTCTTTCAATTGTTTCATGAAACTCATTTTTGAATTCGTCTTCATTAATATACCTCACGTAAATCAGTAACTGAAAGTATTTTGCCACATCATACATGTTGATTCATCAAGTTCAATGCAAGGGGAGCAGATTTAGTTTCATGGATTACCTGCTCAAGGATATCAGCAGACATGTCAATTATTATTCTACTAATGATGTGATTAGACAAGAATATTGTGTTCAGTTTGTTAACATATTTAACTCCAAGCATAATTCGAGCAATGTCTTTGGTTACTGTCAACAGTAAATTTTTGACTATGAAGTGAGGTTTCTTGGCTCTGGCGTCTCTCACCAAATATAAAGCTTCGATGGCTGCTGCATTTTGCTGTTGTTACTGGCCACGAGAATCAAGTTTGCTTTTCTTGAATATACTAAATGCTAAACATATTTGCCTGCATAGTTAGGATGTTTAGTTTTAAAATGGCATTTCAGTTTGTTTTTTTCATGGATTTAATTGACATAATTTGGTTACAAATAAACACATTGTGGTTTTTCAATTCCTGCTTTAAATATGAAAGTAAAGTACTTTAACTATTCATCACTATACTTTTATAAGGTCAAATAACGACCCCGGCGAATTATCAGGCAACTCCTAATGGGGTCGCTTTCTACATTTTAGGAACTGCTGTACTAATATAAAGTAAACACCTGTCAAATTTGAAAATATAAATAGAGATAATAATGATAACAGTAATAACAACAATAAAAATAAAAATATTTATCATGATAAAATTATTTATTATGAGAATAATATTTATTATGATAAAAATACAGTACTGATAACAATAATAGTGATGCATACTAACAAAAATAATTTAATTTAAGAAAGATTAAATTAATAAATTTGATATAAGATATTTAAATTTATAACATTAAAAATATTAGTTTTATATTTTAAGAATGACTTAAGTGATCTTATTTGGGAAGCGAGAATACTCCATATTTGTATGCTTTTATGTTGTATGGATTCATAGCCATAATGAATAGCTCTATATTTAAATAGTCTTAAAGTTGCAAGCAGATTACAATTTTTCCTATAAATAAAAAAGTTTATAAATGTAAAGAAGTTAGTTATTATGATTTTCTTTCCAAACAAACAGGCAACTTGATAGTTAAATAGGTTCACATAATTTAAGGAACTTAGATGAAAAATAGAGTATGCTACAGTCATTTTGCTATGGTAAAAAAAAAAAAAAAATTTCAACATATTAAATTTTTGTAAAGCTTAGAGACAATCTATACAGCTTGATTTTTTAAGACTTATCTTCAAAATAAAGTTAATTTATTATAAACTTAATAAAGTAGCCGTAGAATACTCTATTTTTTTAAATCTAAATTCCTTAAATTAGCTTTTGCATTGCATTCTAACCCAGTGGGCACAGACGTTAAAATGACGTCTTTTAGAAGTCTTATACACGTTTTGGACGTCTTTTGAACGTTTTGGACGTTTTTTGAACGTTCAAAAGACGTCTTTTTTAGGACCGGTGCCCACTGGGATGACTTACAAGTCTTTGAATGTGATGCAAAAGATAAATTTGAGTCTATATTGATTGTAAAATATTATTAAACAAACATCATTTCTATTTTTGCTTTAATTAAAGTACAAAATTAATTCTAAAATATTTTAACTGTTTTAACTTAAACAAAAATAATCTTCGTACTTTTGAAACAAAAATAACCTTCGTACTTTTGTTTCAAATAAATTAGAATGGAGTTATGACATTACTTCAGCTCAAAAGCAAATCAAATATAAAATTAGGCATTGTAAAAAACTTATTGTATTTGGATGAAATTTTATTGATTAAGAGGGTTACAAGAATAGAATCTTTGAGGAAAAAGTTGTACTAGGAAAGAATAAAGATGTTAAAAATACCAACTTTACAAGAAAGAGGTAATGACCCAGTGGGCACCGGGCCAAAAAAAGACGTTTTTTAAACGTTCAGAAGACGTCCAAAACGTTCAAAAGATGTACAAAAGACGTCCAAAACGTTTAGAAGACATTTTAAATACGTCTTTTCTACGTCCGTGCCCACTGGGGAGCTGATTCAAATGTTTAAGAAATTAAAAAAAAAAAGACCCAGTTAGCCACTCCAATTGGGTCTGACAGTTGGGTTTGAACAGGGATTACTGGGATTAGCAACACTAATGATAGCAGTGTTCCCATCGTTAGTGCTGCCAAAATCCTATTTGGGCATATCAACTATAAAAACTTAGATCTCCTCTAAACCTTTGATGATTTTATTTTGTAAAATGTAAAATATATTCAATAAAATCTTAGCCAGCAACGCAGAGTAGAAAGGCCCCAAAATAAAGGTTTTTATATTGATTGGTTTAGACCTGATCAATGCTGAATTACTAAGTTCACTGCGTTCAGCTCCACAAACATTTTACGATTAGGAGGACAGAGTGTTAGTGAGGGCAATAATCATAACCAAACATGGTTAAATCTAGTTTGAATTTAAATACGGTATTTTTATCAGGTTTGTCTTCTTCTTCTTCTTCTACCTCTACCTCAAACTTGACTAATCTACTCATTTCTTCCCTTTTCTTTTGATATTGAAGATTTATGGGTTTACAGTAATGTGTACTATAGGGTTTTCTTATTTAACCATACATTTTCCTTAATGATGGTTAATTTAAGTGGAACAATAGCTGTCTGAAAAAGACGTTGCTCGCTAACTTTAGCTATGCCAATAATTTTTTTTTTTTATTATTTAGGTGCCCCAAGAAGACCTAACGGTCTTGTCACAGAGCACCATGGAAGTGCATTTAACCAGGAAGTTCATGCCTCCTTCCTCACCGTGACAGGCTCAAGGCATCTTTGGTTTTCATTTCTATCGGTAAAACTTATCTCCGTGCTTTTAACTTTATCAAAGTTTGTTGCATCTTTCATGATAACAACAATGTCTAAGATCTCTCGTGGCTTTTTTTATTGAAACTAATGCCAATGCTTCAGCAGGATGTTGAGTCAATTTGGAAACCTTAAACAAGATAACATTTAATATTTAAGCGAATATTTTTGATTTGGTTTGAATTTAATTGATTTATTATTATTTTAATTGTTCTGCTTCTATCAATAAAATCTTTTAAATGCTCTTTCTATCTGGACTTGCTGCAACGTCTTTTCTATCAATTACTATTTCTTTTTCCCAATCAAGTTCGCTCATTTTTCAGAAGTCTGGAGAAGGTTTTTAAATGCTCCAGCAATTTTGATTGGAAATTACATTTAAAGAATAATAGAGTTTCTTTATTTATCATTTCAGGTTCGTCAATACTTTCATGGTGAAGACCCTTAAGTCTTAAGTTTAACAAAATTCACGTAGAAGAGCCTATAGTTAACTCTATCAAGAATAATCTCTAGCATTTGAATGGTAGGAACTAAATGTATTCTTTTGATGATGGATGTAACCAATGAATTATCTTTTGATGATGAATGTAACCAATGAATTATCTTTTGATGATGAATGTAACGAATGAATTATCTTTTGATGATGAATGTAACCAATGAATTATCTTTTGATGATGAATGTAACCAATGAATTATCTTATGATGATGAATGTAACCAATGAACTATTACTATTAATTTTATACGCAAGTTTTAATTAAAACATTTTAAAACAATCAAAATGCCGTCAAATCTTGCATGATTCGGCTTTAAGGTGGTACCAGGGTAAAAAAAGAGCTATTTTTAGTAAAATTTTGAAAAATACGAAAATGAATGTTTTGAATTCTTAAATCTACCTATTTCAATATACATTTTTCAAAAAGTTGAAAATATTCTATATTTTCATAAAATTTGCCCTTTTTTGAAAAGCAGTTTGGTTCCGGCTTCATAGCAACGACCTTAGCAACGCTTTTTCTCCAATATCTCCTAAACCAAAAAAGCGATTAACATCAAATTTTTCTAAACAATGCTCAAGACGTTAGACTTCTCCTTTAATATTTTTAGAAGCTATTAGCTGTACGTTGAAACTACAAGAATTGTTCTCAAAGTAGAGCTCCTGAAGGACGGAAGTTAACTTTTGTCAATGCTTCCTTCAGTTTAAATTGAGTTATAATTAAAGATTTATTAGTGTTTTTATTTACAAATGGGTTCTTCAAGCAGGTATAAGTCCTCTAAAGGTAACAAAAGAAAGGTTTTTAGAGGAAAAATTACAAGAAATGATGGTAATACAGCATCAAATGTTACAAAAAAAGTTGTAAATAAATCGGCTTCTGCAGAGAAGTTAGATATTTCTTTAGAATCGAAAGACAATTCTTCATCTCCTCTCACTGCATTCGATTGTAACTTTATTATTAACAGTGAATTATTTGTATCTTTAATTACTACCATTGGTCGATGTCCTGATTGCATGAGCAGTATCAGCATTAAACATTTGATTTTGGAAAAAAGGGGATTAGCACAATTCTTCAAAATTTCTTGCAACGATTGCGATTGGAACTTACAGTTTTGTTCTTCAAAGGAATGTAATAGATTATCTAATGCTCCAGGAAGAAGTAGTTATGAAGTAAATAAAAGGGTACTTATTGCTTTTCGGGAGAATGGTCAGGGGTATTCTCCATTGAAAACATTTTGCCGGTGCATGAATATGCTACCACCGATGACTCAAACAACGTTTGATGACTTGAACTCTGATTTGCATAATGCTTATGTACAAACATCTCAGGAATCGATGACTAAAGCTGGAAAAAGAGTTAATTATATGTCTGAAAATACAAATAGTAATTTTTCCCAGAATGAAAAAGTCAGTGGTGATGGTACATGGCAAAAAAGGGGTTACTCATCCCTTAACGGTGTTGTGACACTAATTTCGAAAGGCAAATGCATTGACTTTGAGGTTTTATCAAAGAAATGCAAACAGTGCGAAAGATGGGCGCATAAAAAGGACACTATTGGTTATTTTTATTGGAAAGCTTCATATATTTGTTCTATTAACCATACTGGCAGTGCAGGTGCGATGGAAGTTGAAGGCTTAAAAAAAATGTTTCACCGATCAGAACGGTTGCATAACTTACGATATACCTTTTACATAGGCGACGGAGATACTAAATCTTTTGATGAGGTATCAAAATCTGATCCTTATTCGGTTACAAAATTATTAAAGGAAAATGTGTGGGACATGTTCAGAAACGTGTTGGGGCACGTCTTCGCACAATTAAAGCTAACTATAAGGGGAAAAAACTTGCTGATGGTAAAGGAATTGCAGGTGGGAAAGGAAGGCTAACTGAAAAAGTGATGAATACCTTGCAAAATCACTATGGTATGGCTATTAGGCAGAATACCAACAATATATATGCAATGAAGAAAGCAATTGCTGCAGTTTTACACCATTCAAGTGAGCACGATGATCCTGAAAAACGACATCAGTATTGTCCTCGTACAGCTGAAACTTGGTGTAAATTTCAAAGAAACAAAATTAATGGTAAAAAATACAAAGATAATATTAGTATTGACACAGCTGTCTGTGAAATAATTAAACCAGTATTTTCTTTTAAAGATCTTGTTTGCGATGAACTTTTGAAAAAGTGTATGCACGGTGAAATTCAAAACGTCAACGAGTCTCTCAATAATATTATTTGGACAAAATGCCCGAAACAAACTTATGTTGGGAATAGTACTTTAAAAATGTCTGTAGCTTCTGCTGTTATTAACTATAATGATGGGGCTACAGGACTACTTCCTGTGTTTACCAAATTAGGTGTAGATTGTGGTTTTTATACTACAGAGGGAAGTAAAAATAAAGATATTAATCGTGTCAAACAATCAGACCATATTAACCGAGATCATGTTAAAAAAAGACGTAAAAAGCTCAGAGCCATGAGAAAAGGATATAATGATCAAGATAAACTTGAAGAGGGAGAGGCATATGGTTACGGTCAATTTTGAATAGTTATGTTAGAAAATATTATTAGTATTTTACTTTTTAAAACTTGTTTTAACTTTTTTGTCACTTTTTTTTTCTCACTAAATTGCAATTTTTCAGAAAAAATAACTTTCGATAGAAAGTAGCTAAAGGGCTGAAATTTTGCAGGATTAAAGATGAACATATTAGGAATGTTGTCTATGAAGCAATTTTTTTTAATTTTTTTTTTAAAAGTGATTTTTATCATGTTTTGGTCTTGAACTTCCCTTAAATTTTATATTTTAAAGTTTGAATGTCAACCTGGTAAAATTAAAAAAGTTTAAAAAAAATCTGTTTCATAGACAACATTCTAAATACGTTAATGAACATAAGTTTAAATTTTCAAACAGTTTTGACAATTTTTAAGTCAGTTATATTAGATGAAAGAGTAGGCAGTTTTAGGGGTAAAATAACACTAATTATGCTCATAATCAATGACGTCATCACTAAAAAAAAAATTTTATACTAATTTATATTTTTTTTGTCCACTAAAAAAAAAGAGCTAAAGTATAATGATATTTTTTAATTTTTTGTAAAAAAAGTCGCCTTTACCCTGGTACCACCTTAAAGGTTCGATAATTAGCACGATCCGCTTGAGTCCGAGTTTTTTTATTGATAAGAACTAAATATGTTGTTTTTGTGATGAAAGTAAGCAACTATTGTTAGTTACTTAATACGCAATTTCAATTATAAACGGGAAAAAAAAATTATTTAAATGGCATTACATTAAATTGGGGAAACAGATTTTTTTTTTTCTGCTTTCATATATACCAATCAATAGGAAAATGTTAAAACTACAATGAAATGTAATAGAATCTTTTAGTTTTTGAACTAAACTCGTAATTAAACAAAAAAAAAAAAAAAAAATTCATTTTAGGACACTTTTTTAATAACTTAGTAATGAAAATATAAAATAAAAAGTTATTGTCAATAATGTTGTTAATAGTTACTAAATATCATAAACACTAAACTTTAAATTTTGATGGCTTCAAATTAAACTTTGAAATGTTATTATCCATATCAATTTTAAAAGTGACACTAAAGCGAGAATTTTTTAAGCGAGCTTTTAAATCTATTTTAACAATAGATAAAATAAAATAAATAGGTCTCGGAAAACGAATTGGTGAGTTCTTGAAAATTAACTACTAAAAAATTATTTTTTGTCTCTTAGTGGCATTTAGTATCATTATAATTTAATTAACTATTTTAAAGTAATAATTGTTTTTGGGTTTTTATTAGACGATATTTCGTCTGACATTTTATTCCCATGAACTATGGGACGTCAAACGATAAAACTTTGGTTTTTGCGCTAATGCATTTTACAATCTACCAAAACAAATAAGTTCCAGCATCTTTACTTTGAAGTTAGAACAAAACAATGGAAAATTGCGTTTTTTTGGGGGGTTTTATAGTTTATTTTTTAGCTTTTTTAAAAAACTTAAGTGTAGTTCAAATAAGGTTTTTAAAGTTGCATTAAAATCTTGCTATTTATTAAAAACTTGTTATTTACCAAATACTACCTTCCTAAATATGTTTTAAAGTAAGAAATAAATTAAATTTCTTTTTATTCATACATTTTTATTAACTTTTTACAAAAGCAGTTGAGCACCCCTATCATTAAAGATAATCAAAAAATATTTTTTCTGCTTGACTTTTAAAAGTCAAGCAGAAAAAATATTTTTTGATTATCTTTAATGATAGGGGTGCTCAACTGCTTTTTAGTAAGTAAGTAAAGTAAACGAGAGTTTACTTTAGTTGAAAATTTTCAACTAAAGTAAACTCTCGTCTGACTTCGCGCATTAAGTCAGACGAAATACAGTCTAGGTTTTTAAGGATTTTACACTATGCGATGGAGAGCATGGGTTGTTACGGCTTAATTCGTTTTCAAATACGACGTCATACATGATCTTCCAATCATTATACAACACGAAAATAAAATTTCATTTCGTAGCTTTGCGATTCATAAATGGTGAGAAGCGCTTTTAAATGGCGTTGATTTTAAAACGTTTTAGATGACTAAATTGGAATTTAGATAGTGAGAAATGCTGGATACAAGTTTCCTCAAAACTAGTATATTTAGCCTCGCAAATGTAGACGCTGAAAAAATATTTAGTTCAATTGCAGAAGATGAGAGAGAAGCCAGTCAAGAAGCTGGTCGTAAAAGAAGGAAACTAGACGATTTTACGCCACAAGAACGAATGATTCGCAGGTAATGGTTTTCAATAATGTTTATATTTTTTAATCTTTGGTTTTTTTTCTAATATCTATTATAATAAATTGTCAAAATTTCTATTATAATAAATGTTTATTTTATGATTAATAATTCTCCTACTTTATGAATAATTTTTCTACTAATTTTGAGAATGATTTTTTTAAACATTTTTTTTTTTTAAAACCTTGAGATTTACAAAAAAATTTGGATACATGTAAAAAAAATTTGAAAAAGTACTTTTTTTTTAATCAAGAAATATTTTAAAAGTATGATAAGTTATATTTAATAAATAACTCATTTTTATATTTAATAAATAACTCATGTTTTTTTTTTCATGTCATTTTTATTCATGTCATTTTTATTCATTTTTATTCAATGTGTTTAGAATTGCAAATTTATGTTTCTTTCTTTGAGATTTTCAGCAGCTGTTCAGGCTGTTTCTTTTTTTTTTACAATGCTAAATAACCTATATCTGGATTTTATATTATATATTGATATACAGATTTGTTTAAGAAACTGGTTTTTAAATTAAGTTTTTTTTAGTTTAAATAACTAATTTTCTATCAAAAAATTATAACTGTTTATGCTAAAAAAAAATCTTATCAAAATGCAAATATCTTGGTATCAAAAAATTGGAGTGGACTACAAATTTATGTTGACTGCTAACCACCCGGTGTATCCAGGGGATATAGGGAGAGATAGTGAATTAAACACTTTTTCCAGAAAAAAATCTTTTCATTTATCATTATCATTATCTAGACATTAGTACTTTGAATATACAAAAAAGTTGTTATAAATTTATATTTAACCACCAAAATACATGAGAGACGTATGTAAATGAGGTGGGTGTGGTGGTGATGGTTTGATACACCCTAGTATCAAACCATCACCACCACACCGCATAGTATAAATGACTTGTTTTTGTAAATATTTTTATCTTTAATTAACTATTGTTAATACTGGTTAACCACCAAATATGGAAGGTGAATGTAAAACTCATGGTAAATATTTTTAACACACTCTTATATCAACAAAAAGAAATTTTAATTATAAAATATCTGGTTATTTATTTAACTCACAACAACAATGAAGTGAAAATTTATCTTACTAGATTAAAAGTTAGACTATATCTATCAAAAAAGTAAACATATTTAGCTTATATCAATAGTTTATAAAACTATCTTAGCTATTTAGCAAAAGTAATGTAATGATCTTTAGTATATCAAAAGTAAAGTAATGATCTTTAGTTAGCATGTATCATTAAACTATACCATTAAAATTGTTAACATTTACTAAACTTACAAATCTGCTGCCTGAACTCACCTAAAAGCCAATCTTAAATTACAACTATCAAAAAATTAAATTATAACACTAACATAAAAAATTTGTTTTAATGATTGTTCAACTAAAATAGTACTCATTATTTGTTCTAAATTTTCTATAGAAAAAAATAACGACTCAATAAAAAGCAAGAAGCAATCAGAAATGTATAAATAAACAACTAAATAAACTTTGTGGGTGTACAACAATCTGCACAACAAAATATAGCATAATTTAAGATCTATAATTGAATAATGAGAGCAAAAGACTAAATAATAAAATAATAAAGTATAACATATATATACATATATATTATTACATAACATAACATTTATATACATAAAGTATTGAGACATTAAAGTTCATTTAATAACTTTATATTGTAGTGAGGCAAATAATTTCATTTCAAAATTTTAATAAATAGGAAACAGTATTGAAAACCTCTATCTCTATCATTATTTTCCATTTTTTAATGAAAATTGTATTTAATCTAAATCAAATATAAAAAATATTAATTTAACCCCTCTGTCTCTTGCAACCATATAGGTCAAAATGAAAATTATATAGAATTGTATAGAAGAAAAAAAAGGAGCATATCTTTAACATTAATTTCATGCCTAAAGTTTTAGACATCAAAAATTTCAATAATAAACTTAACAGTAATAAAGTTTAACTGTTCTATTTTCTAAAAATAATAATGTTGAAATCAAATTCTAAAAAGTTTGCTAACTAAACATGTCTTAGATTTCGCTCTGTCAAAGTGGATTTCCGCGTACCTAATTTCATTTCTGATTAGAAAACAGGCTTGGTCGGGAAGCGTGAGCGATCGCTCTCGATTGCTGACCACCCTTTAGTAAGTCTTTGAAAAGTCACCCCCTTTAGTAAGTCTTTAAAAAGTCATGTTTTACGCAAAGATTTGTTGAAAACCATACTATAACTTTGAACCCCACAATAAAGTTTATTTTATTGAAAGCCATATCCTATCCAAAACCCTGAATCTAACCCTAAAGGTCAGGTTTAGGGTTTGGTTAGGGTATGATTTTCAACAATATTCATTTCGTATAAAACTTGTTTTACAAATTTACTATAAGGGGTGTCTGAAATACAAATATGCCTAGGATTTTTCTAATTTACTGTGATCCTTCTAACTTGTTAATTTCATCTACCTGCTAAAAATATTGCTGGATTTTGGATAATCCTACAGTTAAGCAGCCTAAAATAACATTTTTTGTTATTAAAAAAACGGAGATGGGTGTAAGAATGTATATTTAAAAAAATATTAATAAATGGTACTAATAATTATTTATAATGATTATTTGTATATTTATAATAATAATAGTTATTATTAATCATAACAAAATATTTAAAATAATAGTTATAATATTTATAATAAATGTTTTATGATATTTTTAAGTCTCTACAAACAAGTGCGCAAAAATATAATTATTTTAAGCTGCTTAACTGTAGGATTACTGGCTTTTGATAGTTGTTAAAACAATTTTGTCAACATGTAATGATCAAGTTTATATCGCTTAATTTCATGCTTTTCAAATGCTTTTTAACTTTGAGAAATATCATGTTTGTATGTCAACTTAAAGACCTTTTGCTAAATAGCTAAGATGTTTTATAAACATAAAAATCATAAAATTATATCATAAATTATATCATAAAAATTAGTAATTAATATCTAATATAAAATTAATATCTACTGTTTAAGTTGTATAAAGTAAGCTTTAATGTGTTTAAAACTATTTAAAATTAGGAAGTTAAAAAATCGTGTGGCAGCCCAATCAGCTCGAGATAGAAAAAGAGAGAGAATGACTGAGCTTGAACAAATAGTCAGCAGGCTAGAGAATGAAGTAAGTTTTAACTATTATTATTTAAAAATATAATTTTTGCTATTTTCTAAATTTACAACACATTATTTAGAATAAAGAACTTAAAAAGTCTAATGAAGAACTAAAGTCAAGTATGGCTTATCTCATGGAGCAAAACAAAGAATTAAGAGTTCGAATGGGAATAGAAATTGAAAATGATCATACATACACTCAATGTAATGGTGTCTCAGATAATTCAATTGTGATAAAGAAAGAAGAAGTGCCTAGTAAGCATGCATTGCTTAAAGTTTCTCAGCAGCAGAAGTTAAAAGCACTCCTTGTTTCCTTGATCACGATGTGGATTGCAAATCCGAGGTATTTTTTTTTTTAATTGTAAAAACACCATATTTTATGTGTTATAGTTATAAATTTTGTAATTATAAATGAACATTTCTACTACTGTTCTAACTTTAGCTTTATACATATTTTTAAATTTTAATTTAGACTTACCAATTACCTAACATCCTTGAGCGAACTGAAACAAGAGCAATTTTTAAAGGCAATGCTCCAAAGAAAATTGAACTTGCAGCAGATGTCACCCAAGACTTACAAATCAGTAGAAGCTCTTCTTCGGACAAATTTAAAACCGATATTTCGAGCTTGTCTGATGAAGATACAAATGAACTGTTTAATCTCTGCCAAGACATCCAAAACTTGGTTAATGAACCCTTTAATACTATAAAAACAGATAATGATATTTTTCAGGACTACTCTTGTTTGTTTCAAACTTCACATAATAAACATTTAAATCAATCAATAAATCAAAACAATACAAATAATGTAAAAAAGAGCACAGACTTTAGTTATATTAATGATCTTGAGGAACTTCTTAATAGTGTTGATGATTTTCAGGACTCAAAAAAGTATACAGATAAAGAATATATTAGTAACACAGATTTTTCTCTTGATCAAGTATTCACTGAACTGTTTCCTTCTCTTTTATGATATTAAAATGGTGTGTGCTATTTGCTGTTGTAAATAAAAAAAGAAATTTTATAAAAATGAAGTGGTTAATTGTCCGCTAATAAATACAATTATACTATGTACATAAAAAAATTTTTATATAGAAATATAAGAATTTGTCACTGTTTAATTTCTTTCAGCTTCTTAAAATTTAACTCAAGTAATGTTTTGCGTTAGCTGATCGCCACTTGAAGGTTTGCTGTCTAATATAAGCAAACAGTTTCATATAAAAATCAATTTCATTTGCAGTTGGACTTTTCTTTTCCAAACCTTCATATGTGTGTATATTTTTTGCAAAAATTGGCTAAATCGTTTTCATATAAATTTCTTTTTTCTTACGAAGTGAAGAGAAATCATCACCAGTTGTACTTGGCACCGGTGAGGATTCATAGTGGGGCTTGGCGAAAACCGAAAAGTTTTAAACTTTTAATTTAAAAAACCGCAAAATCTGGTTTTCATTTTTTAAATTAAAAAACCGGGTAACTTGTTCTCTACCGGATTGTTAATTATAAAAGTGAATTTTTATTATTTTTGTATAAATCCAATATTACCTAAAGAACTTGATAAGCTGGAATTAAATCTGTAAACTATAAAAAAAATACGTAACATTTTATTGACATCGCCCTCCCCCTCCTCCCCCAATATAACGAAACAATTTTGTATAAATTTTTTAAAGGAAATGGGAGGGGTGCAAATTTTTACAAAATACAAAACAATTTTAAATATAATAATATTATGAAAAATATACCTAATATATATATATATATATATATATATATATATATATATATATATATATATATATATATATATATATATATATATATATATACATATATATATATCATTGTTCATTGAGAGTCCAGTTTAGTTGGACTCTCAATAAACAGTATGCCTTTCTTTTTAAAAAGTATAAAGAGGATGTGTGATAAACAATTAGATACTTTTTTACAAAGAACGAGAGATCTCTCTAAAGGTAAATGATATCAGAAAGAGTAAAAAGAGAAGAAATATATGTGAAACAGCGGGATGTGAACTTGGGTCTCAGCGGCAAAATGTCTTAACTAAATGAGCTATACGTTCATTCAACTAAGTGAATAGTAATATTTATTTATTATATAATTAAGAAACTATATAAAACAGAATTTACAGAAAGAGATACGTATGCAAATAGGATTCTGTATATCAGGAAAATAAATAGTAATGTGAACCTTTAGTTGCTTATAATTAATATCTGGACTCGAAAACTAGTTACTTTAATGGAACACAATAGGCTGTAGGAGCCTTAGGGAAATTATATTCAGAAATGATTATATTAGACTCAGAGTTAGCTAGAAATTATTACAAAGTGTTTAGGACAGATGTCTAGTACAAAAAGCACAAGATTTAAAGCAAAATGATTTATATTATTTGAAAAAGTTGTTTTACGTACATTTCATCATAATTTAAGTAGAACTTAGTAAAGCAAGGGAAATGTGTAGAATTAGGCACAATGAACTCAATCTTAAAAAAAATAACTAACAGAAGAGAAGTTGTTACTATTATGAAGGTGACGAAAGATCTGTAATATAGAACATGGAGTTCAAAAAATGCTATAAAAGAGTTTGATGAACAATATGTATGTATGACAATAATATATGATGAACAAAGTAAAAAGAGTTTGATGAACAAAAGTTACAATGGCTGCGGGATGCAAACCCGGATCTCTGCGGCGAATTATCACGTATCTAACTGATTGAACTATACGATCTTATACTTAAATTTTTATCTTATTAAAATTAAAAAACAATATTTTCTAAGATCTATACTTCGAAAAGTGTATTCAAACAGGACTCTATATACCTTTAAAATCTGCTAGAACTTTAGTAACGTGCACACTTTTAGAAATTATTGAAATAGGTTTATTTTATCAGAAATATGCTTAAGCTAAAGCATATTTTTGAGCCTCTTTTTACTATTTGCTTAATCATATTCGAACTTGTTTCAAAAATTTCATATGCTTTAAAAAAAAAAAACATGTATATTCCTACCCATCATTCTTATTTTTAATATACGTAATGAGTTCAAAAAACATCGTTATATATATTTATTATGGCACGTTTCGTAAGTTTATTTCCGTTAAGAATTCTTTCGTATGTTGTGATCCGAAATACTTTCGTTTCGAAAGAAATTTTATTTTCTATCAATATTTCTAAAAATAAAACCATAAAAATTTAATATGTTATTATACTGAAACTAAAAATTCATTATAAACATTTTGGGATTTAAAGATGTTAATTTTTACAATTAAAATCAGTCTGGCAAACAAATTTTCTTTATAGACTTCAAAACGTCGTTTGGCAAAAATGTTTGTTTCGCAAGTGCGACTTCCGAAACCGCTACGTTCGTATGTTGCAAAATAGTTTTGTTTCGTATGTCAACTTGCGAAATGCTAAATTTCGGAAGTGGCTTTTGCAAAATGAACATCGGCGATTTTAAATGTTTTGTAACATTCGGTACGAAAAAATGTAATTCCTCGTTCTCAATCTCCTTACGAAAGAATGTTGTTTTTCCGGAATTGCATGAAATCCTCCGGTTAACAACCCTAGTTTAGACTCCGTTTATTAACTACTCCGATAATTTTTTCAGTTAAAGTTTCTCCGTTATCAAGCTCTGTTAACTAGTTTTCGTGCTGTTTTTTTCATGGCATTTAAGCGTTGCGATGCCAACAAACAATAAAGCTGTTTAATTGGGAAATCGCAGCCGTTGATTTTTTTATTAATAACTGCAGCGTAAATTTTAAAAATTTAATTAAAACACGTTACAATATAAAAAAACTTATATAATTTATGATATCGAAAATATTAAAACAACTTATTGTCCAAAATGTCGCAAAACAAAATTAGGACGAAATCAAAAGTTATTTTCAGCAACTATGTCTTCATTATTTTTTTCATAATTTTCAATTGGATTGTCATCTATGTCTACATCATTTAACTCTATTGCTAAATTTTGCAATACAGCACACACAGCAATTATGGTGCAAATTCTTTCTAGGGTCATTCGAACCTCTCCATGAAGCAAATGAAACCGTCTATTCCACCTTCCAAACACTTGTTCAATTAAAACTCTTGTTCTTCTTAAAAATATATTATATCGACGCTGAGCTGCTGTAGTTAGACTTAGATACAGCGTAAGCAACCAACGAAAACATGGATATCCGGAATCGCCAAGTAATGAACCTTTAAGAGTGCAATCTACCATTTTTTTACCAAGGTTTAATTCTCTTAAAATTCTTCCGTCATGTGTGCTTCCAGGCCATTTTGCAATAATATCAATGAACTTTCCGTTATAATCACACACCGCTTGGACATTGATCAAATGATTTGATGATCTATTGACATATATTCTTGCTCGCGTGGTTTTTGTATGCAAACGTGCGTGTCGTCTATTAATCCAGTTATTCTTGGAAATTCTGCCACATGAAAATTTATTCTGCTCTCATTTAAAACGTGTGGATCAGTTGGGTACTTAATGTATTCTTTACCTCATTTTGAAAGACTCAAAGAAACTCGTTAACTTAAAGCTGCTGTAGAATCACCAATCAAAATCTGGAAAGATCCTATTGCATAAAATCGAAGTGCGCATAATATTTGATAGATTGGCGGAATACATAAACTTTGATTTGACTTTGGTTGTATCTCTGTTTTCAGCAAATTTTCCATATAGAAAATAGAAGCTCGAAACCTAAATCTTTGATATAAGTCAACATCATCATAAATATTAAGTGGGTTGGTTCGGTCTCTAAATAACCTTTCACGTCTATGACCTCGCCGGACTGCTATTTCTTGACGTCTTACTCCTGCGAAAACTAAATGCATACGAACGAACGAGTCGAGGTATTGTCTTTGAATATTTTCTATTCTTACTACTTTCAGCTTTTTTTTATCAGACCATATACGTGTTATTGTGACAATAAATAACCTGCGACACAAAAAAAATAGTTTCCTAGCAATTTTTAGAAAGAAGAAATTTAAATTTAGGGAAGAAGTGCTAAAGCTGCAGGCTGAAAGAAAGTACTTTATTTCTAAAAAGGAGTTAGTGGAGTTAGAAAAAAGAAACGCATTAAAAGAAGATTTATTAAAAAAAAATTGTAGAAAGGCACTTAAAAACATTATAACTTTCTTGTCAATTAATGTAACACCATTTTTGTAAAACTTATTTTTTGTATATTAATATAAGCACATAAAATAATTATTTATTTATTTTTAGTTGTGAATTTACTTAAAATTTCCCCAACTTATAGGTTCATTTATAAGATTCTAAATTAAACTATTGGTAACAGTGAAAAAATACTGAGATTAAATGAAATATAATTATTTATCATTAATAATTATAACAGTTATTATATAATACATAGATAAGTTTTAATACATAACAAAATCTTTTGAAAATTGTTAAAAATTTACATAAAAACTAATAAAAAAGACATTTGTGTTCTTCAAATGTAAATATTTAGTTATGAAAATTTGTAAAGCCGAGAAATGCTCAAAAAAAAGATTTCAAGTTCTAATATACAAATATTGTTTGATAAACAACAAAAGAAAAAATCTATTCTTTTCTTTGCAATGGATCATGTTATTGTGCAAAATCAACTTCTAATATTTCAATGTCTACATTACTCATAACCTAAGACTCAGAAATTAATATAAGAAAACACGCACACGGACACACACACATTTATGTATATATGTTTATATAAATGTATACAAGTATATATATATATATATATATATATATATATATATATATATATATATATATATATATATATATATATATATATATATATATATATATATATATATATATATATATATATATATATATATATATGTATGTATATATATATATATGTATATATATATATATATATACATATATATGTATATATATATATATATATATATATATATATATATATATATATATATATATATATATATATATATATATATATATATATATATATATATATATATATATACTTGTGTGTGTGTGTAATATATGTATACTGGGGTGATGCAAAATTTGTAGGTTCAAAACTTTAGTTGTCCTCAAGCTTGCCCTTGTTCTATATGACAATAGTAGTTATTGGCCAAAATTTGAATCAAATCGGATGATATTTAGGGGTTGCTATGTTTTGTCACATTTTGGTATAAGGTTACAAAAAGTAAAAAAAATATTTTTTATTTTTACATTTTTTATATTATATTACTGAATTATTTATTATCAATTTCTTATTATTATGTGGTGGATTGTGGATGTTCAATGTTAAAAAAATCAATACTATAGTACTACTATGTAATTGCACTAGGCAATAATAAATCAATCATCTTCATCATTCAACAGTCATCTTCATCAGGGTAGACTTTGATGCAACTGGAAATTCCTTCCGGTGAAGATCAACCAATCTAAGAAGAAACTGCTTTTGGTTTTCATCTTTCGTAACGCTTGAGTTAAAGGATGTTATAAGTGCTATGCCTCGTTCCGCGCAATCGTTGACGACTTTCATTTGACCAACCTTGTGCTTCATTTCAAGATATGTTGAATCCATTTCCCACTCTGAAGATTCTTTCATTAAAAATGATTCAGCTTTTTCTTTTCCATTTTTCAAAATTAGATCGAAAAGTTCTGCGGTGCGTTGTGTGACGAAGGAAGGCAATGGGCTGTGACAATCGAATGTGGCAGCATCAAGTCTTTTGAGAGATTTCTACCTTGGCTGTTGTTTCAGGTTGTTTGCCATGTCTCTCTTGGTGCTGTTGTCGACACGGAAATCGAAGAAAGCCAATCCTATTAGATGTTCAGAAAAATACCAGAGGTGGCGAGGAAAAGCTTTTGCTGCATTAATTGCAATTGTACGATTTGGATATTCTTGAATCCGTTGAGGAAGCTTGGCATCATTGAATGGTGCTCGTTCAGCTTACGGAGCTTCATTCCAAAACTGTCCGTATACAAATGCCACAAAAAGACTTATATCTGTTATTCCTTTCTTTTCCTTTGCAGTAATAACAAATTGATCCTGAAACAAATATATCTTTATACAATATATAGCTTTTGCCATCCAACGTGCATTGTGTGTTGCACCTGGAGCCCGAAACTTCACTTTGAACTCCGATGTTGTAGTTGATCCTCCAAGAAAAATAAGGCACAAATTCAAGAGTTCTAAGTAATCATCCCTGGGTTGTTGACCTTTAATTGCTTCACTATAATATACAACCATTTCTTCACGGAGTTTGAGAAAAAAATCGCAGTTGTAAAATTCTTTATTCCCTATAGTGAACACCTCCTTGTTGATTGCTGGCCATTGTTTCTGGAAACGGTTAAAAATTCCAACTTCAGGTCCTCCACTGGTTCCAAATGCAGTCGTGAAAATGGTGGAAAGCATGTTTTCAAACATATGGTGCCTGCATGCTATCCATATAAGATTACGGTCAAGATTCTGCTCCATTATTGTGCAGGCACCAATGTTCAACCCAGTGTTAGATGAAGTAGTGTCAAAAACCAGTCCCTGAACAAGTTCTTTCAATTTCCAGTCTTTAAGAGCCTTCATGCAAGCATCAGCCTGTTGCTCGCCTGTACCTCGATCAATCTTTGGAACGCCCAGCAATTTTTCCACCCCACCACCAGTCACAAGGATGGCAATTCTATCCACTATTTTTTGACCACCAGTGATATCAGGTAAGAGCTTTCCATCCCAATGCAGAAGAAGTGGATCATCAGGAGAGAAATCAACCTTGTCAGCTGTAGTCACCGCTTCACGAACAGATCGCCTTTTTCTGCGGATTGTGCTGTACGACAATGATAAATCTTTTACCGAGTGACCAAGAGCCTGAGACACTGTTCCAACCACGAAGAGTGCACGGCGATCAGAAATATTAACACGATCAAGAGATGATACAACATTATTTGTTAGAACTTTCATCTTCTTTTTCGTTGAACCACTTGTGCTCAGTGTGCTGGAAGCGGAAGGAGTCTGATATACATCATCATCCGAGGAACTAGAGCTACTTTCACTCACAATGTCAACTGCTGATGAAGAAGAAATGAGTTCTGTTTTTTCCATCAGTTCCGCTTGACTTCTTTGACGCCTCAATTCCATTTTAGTTTCTCGGACTCGTTTCCGTGCCTCCCTAGCTGTAAAATTCCGATCAATTCCTGCCATACTACAACTTAATGGATCTTCTTGCTGCTGACGTAAAAATGCTTTATCTTCATCGTTTTTCATAACTTCTGATGCATTCTTGTTTGAAATATCAAAAAGTTCTTCAAGGTCAGCGTGGAAAATTCCTTCTTTCGTTTGACAGCTGTCCAATTTTGATCCTCGATGTTTTTTCAGCAGCAGATATTCGTCATAAAGTTTTTTTAACTTTCTTTCCGCATTGTCAATTCTTTGAGTTGGAATTTTTCCTCTCTCCCATATAACAAGAACTGCTTCAATTGTTGCCCGAATACTTTTTTTCACTCCTTGTTTCTCTTCTATATGATGGAAGAGCAACCTCCGAAGAACATCCCCTCTTGAAGGAAGTCTGGCAGTCGACAGAGTTTGTGTAGGTTTACCAACAAGCCACACCTCAGCAGAAGATCTAGTGGTTGCCATATTATCAATTTCTAAATTATAAATAAATAAACAATGAAAAAACAAATTTGCGAGATTTGAGAAAATCACAAAATTTTACCAATGGTTAATTCATCTTATAAAACATGGCAACCCCTAAAATTGCTTCTTTTAGTCTAATTTTTGGTACACATGATCCTAGGTGATAAAGGAACACAGGCAACCTTGAGGAGAATGTTTTTTGTGACATTTTTTTTTTCTATTACAATCTGAATCACCCTAATATATATATATATATATATATATATATATATATATATATATATATATATATATATATATATATATATATATTCTATTCATAATTCTATTCATATACAATGTATATATGTGTGCGTGTGTGTTTGTGTGTGATTGTGTGTGTGTTTGTATGAGTGTGTGTGTGTGTGTTTATATTATATGTATATGTAATATATGTGTATACATTGTATACATTATATGTATATGTAATATATGTGTATACATTGTATACACATATATTACATATACATATAATATAAACACACACACACACACTCATACAAACACACACACACTCACACACACACACACACGCACACATATATACATTGTATATGAATAGAATTATGAATAGAATATATATATATATATATATATATATATATATATATATATATATATATATATATATATATATATATATATACATATATACTACATATATATAAGTATATACACACACACAAATATATATATACATATATATATATATATATATATATATATATATATATATATATATATATATATATATATATATATATATATATATATATATATATATATATATATATATATATATATATATATATATATATACATACATTGTATATACATATATATATATTTTTATATACATATATATATATATATATATATATATATATATATATATATATATATATATATATATATATATATATATATATATATATATATATGTATATGAAGACTGGTCATAATTGCCTTAGATTGATATTATGGAGTTGTGATATATGTGTGAACAGTGGCGTAGCAAGGGGCGTAAAAGGTGGGTGTTGGTCCACACATCACAAATATATATATATATATATATATATATATATATATATATATATATATATATATATATATATATATATTTGTGATGTGTGGACCAACACCCACCTTTTACGCCCCTTGCTACGCCACTGTTCACACATATATCACAACTCCATAATATCAATCTAAAGGCAATTATGACCAGTCTTCATAAACTGTCTAAACGGACCACTGTACATCGGTTGCTAAACTCAATTTGATGATGTTAAGCATCATCAAATTGAGTTAAGATTAACCTTTAACTAACTTAATCTTTCTCAGAGTATTCAAAGCTTTTCTTTAAGCTTTTTAAATTTTAACTAATCTTTTGAAATTAATCTTGTAACATGCATCAATAAAATAGGCAACTGACATCCCCATTAAAAATAAAATATATCTCATGTTCAGGTTCTGAATATATCTTTTTTTTATAAGTTTGGAGTTATTTGTATTATATCCATATATATATATATATATATATATATATATATATATATATATATATATATATATATATATATATATATATATATATATATATATATATATATATATATATATATATATATATATATATATATATATATATATATATATATATATATATATATAGTACAAATAACTCAGTTGCTACAAATAGCAACTTCTAAAAATACTTCAAAAATGAAAGATATACCTAAGTTTGTTGTCTATGTAATCTTTTTGATCGGTGTGGTACTTTTATTCAATAACTATAGTTAAAACAATTTTATGCAACCGTCAACATTTAATGCATACTGTGACACGACCTAGTCAAAAATGAAACAAATGCATCCGCAGCGTAGTTAATATATGCACATCAATAAAGAAGGTCGCATCCTATGCCTGAATAAAACCGAAACTTTATGAAAACACCCAAAAAAACGTATTATGTCATTCTTTTACATATATATATATATATATATATATATATATATATATATATATATATATATATATATATATATATATATATATATATATATATATATATATATATATATATATATATATATATATATATATATATATATATATATATATATATATAAATATATATTAATTATTCTCTTTATATCTAGGTAAAGAAATGTCTTTTATAAAGTATCCTCCAAGAACGCTGATAAAAAAACCAGCCAACTCTTGGAAAAAGTACTCAAAGTACTTTCTCCAATCTCTCAAGGAGTCTTAGAATCTTAGAACACTCATTACCTTCAAGTATGTCACGATTGTATGATTAAAGAAAATAGAATGTCCTGCAAACCAATCCTGAAGTCCAGGCCAAATGCTTTGTAGTTCCTTAAGGCATAATTTAGAGACAACTAAAGATAAAGAGCTGGTGGTGGACTTTTAAGAATCACTAAGCTATCATCAGGATCAACTTCATGAAAGAGTAAAAGAGTCGCTACACAGTTAGTATACTCTTTTACTTTGATTTTTTGACCTCCAGAGGTTAGCCAATCCGTCTTGTGAGTTTTTATATTCTCAAATGTTTTTAGTGTAGTATGTGTCTGCCAAACTTCACTTCCTTTTCTATTTGGAGACTCACAGTATAAGCATGGATACTTCGATACACATGACATTATTCCAGACATAATGTTTAAGATTTTAAGATCAATAATTTGAGTCTTCTCTATGAATATCTTGCAGTAATGATATGTCTCTATTTTTACATGAACCAATACCTCTTTTCCTAGTTACTTTAATAGAAGGTTTAATAAAAATTAAATCATCTAGATCATAAAGTGTAAGAGTTACCTTCAGATGCCCTTTTCCAAAATCAAAGTCGAACTTTTTTTTTAATATTGATTTAGGTGCCCCAAGAAGTCCTTACAGTCTTATCACAGAGCACCGCGGAAGAGCATTTAATAGGAAGTTCACGCCTCCTTCCCAACCGATGTCGCAAAACTTGCCTAGAGGTGGGGTTTGAACCACGGATTTTACCTTTCTGAGGCAAGTGCGCTACCACTGCGCCACGGCTGCCCCACTTTGAAACTATCTCTAAGAATCATCTTCTTTACAATTTAATATATAATATTAATCATTTAGATTAAAATAATGAATATGAAATCTTAAAAAAAAATAACTATCAAAATTTTTATGATTGCCTAAGATATGCTAGTTTTTTTACAAGTTCCAAAATATTGGGACGGAAGATAAACGGTCTGATTATATCTTTCCCATTAGAATCTTGAAATATTGTTGATTCATGAGTAAATAACTTTCCAAAGATACCTTTCTGATTCCTCATAGCCTCCTTTATGCGAGGAACAATACATTTCCATCCCCATTTAAGTCTTAAGTTTTTCAGAACTGAAAAACTTAAGACTTAAATGGGGATGTTCAGTCAGTTCGGGATCAATTAGGTTTGTAATGATTGCTAATTTTTACAATCTTACTTTACACTTATCTTTTGAGTGGTTTGATCCCCTTTATCCTTGTATCCCAGATACTGGCAAAGCAGTGTGAGTAGTTGTGTGTGGGAAAAAACCTTGAATTGTTAGATTTATTACAGTAAACAAAGAACTTGAAAAATTAACCCAATGGTTCAAATCAAACAAACTATCTTTGAACATCAATAAATCCAAATACACTTTGTTCCATCGTCTTCATAAAAAACAAGATATTCCATTAAAACTTCCTGATCTTTTTATTGATAACGCATTATTAAAAAGAGAGCAATCAATAAATTTTTTAGGTGTGGTTCTGGATGAAAATTTAACCTGGAGGGACCACATAGGTCTAATTGAAAATAAAATATCAAAAAATATAGGTGTTTTGTATAAAGCCAAGCAGTTTTTAAACCTATCTTGTTTAAAAAACTTATATTTTTCTTTAATTCATTGCTACTTAAATTATGCAAACGTTGCTTGGTGCAGCACAAACGCAACAAAAGTAAAAAAACTGTTTAGTAAACAAAAACAGGCTATAAGGATAATTACAAACGTAGACCGTTTCTCTCACACTAAAACATTATTTAATAAACTTAATATTCTAAATGTATATAAACTAAACCTTTACCATATTCTTATCTTCATGTTTAAACTTGATAAAAAAATATCACCAATGTTATTTAATTCACTTTTTGAAAAAATAAACCACATAGGGTATATGTGGTTTATTTTTTACCAGATTTTCAAAAAACAATTACATTCAATCCAAAACACATTATTCAGCAACCAAATTCTCAATTGCAAATCGAGGTCCTAAGCTGTGGAATACAATATTAAATAATGAGCTGAAATCTAATTATTCTTTAAACCAGTTTAAAACAAAACTTAAGCAATTACTGATGATACATGAAAATGAATTAAAGTTCTTCTAAAAAGCTTTTTAAACTAGCAAACAAAAACAAAAATTAACCTACTAATTACTCTTTAATATTATATTTAATATTCTAAACAATAGTCTGCTATTGTAAATGTATTTCTTATCTTATAAGTTTTGAATTTACAAACGATTTTTTAAGTTTTATTATTTGAAATACTAATTACTAAAAATATTGTAAAATTTTATAATTTCAATTTTTATTAAAAAAAGTTATTGTAAATTCTTTTTGTAATATTAATACTTATATATCATCTTATTTTACTAATCAGTTCTTAAATATAAATACTCTTTGAATTACTAAATATTTTAAACGTTATATATTTTATTTTTTACATTTTGTTAAAATATTTTATTTGATAAATATGCACTTTTTTTTTTTGGGGGGGGGGGGGCTTAATGATAAGATGAATTTTGTCTTCTTCAAGCCCCAGTCATGTAAATATTTGTTTTTATAAATTACGAGTGTAAATTATTTTCAATCGGCAAATACAACACTAAAAAAAAAAAAAAAAAAAAAATTCTCCAGGTTGTTGTCAAATAATTTCCCATTGTAGACCATTCATGCTAGCAATTTTACAAAATCTACACTTACATCTTTCCATAGACCAGATAAAAACAGGTAAATGTTAAATAGTAGTTAATTTTTATAGAAAAACTAAAATTTTGTCTACATAAGTTAGGGAGGGGGACATTTGTGTTGATTAAATTTATAAATAGTTGTTAAATTTGATATACCTTATTATAATCCCAGAATGTTATATGAATATTTGTAATTTAATTTATTTAATTGATTCAATTTTTAATGTTACTTTTACAACCACTTGTAACATTATATTAAAAGTCCTTTACATTTTAGCTCCTCTATCTCCTAGGAGGGGGTAGAGGAGCATATGTTACTACTCCTCGACCTACTTCAGCTCCTCCATCAACACCTTATATTCCTAAACCTAAACTGCATTAAAACAATAAAAGTTAAAAAAAGTCCACAAAATAATTACCCTTTTATGCAAATTTTTGAAATATATTAATTTTTCAAAAGTAGATTTTCTTTAAAAATTAATAAGGTAAATATTCCCCAAGGAATTGTGTCGCCGAATATTCGGAAGCCGAATACTCCATGCTTCGGCCGAGCGCTCAACTAAATTATCGGTGTTTGGCAAAATCACTTATTTTTTATATCTCTTGTATAAATAGTTTAACGTATAAAAAAAAAGTGTTATAGATCAAAGGCACCGCTAAATAGTAAAATTTTGTGCGATAAAATTAGATTAACATAACCTAACTTTATGCCAATTAGTTTATGTTAAAAATAATATTAAATTTTACAGTTTTACTTTTACTTAAAAATTGCATTGTGGCAATATCTCCTTAATTTTGATTTGTAGCATTTATTTGTCGTTTTAAAAATTTACCATCTTTTGTTTATTAAATAATGTTAAAATGATGTGTTCCGCGTGGGATACATGTGGATTCCGTGTGGGATACATGGGAACTCACATGGAACCCGTGTAGGACAAAATTATTTTTTCACTTGGTACCCTGGGTACTCACGCACTTTAGGTACTTAATTTTGATCAACGGAGGAAGGAGGGGGTAATGAGGATGGGGATGGGATGGTTAGGTTTTAAAATAAGCATTTATAATTTGAGCAATGTAATCTTATTTTTAATATTTTAGTATTTTTAAATACTTTATAATTTGTTACTTGATATAAATACATAAAAGAAATTAAAAAAAAAGCGGTCTTTAATAAAAAAAAGTCATAAATAGCCCGTCAGCAGCAATTTTAAGGTCAAAGATTTGATTTAATTACCATATCTTTTTTAAATATTTGTAATATAAAATATTTACGTACAAAATAAACAAATCGTTTTTTAGGAGCTCACAATTTGCCGACCTATGTTGGAGACCTATGTTGAAGATAACTTCGGCAATTGATCGTGTCGCAATAAATCACAGAAAGATTTTACTGGAGAATTTTTTAGTTAATTTCGATAATTTTATTTTTATTTCCCGTTAACATTTGTGAGAAAAAAACTCAGCAAAACCTGGTTCCTCGAAAAGTATGTTAAAAATTGCCAGAGATAGATTTCAAGGATGCTTGGTGGGATCAGTCATAGGAGATTGTCTAGGTGCTCCTTTTGAGATGCAGAACTGGAATGAAAATGGAATTCCTAGACAGAAAATATTAAGTGTAATAAATCCAAAGGAGTTAGCGGACAGATCCATTCAATTAAAATATACAGGTACTCACTTAGAAACGTATCTATATAAAATTTATTACTCGTCAAAAGTTACGACTCAAGACATTCGATTTTAAGCGTTTTTCTATGATTTTAACTTTCTGATCTTGTTTTTTAGACTTTTTTCAATTTTTTTTTTTTTTTTTATATAATTCGGATTACTTTTTGCTTCTAAAATTGTGATGTCGTTATTTCTACATGACCAAAACAGATACACTCTATTAAAAACCAAGATACACTCAATTAAAAACCAAGATACACTCCATTAGAAACATTATCAATTTAACCTAGATTGCTCTCCTGGTTTAAAAGGTAACACTACAGGTCTTCTTGACCGTTATCTTTTTTGTTTTTTAAGGGAATTTTATTAATCTTTATTTTTTTTAATGAGTAATTTTTCAACATTATTGGGGAAAGTCTTGATTAGTTCTTGATATTCCAATTTTTTACTCATAAACAATTCAAATTTACTATTTTGAGGTTCTAAGAATCTTGGTTAGTAAGTGATTAAGGTCACAGCCCACCTAAAATTAAGACTTTTACAAACCCGGCCCTGGTCCCAGCAAAATTATAAGACTTAGCAGAGTTTCATAGCCTCAGAAATCTTATATATTATAAATTATGCATACATTTACTTTTTTTTGAATGCTGGCATATAAATACATATTTTTAAACTAGTTATATTTTGACAAGGTTGCAAGTAACCACAATTAAATTATGAGTTACTAGAAAACAAAAGATAGGGTTTAAAAAAAAAGAAATGTTTTACTGAAGATGTAAAAAGTTGTAGGTTGTATGAGGAAAGGTTTTGTTGATGTGCAAAGATATAAACTAGATAAATAAAAAATTTTATAGCATGGAAGGGCAGATACAATAAAAAGATGCAGCTTTGCTGAATGACAAGCCAAGTTAGAATGAGTTTTGATTAATCAAACTAAAAATAAGAACTCGTTTGAGCAGCGACCATGGAAAGTATTTGTAGAAAAGAGAAAGAAATGCAACCTTACAAAGATGAAAGATTTGCTTAATACAAGAGTTTAAAGTTGAGTTGTCAGCAAATGAAGCCACTTTGGATGTAAGATTGTCAGAAATGTTCTACCTTTGCTCCTGTATGGTTTCTTTATTGAAAATAAGGAAAGGATTTCAAAGGTTCAAAGATTGAATCTTTGAAATCCGGAAGAGTGTAGGTCTTTAAGAGTGGCTTGAATACTTTGGTTAGAAAGAAATGGTTTAATAACTTTAAAAGTTTAATATGACAAAACTAATCCCAGAGAGAAGATATTCCATTGAATGGAAGACTAATTGTATGGTAATTGAGAGGCCAGAGTTTTTTCTAGAGTTTTGGAGGAAAAGTTCTTTTGCAAATAAATTTGCCTTATTATGGGGAAGAAGTATTAAAATCAGAATTTTAAATTGGGGAAGAATTTTAAATATGGGGAAAAAGAATTTTAAATATGGGGAATTTTAAATATGGGGAAGAAGTATTAAAATCAGAATTGCTAGACTTGCTATAGTTAATGACAATGTAAAAGATTTTCTAAAAGCCTCTAGGTCATAACATCTGCAATAAAATACGAGATTTAATAAAAGAATAACGTAACTTTGCATCAGACCTTTTTAACCGAACTTACTATCAGACCTTTTTGCATTAACTTTATTTATTTTTTGCATTAATTAAATTAGATTAGATAAGAGGCATTTTTATGTATACATAGTATATATATATATATATATATATATATATATATATATATATATATATATATATATATATATATATATATATATATATATATATATATATATATTATATATATATATATATATATATATATATATATATATATATCCATTAGATATCAGATCATCATCTGATGATGATCTGATATCTAATGGATATCAGATCATCATCATCTTATACCTTCTCCCTCTTAATTAGAGTGAGAAGGTATAACAAGAGATGTAAAAATTTATATTTGTCTGGTAGAGCAGGTCTAACTATGTTTACAATGTATTTTTGCACAATATATAAAAATGAAAGAACATGAACAGAAAACCCAATCTATATATGATACCTGTATCTCATACATGAAAGAACAATAGGTTTATAGTGGTTAGTCGTTTTATAAGAAATGAGCCAAACTTTCACAATTTCAACTTTTAAAAAAATATAAGTTTGTTTTTAAAAATTCTAAGTTTGACCATATTGAAATTTTATCTATTTTACAAATAGTATAAATGAAAATCACTTAAAAGTTAAAAATTTTATATTAATAAAGGTAATACTGGAGGAAATAAAAATAATTTTATTTTATAAAA
The DNA here is from genome assembly GCF_022113875.1 of Hydra vulgaris. NCBI lineage: Eukaryota > Metazoa > Cnidaria > Hydrozoa > Anthoathecata > Hydridae > Hydra > Hydra vulgaris. Next base: position 47,218,563 of record NC_061160.1, on the reverse strand, counting down.
AGAAAGGCATCATTTCAGTTCAATTTTGTAACATTTTGTTCAAAATTATTCAAAAAAATATAAAAAATTATCTGGCCTCAAAAAGTTAATATAATATAAGATTTAGTAGTAGACAAGTAGTAAAACACTTAACTCATAATTTACATCTCTGTAAGTGTTGCTTCTTGTTTCTGAGTTTATGGTTGTGAGAAAGTTGCAAATAAAAAGTTGAAAGTTGCAAATAAAATTTAAGTTTCTTGACTGCAGTAAAAAAAAAAATTAGAAAAAATAGAACAAAATTAGTTTTTTAATGTGTTATAGATATGAGATATTAGATATTACTGATATTTCCTATTTAGACAAGATTTTGGATTGCCAAAAATGAAGCTAAAAATTAGTTATTTTTAAGTGTAGCTAAATGCAGTGGTATCATTTTATTTCAAGTATCATTTTATTTTATAATAATGCAATTTTATTTTTAACTGTTGAATACATAGGGTATCATTTAATTTCAATAGTTCTGATAAATATAATAATAAACATTTTTATGTTTAGTTGAAGTAGTGACAAATGTTCTGAAGTGGCAAATGACTGTCCCATCATTCTTCATTAATTTTGAACTTTTCTCCCACTAACCAGACCTTTTTGTTAGTTAAAGTTACTTTGTCTTTTTTTTGTTATTTTTTTGTGTCGATTTGTTTAAGTAGTAATGTCCATGGTTTTCATGTTTCTTTTCATGCTTCTATTCAATTTATTTTTACATTTCTGATAATAAATTGTATAATTCACTTTTTTTTTTTTTTTTGAATCTTATCAATTAATCAATGGTGAAACTGTTTTATAATTAAAGTTATACTAAAAACCCTGCTAAAAACTTGCTAAAAACTCTGTAGAGTATGAAACTACTGGAAACAAGTAGTAACTATACATGTATAGTATAATGACTCTATCAATGATTGTTAGTATACTGTGCGTTCTAATTGGTTCTAAAATTGAAAATAAAGCATTCAGAATGTTGAGTTGTTTTCTATTAAAATTAGTATCTAATCTAGATAGCCCAGCTATGGCAAACAAAAGTTAAATGATGTTTCAAATTTTGCAAAGTGCTAATTTGTAAATTAGCACTTTATTTAATTAATTTAATGTAAATTAAAATAAAATAATTTAATAAATATAATAAAATATAATAAAATAAAAATTTAATAAAAATAAAATAATTTAATGTAAATTAGCAAAATTTCAATTAGTTGCTTTTCTGCATTAAAATCATTATTTAAAATCAATCAATTTTCTTATTTCAAAAGGAAAAAGATATCACAAATGCTTAAGTGAAAAATGATGAAAAATGTTCTTGGGTAATTTCTTTCAAGAAAAAAGTTGATTTCTAAAACAATTTGCAAAGAAATTATTACTTGTAAATTTAAAAGAGCTACAGCTAATTTAAAAGAGCTGCATTGAAGTTACTAAAAACAAGAAGAATATAAAGTTTCAAAGGTGCAGTTCAATCATTCATAATCTGAGAGTAAGTCTTCAACAAAATCAAGTTTTTATTTTGTTAGATTTTTCAGAGAATTATTTTTATAGCGCTGGGTGCAGTACAAGGACTTTATTGGAATAATATCCAGATAACGTTTTTTCTGACTGAGTACAGCATGATACAAATGCTGTTCATGCATTTCAACGCAGATATAATAACTTTCTTGCCAAACCTAACTTATGTTATTACTTTATTGACGGAGTTAGCCTATATAAAAACTATATAACTTTTAACAATGGTTGTCATCATTTTCATGACAAAACTAATGGAAAAGGTCCTTGTGATGACAATAGTGGTACAGTTAAATGGCTTGTAGCAAGAGTCAGCTTGCAAAACAAGAAAATATTGTCTGTTGATAAAATGTTTTAATAGTGTAATGAAAATATAACAGGTATTAAATTGCTTAAATTTTTTTGAAACTAATAAGACTGGACCATATAAAAATGCTCAGTTTGATAATCTATACTTTAATTCTTAAAAATTTACTGAAATGGGGTTGCATCACTGTTTTATATTGTGTAGTGATGGGAAGCTAGAGATGAAATGTATATTATATTTATATGTGTGTGTGTGTGTGTATAATTTTCAAAGTAAAAAAAAAATAAATTTTTTTATTTCGTATGTGCTTTGATTCGTAATAGTTGTGTAATTTAATAAATTAAAAATTTTTTCATGAAGTTATTTTAAGATTTTCAATAATTAATATTATTTTTAAATAGTTTTAATATTTGAACAAACTTCGTTTTCACATTAATTTAAAATGTATTAAGAAAAATTTGTTGAAATATGATTCAAAATTTCAGTTTTAAATAAAAAGTTAAAATAAATAAAGAAGGCGTTTTCAGATAAAGCTACAGATGGTGTCTTTTATTATACTAAATACTTGTATACTATATATTACTACATGCTTATAATGTAACATAATATAAAATAATTTATTTTTTTTTATTAAGAAAAAAAAAATTATTTTCATGATTTTTTGTTTCCTTTTTATTTGTTTTTATTTTTAATTCTTGTTTGATTAGTTTTTTTTTTCTGTTTTATTGATTTGATTTATTGTACTTTTAATTTATAAAGCTCTTCAACAAAACTCTTGTGTTTTTATCTTTTAGTAATATTTATTTAAGATGATACAGCAATGGCAAAATCTGTTTGTTCATCATTACTTCAATGTAAAGAGTTTGATGCAGTTGATATGGCAAAGAGATTCACAGAAGAATATTTTAAAGAACCTGACAGAGGATATGGATCCAATATTGTTTTTATTTTTGAACAATGGAAAAACGCAATGAAAACTGAATTAAATTTAAAAAATGTGTTGTATCCTTCAACTTCACAATTCGATGGGAAAGGTTCCTATGGCAATGGTGCAGCCATGAGAGTTTCATGTATAGCTTTATTTACACTATCTTTGGAAGATTGTATTGAGGTATAGTTATATTCAATCATATATTGTTATATAATTTTTTTATTGTTTTTATATTTTTTTTAAGATTATGTTTAAAATACTTATGTTTGAAACTTTTAGCTGGCGAAGAAAGCCTCCATTTTAACTCATAGTAACAAGAATGGGTATAATGGAGCTATTTTACAAGCTCTTTCAGTTAGAAAAGCTATTAGAGCTTCATGTGATATCGATCCAATTGTATTTGTTGATGAGTTAATTGATGAAATGAAACATGTAGAATCTTTTTCTGGTGAAGTTAAGAGGTATTTATTACATTTATTTTGTTACGTATGTCATAGTAAAAAGTATTTTAACTTTTGGACATAAAATTAATATGATTTTAACTTAATAGTTAGGTGAAATAAAACTCAGAAATTCAAAATGGTTCATAAAAAATCTTAAAAATCTAATTAAAAGCTACAATATTATTTAAATACAATTTTTATTAAACTTTTTTTTTACCATTTTAAAATTTTTAATATTTTTCTTCCCAAGACACTAGAGGAGGCCGCTACAGCTGAGGGGGCTTTAATTGAGTCGAGGAATATATATATATATAAATATATATATATATATATATATATATATATATATATACATATATATATATATATATATATATATATATATATATACATATATGCATATATATATAAAATAGATAATACCACACATATATTTATATATATATATATATATACAAAAAAATAATATCATACATATATATATATATATATAGTTTTTCTCATGAAAGTATGAGTATCGTTGTAACTAAAATAAAAAACAATGTCATTTAAAAAAAATATTAATAGCATAATATACTACAATGCTTTTTAAAAAGCACGGTATATATATATATATATATATATATATATATATATATATATATATATATATATATATATATATATATATATATATATATATATATATATATATATATATATATATATAGGCCTCAGCAGGATGCGAGTGCTTTAGTTCTCACTCTTGCTCACACTCCCCTAAATCGGTTTACAGGAGCACTTTACGGCTCTTGCAAAAGTAGAATTTTTTTCTCTTAAAAGTTTAACTATCATTGTAGCTAGAAAAATTGCTGTCATTTTAAAATTATTTTTTAATAATTCTTAAAATGCCTGCATTCTATTACAATCAGTAAATATTAAACTTTTTATTAGCAGTAAAAACAACGCTTATTCAAAGAGTTTAGAGGAGCAGCTCACATAGCTCGCCATGTTCATTTTATGAGAGCTTTTCGCCGCTCCTGCACATATTTCTTCATGCCAAGGCCTTTATATATATATATATATATATATATATATATATATATATATATATATATATATATATATATATATATATATATATATATATATATATATATATATATATATATATATATATATATATACACACACACATATGTATATACGAAAGATAATACCATACATAAAAAAAAAAGTCAAAAATCAAATTAAAAGCTACAATATTATTTGAATACAATTTTTGTTTAACTTTTTTTTTACCGTCATTTTAAAATTATTAAAATTTTTCTTTTCAAGATTCTAGAGTAGGCCTCTACAGTTGAGGCCTACTCTAGAATCCAGAGTAGTAATATCATACATACATATATAAATATATATATATTTATATATGCATGTGAAGCGAATTCCAAAGAACTGATGTTCGAGGAAAAAAACTAGACAAATAGGAGTTTTTGGAGCACTTAGGAACAGTAACAGAAAAAGGATGAGACTTAATTGAATGACAAGTAACACGAGAATGAATTTTAGTAGATGGCACAAGAGACGCTAGCTCTTTCGAGCAGTGCCCATTATAGTATTTGTAGAAAAGAGAAAGAGAAGCAACATTACGACGATGTGACAGAGGTTGAAGGTTGGCTGCAAGAGTAGGTCCAACTATGTTTACAATGCGTTTTTGCACCTTGTCTAAAAGAGAAAGAGCATCATTAGAAGATCCGCCCTAGATATGGCAACAGTATTCCATACAAGGCCGGATTTGAGATTTATAGAGATAGAGAATAGAATCCAGAGTAAGAAAGTGACAAGCTCGATAAAGAGAAGCAACTTTAGCAGATGCTAATTTTGCAACGGATTTGATATAAGGTTTCCAAAAAAGATCAGAAGTAAGAGTTAATCCTAGAAGATGAAGGGTAGGAGACTCATCGAGTACATTACCGTTCATAAATATAGGAAGGTCTAAATTATTGCGATAACAATTGTCTGAAAAAAATTGAGTTTTATCTGAATTAAAGTTCACCAGCTACTGTGAGCCCCATGCTGTAGCAGAGGTGAGATCTTTTTCAAGCTCAGATGCCCCCTGCAAGCAATCATAAGGAGTTGGCTTCTTATCGTGACAAGAATAAATGGTAGTATCATCAGCGAACAATGCCACCTTATATTTGAGATTATCTGGAAGATCGTTAATGTAATCTAAAAAGAGTATAGGGCCAAGGATTGAACCTTGAAGAACCCCTGAGGTTACAGAATAAGAAGAAGAGTGCTGTCCATCAAGGACAACTTTTATACTGCAATTGGAAAGGAAGGATTCAATAATCTTAAAGATGTTTCCAGATACACCGTAAGAAGAAAGCTTATGGAGAAGACCAGCATGCCAAACTTTATCAAACGCTTTAGAAATGTCAAGAGCAATGGCCTTAACCTCTCCACCTTTATCTAATGCGCCATAAACTTTTTGGTTATTACTGTCAGCAAATCAGCCGTAGAACGAGAAGATTGAAATCCATATAGATGATCAAAAAGTAGGTTATGAGATTCGAGATGAGAGATTAGGTGTTTGTTAATTAAAGATTCAAAAACCTTGCTTATGATAGGAAGAAGACTAATGGGACATTAGTTAGACGAATCGGATCGCTCTCCAGAATTTTTAAAAATAGGGATAACAGATGCTGCTTTCCAGCTGGCTGGAAAACAAGACTCTGATAAGCACTTGTTAAATAGTTTTGAAAGTATAGATGAGAGCTCCGGAAAACACTTTTGCAAGACTATAACAACTATGTTATCCAGACCACAAGCTGTAGAAGAGTCTAAGCAGGAAATCACTTTAGATACAGAAGCTGGAGTGATACAAATGTCAAGTAATGGATCAACCTGTTTGGCGGCTATATCAGTTAGAACTAGTGGCATCAAGAGATGATATTGATAAAAAGTTCTTGGCAAACAATTCAGCTTTGTCTTTAGGTGAGGTGACAAAGTCTGAACCATACAAAAGAGGTGGAATTACAGACTTGCCCTTATTATTGATACTTTTGGTTTTGGAGTTAGACAAAACATTTTTACAATGGTTCCTAGCAGTAATAAATAGACTTCTGTTTTCTGGAGAATTGTTTTGCTGATAGATATGGAAGTAATGCAGCACAATGCGAGGAAAACCATGGAAAAGAGCAAGGATTGACCTGGAATCGTCAAGAGGGAATAAAGGATTCTATGCCAGCCTGAATCCACGAAATTATGAAGAAGCACATTTGTCAATAGGAAGACGAAAGATTTCTACCCAGGGGCCATCTTGAAGAAAATCACGGAAAGAGTCCCAGTCAGCTTTGAGGTACTTATAAGATGTACAATGATAAGGGGATTCTGATAGTAAAGAAGAATGAGATAACAGTTTTAGAGAGACCAAACCATGATCACAAGCACCTAAGGGTAAGAGTGAAGAAACTGAGCATTGACTAGGATCAGAAACAAGACATAAGTCGAGTAGAGAAGGTTAATGATTTGGGTTGTCTGGAAAGCGAGTTAGAAAGTTGACTATTTGAGTTAGGGATTGAGAAAGACAAAAGTTGTGGGCCTTAATGCCTGCAGAGTCACTGACACTAGAGCCAAGCCATTCAGTGTGATGAACATTAAAGTCACCAACAACAACAATATTGGCTGATGGATAAAGAATGAGGGCTTGGCCAATATAATCAGAAATAACATCAAGAAGAGTGCAGTCTTGAGATGAGGGAGAGCGATATAGAACAAAAAGAAAGGTGATAGAGTGAAGTGGTGCAAAACGAAAGCACATAAAAGAGTAGTCTGTGGATTCAAACCTAGTTTCCCGACAAATGGGTGAATTCTTACGAATGTAAATGCCTAGGCCAAGCATGTGACTATTGGAATCTTTACGAATTAAAGGAAGATAACCATCAACACTAAGATCACAAGATGAGACAGCTGAACTCAAATTAGTCTCACAAAGAGCAAGTAGGTCTGGTGAACTTTGCAAGACTCAACAGAAGAATAGTTACTTCGAAGACCACGAATATTGGTGAATGATAGGTTTAGCGAACTTGGTGATGACTGTGGTTTTTTGTGTTTTATAGTTTTTGTTACTTTATTCATTTTTAAATTTGTTAAAGAACTTGACTCGAAACATAGATAGTACTCAGTACACTGTCTTATAGCCCAAGCAATTGCCTCATTTCCACTAATAAACCCTAAGCTGTAACAAAGGGCTCCAATGTGGCCTTGGCAATGCACACCAAAAGTGCAAACAGGGACACCATACAAGCACAACATGGCTCTGTTAGTACTCTGATATTTTTCAGCTGTTGATGGAATCAGCCTCTCTGAGAGCTACCACAGTTCGAGAAACCTGACTACCAGCTGGCCTCAGAACCATAAATTGAGTTTTAGAGCAGTACCATTATTTGGATATAATAGAATGAGTTGCCTAGTCATAAAAACAGAGACAAAAGCAAAACCTATGAATTGAGTAAAGAAGATCCAGCGTTCAACATCCTAAACTGGAAACAATGTATTAAAAATACATCTGCGCCAGCCTAATAGATGAAGAAGGGGTGCGAGGCTGGTCAACAGATAGAATCTGTTTACCCCTTAATATATATATATATATATATATATATATATATATATATATATATATATATATATATATATATATATATATATATATATATATATAAATATATATATATATATATATATATATATATATATATACATATATATATATATATATATATATATATATATATATATATATATATATATATATGTATATATATTTATATATGTAATTGTATACATATATATTTATATATGTATATATATATATATTTTTGTGCTTCCGAAAGTTATGGGTTTTCTCATTGTCGCATAATAAAAAAGGTATCATTGTAAAATGTTATTATAACCATAAATTTATTTATGGTTATAATAAATTTATTTATGGTTATAATAACAATGGAGCTAACATGTTCAAATTGTTGTTGGTCAGATTTATACTTTATAAAATATATATATATATATATATATATATATATATATATATATATATATATATATATATATATATATATATTCTAAGTATATATATTCTAAATTGTTCTAAAATATATTCTAAATTGTTGTTGGTCAGATTTATGCTATATAAAATATATATATTCTGAGAAAATATTAAGTTCTGGCACTTTTCGTTAACAAAATGAGTTATGTCATTAAGTAATTGTTATTTCGTTGACAAGGTTTTAACTGGAACTTTTTATATTAGGAGAATTTAGAAAAAAATCTTTTATTTTTTGAATGTTAATTAAAATTATTTATATTATTGCTTTTTTATTTGTTTATGTATTCTTATTTTATTTGACATAAATACACATAAATAAATTAAAATAAGAATTATTTAAATATTTGTATTTAGACAATAGGAAAAAAAAAGTTAATTTGCTATTCTCCTAATATAAAAAAATCAGTTAGAAACTTATTTATCTTTGTTATAGTAAAACAAATCGTTTGTAAATGTTATTATGAGTCATCCATAAAGCATGTCACCCTATCTTTTTCAATTTTTAACCCCTTTCCTCCTGCCACAAACGATCACATATAGCTAATTCCCTCTCCCTTCTAAACTGTGATAGCAGTTTTTCTTCAAAATATTTCAAAAGATTTAAATGTAAATATTTTGCAGCATTTTTAAAATTCCACCTAATAAAAACAAGGCAATATGCATAAACGTAAGGAGTGTAAGTAAAAACTTTGACAAACCAAAGATTTTTTTATTTAAACATCTCAAATTAGTATTAAAAAATTTTAATACTAAAATATTTTTTTCAAAGTTGCTCTTGGTCTTGCGGAAAACTGTTTTTACTTTGATAACTTTTATAAATGTTATGAAAAATCACTCAGGAAAAGTGCCACCAGTTTTTTAAAATTTCCTTTATTAATTATTTTTAATGAATGAGTTTAACTGTTATGTTACATAACTTTAACTCAAAATAATAGAAGTAAAAATTGCAAGGTAACATAAGTGATGTAATGTAAGTTAGATACATAGTATCAAAAAAAACAGTTTTTTTTCCTTACCCGGTCACCTATGATAAAATTTTATATATTTTTTAAATTGGCATAGAATTCCTAACATCTTGTGAAAGTTTCTAATACAAACCACTTTACTGATTCGCAAAAATAAAAACGAAAAACTCCTTATCGACTCCATTCACTTTGCAGAGCAGTATGTTACCATCGCTACTGGCCATAAATATTTAATTCTTTATGCGCGAAAATCATTATTATTTACCAATGACCAAGTTTGGATAAAGAAATCGAGTGGTTTGTTTGATGTAACCATGGGTGCATTTGATGGTGCGGAGGTTTGTGAACTAGTTGGAATTTTCCTTCTTTTCCAAATCTCCCAATTTTATAGCAAGCATGATTTGGGGTTGTATAGAGATGATGGCTTAGCTGTGTTCAAAAATGCAAGCTAAAATGGAGAAAATTAAGAAACAAATATTTAAGCAAAACAGCCTTAGTATTTCTATCCAATCTAATATGAAAATTGTTAATTACCTAGATGTAACATTGAACCTTGACAAAAGTAGTTTACAACCATACCGCAAACCTGATAGCACGTTAAATTACATCCATGCTAGTTCCAACCATCCACCTAATATTTTAAAACAGTTACTAACTTCAATTGAGCGTAGGTTATCAACCAATTCTTCCAGCAAAGCAATTTTTAATAATACTGCCCCTATTTATAAAGATGCATTAGAAAAGTCTGGATTTAGAAACAACATACAATACCATCCATATGTAGGCCCAAATAATACTAATAAGCGAAAGAGAAACATCATATGGTTTAATCCTCCATTCAGCAAAAATGTTGTCACCAAAATAGGACACCTTTTTCTTAAGTTAATCGACTTGCATTTTCCTCTCCATCATAAGTTCCACAAGATATTTAACAGAAATACAATCAAAATTACGGCTGCATGCCGAGTGTTGGATCAATAATTAATTCATACAACCAAAAAATATTACGCAATGAACCCACTGCGTGTGTCTCACTAACTGCAACTGTATTAATAAACCTTCATCCCCTTTAAATAATCAATGCTTATCTAAAAATGTCGTGTATAAAGTCACTATATCTTTAGCTAACCCTAGTAATTCCGAAAAAACATATATTGGTATCAGTGAAGGCTCATTCAAGTTTAGGTTTGCAAACCATTTAAAATCATTTAACGCTACTAGATACGAAATTGATACAGAACTTTCTAAAGAAATATGGAAACATAAAAATGCAGGCATTATGTCATTAATCAAGTGGAACATTATTAAAAAGTGTCAATCATATAATCCATCAACATGTAATCTTTGTTTATATGAAATATATTTAATTATGATCAAGGAGCATTACTTAATAAAAAAAGTGAGTTGGTTTCTTCTTGCAGGCATAGAAAAATATTTCTGCTTTCACAATTTGATACCGGAGATTAGGAACATATGATATCGTCTGACGTAAACTTGATGTCAGATACCATTGCAATGCTAAAAAGTTGTATTTTTTAACGGTTTTTTATTTTGTTTATTTTGAATAATATGGCTAAATGATTCTCGAATGGCATGAAACCAATAGTTCCATAGAAAGTTGTATTTTTTTTTTCATTTAAATTATATTTTTAAATATATATATATATATATATATATATTTATTTTATTTTTTTTATTTGCATTTACTCCCAACAAGGCTGCAAGCAACCACTATTAAGTTGGGAGTTACTAGGAAAAAAAAAGAACAGAGTTATAGAGCAAGGAAACGGTTGACAGAAGACTTGAAAAGTTGAAGGTTGTATGAGTCAGGAAAACATGAAGATGGGAGAGAGTTCCAAAGGATTGAAGTGCGGGGAAAAAAACTAGATGAATAAAAGTTTTTAGAGCATGCAGGGACAGATACAGTAAACGAATGAGACTTAGCTGAATGACGAGTAAAACGAGAATGAATTTTAGTTGATGGAACTAGAGATGATAACTCCTTTGAGCAGTGACCATGATAGTATCTGTAGAAAAGAGAAAGAGATGCAACTTTACGACGATGGGAAAGAGGTTCAAGCTTAGCAGATAGTCCAGGTCCAACAACATTTACAATGCGTTTTTGGACCTTGTCAAGAAGAGAAAGTGAATCGTTAGAAGAACCAGCCCAAATATGACAACAGTATTCCATACAGGGACGAATAAGAGATTTGTAGAGGTAGAGAATGGAATCAGAAGTAAGGAAATGGCGAGCACGATAAAGAGAAGCAACCTTAGCAGAAGCTAATTTAGCAATCGATTGTATATATGGTTTCCATGAAAGGTCAGTAGTAAGCGATAATCCAAGAAGACGTAAAGAGGACGACTCAGTAAGAGGATTGCCATTCATTAATATAGGAATGTTGACCATATTACGGTAGTTGTTTGCAGTAAGCAATTGGGTTTTTTTAGAGTTGAAACTCACAAGCCACTGTGAACCCAAATCTACCACCGAAGTGAGATCGGATTCAAGATCAGCTGCTTGTTCTAGGCGATCGAAAAGAGAAGACTTTTTGTCAAGACAGGAGTATAAAGTTGAGTCATCAGCTAAAAGAGCTACTTTAGATGAAAGGTTGTCAGGAAGATCGTTTATGTAGATAAGAAACAAAACAGGGCCCAGGATGGAACCTTGGGGAACCCCAGATGTTACTGGAAATAAAGAAGAGTGTTGGCCTTCAAGGATGACTTTAATAAACCGGTCAGAAAGAAATGATTTGATAATCTCAAAAACTTTCCCAGAAACACCATATGAAGCAAGCTTATGGAGAAGACCAGCATGCCAAACTTTGTCGAAAGCTTTAGATATGTCGAGAGCAATAGCCCTAGCCTCACCGCCTCCATCTAATGCACGATAAAATCTTTCAGTTACAGCAGTTAGCAAGTCGGCCGTAGAGCAAGAGGATCGAAAACCGTATTGATTGTCTGACAGCAGTTTATTTGACTCAAGATGAGATGTGAGGAATTTGTTGATCAAAGACTCAAAGACCTTGCTAATAACAGAAAGAAGACTGATCGGACGATAATTGGAGGGGTCAGAATTTTCTCCAGAGTTTTTGAATATTGAGACCACAGATGCCATTTTCCAACAAGTAGGAAAACAAGACTCAGTCAAACACTTGTTAAATAGTTTAGAGAGAATTGAAGAAAGTTCTGGAGAACAATTCTGCAAGACTATGACAGGAATGTTGTCTGGACCACAAGCTGTAGACGAGTTTAATTGAGATATGACTTTAGCTACAGAAGCCGGAGTGATTTGAATGTCTAACAATGGGTCAACCTGTTTGACTGGAATGGAAGGAAGAGAATGTCCATAAGATTCAAGAGTGGAATTAGAAGAAAAGTTCTTTGCAAACAGTTCTGCCTTATCCCTGGGAGAGGTAACAAGATCAGTCCCATGAATGAGAGATGGAATGTTAGATCTACCCTTGTTAACAATGCTGTTGAAGATTTTCCAAAAGTCTTTAGAGCCTAACTTCTGCAATAAGATGAGAGATTTAGTGAACTGAGAATAATGGAGTTTAGCATCAGAAAGCACCTTTTTACATCAATTTCTTGCAATAATAAATAGCTGTTTGTTCTCAAGAGAGTTGTTCTTTTGAAAAAGATGAAAAAAATGGTTACGATTGGATATAGCAGCCGCACAAGAAAGAGAAAACCATGGAGTAGAGTGAGGCTTGACTTGAAACCTACGAGAAGGAATAAAAGCTTCCATTCCAGTCTGAATCCAGGAGGTTACGTAGGAGGCGCATTTGTCAGCTGAGAGAGAAAAAACATCAGCCCAAGGACCATCACGAAGAAAATCACGAAAGGAATCCTAATCAGCTTTAGGGTAGTAGTAGGTGGTGCGATGATAAGGTGAGCCCAAAAAAGAAGTACGAGAAGAAAGATTTATAGAGATCATTGCATGGTCAGAACCACCTAAGGGAGAAAAGGGAGAAACTGAACATAAGCTAGGGTCAGAGACAAGACATAAGTCAAGGAGTGAAGGTAAATGATTAGGGTTGTCAGGAAAACGAGTCACAAAGTTAACTATCTGAGTAAGAGATTGAGAAACGCAGAAGTTAAAGGCTTTAGTGCCAGCAGGATCAGTGGTGTTAGAGCCAAGCCATTCAGTGTGATGGGCATTAAAATCACCAACAACAACAATATTGGCAGAGGGGTAAAGAGAGAGGGCATGGTCAATTTGATCAGAGATAACATCTAAAAGAGTGCAATCATGGGAAGAAGGAGAACGATAAAGAACAAAGAGAAAGGTGATAGAGTGAAGAGGTGCTAGGCGAAAGCACATAGAAGAATGGTCAAAGGATTCGAACCTGATTTCACGACAAATAGGGGAATTAATGCGTATGTATACCCCTAAACCTAGCATGTGACTATTGGAGTCTTTACGAATCAAAGGATAGTACCCATTAACACCGACATCCGAAGAAGGAATTGCAGAACTTAAATTTGTTTCACTGAGTGCAAGCAAGTCTGGTGAATTTTGCAGGAGGTAAGACTCAACTGATGGAAAGTTGCTTCGTAGACCGCGAATATTTGTAAAAGATATATTAAAATATTTAGGTGGTGGGGATGGTTTTTTAGGTTTTAAATTTTTGGTTACTTTGGTCATGATTTGGGTTTAATAAGATCTTGACTCATTCATAGATAGAGCACAGCCTCCTAATCAATGAGCTATGCAGTTGTCTCAGTCCTGTTAATTAACCCTAAGCCGTGACATAGGGCTCCTTATGTGGCCTTGGCAATGCACACCAAAAGCATTAACAGGGACACCATCCATGCGCAACATGGCACTGTTAATACTCTGATATTTTGCAGCTGTTGATGGAATCATCCTCTCTGAGAGCTACCACAGAGTTCGGGAAACCTTACTACCAGCCGGCCTCAGAACCATTAAACTGAGTTTTAGAGCTGTATCCTCATATGGAGATAACAGGAAGAGTTGCATAGCCATTATCAAGGAGGCATAAGCAAAACTCTATGAGTAGAGTCAAGGAGATCCAGCATTCATCATCCTAGGCAGGAAACAATGTAACACAGGTTACATCTACGCCAGCCTAATAGATGAAGAAGGGGTTCGAGGCTGGTTAGCAGAATTTTTCTGCTTACCCCTAAAGTCTTTGCCTAGGAGGCCTTCTACAAGACATTAGCATGATGCAGTTAACATCTGCCCAAGATGAGTATTTTTATCGAGACACCATCTCTAGCCTTTACTCAACCAAGAGCCCCAAGGCAGGGGATGTTTAGCTGGAATGAATATATATATATATATATTCATATATATATATATATATATATATATATATATATATATATATATTCATATATATATATATATATATTCATATATATATATATATATATATATATATATATATATATATATATATATATATATATATGTATATATATATATATATGTATATATATATATATATATATATATAAATATATATATATATATATATATATATATATATATATATATACATACATATATATATATATATATATATATATATATATATATATATATATATATATATATGTATATACATATACATATATATATATAAATATAATTTAAATAATACAACTTTTTATGGAACTATTAGTTTCATGCCATTTAAGAATCATTCAGCCATATTATTCAAAATTTACAAATATATATATATATATATATATATATATATATATATATATATATATATATATATATATATATATATATATATATATATATATATATATATATATATATATATATATATATATATATATATATATATATATATATATATATAGTCAGAGTATTTGAACAAAACATTTTATTGTAAAAAATAAACTTTGTCTGGTTATGTTATTAAAACTTATGTTTTTGAGAAATTTTTTTAAATTCATTTGATTTACCATTGATATCATCAAGTATAAGAGTTGAAATCAAGGAATGGTCCCAAGCTCAGCGCACTTTGGTAATTGATTTGTTTAATCAAGTTAAAACATTTAGGTTGATAAATAAAGCGACTGGAATGGCATTAGGAACCATCAAGAATCTGATTGAAAAGGATATGTTTGGATGTGTGCAAAATCAGCCAAGATCCAGAGCTAAATGTTAAGCAACATCAAGAATAGATTGACAAATTATCAAGATGGTTATCAAATACAGTTGTATTTGAGGCACAGTAAGTTAAGGCATTGTTATGGTATGGGGATCGATGGCTCGGAGCGAAACAGGAAAACTAGAGTTTATTAATGGAATTATTGATTAGGAAAACATTTTATTTTTCAACAAGACAATAATCCTAAACAAACGTCAAAGAAAGCAAAAGAATTTTTTATCCAAAAGCAAATTGAGTTACTTGAATGCCCAGCGCAAAGTCCAGATCTCAATCCAATTGAACTTCTCTGGGCTATTCTGGATAAAAAATGTGGTACACAATGTCTAAAAAGAAAAGACGAGCTAATGATCATGCTCCAAGAAGCTTTGGTTGATATTGACTCAGATACGACAGAGAAATTAGTTGAATTGTTGCCATGCTGACTTGCAGAAGTCATCAAATCTAAAGGTGGTCCAACTCGATATTAAAAGGTCATGCAAATAGCTACTAGGAGAAGAGTTAATCTTTAAGCCTTAATCTTTAAAATTTTGTTCGGTTACTTATTAAATTGTTTTTTTCTTAGTAAGTCAGGGAACACTAAAACATTTTAAATTCAAAATTTTTTATATACTAAAATATTAAATTTAATAATTTTAAATATAAATTATTTTGTGGACAGTTAAATACTTTCATTTTTGAAGTTATTTATTTTTATAAAATTTAATTATCTACTATTTAATGTTCATCAATGTTTTTTGACAATCGTTTTTAAATTAGTATTTTAAATAATTTTAAAACTATTATATTCTTATCACTTCTTATTTTTCATATTAATATCAATTTTTTAAAGATTTTATATTTTGAATCCTTTTTTTGTATCTAAAATTATAAAAAAAATACATTTTTGTTTTTTAATTTTAATCTCATTGTATTTTACATGACCCTGATTGATTGCACATAACTCTAAAACTTACCTAAAGATGTATAAAAGTTATTAAATAATAATTTGTTATAAATAAATAAACATTAAATTCTTTTGTTTTATACAAGAAGAATCAATCAGTATTTACTTTGTTTTATACAAGAAGAATCAATCAGTATTTACTTTGTATTTACAAGAAGAATCAATCAGTATTTACTTTGTTTTATACAAGAAGAATCAATCAGTATTTACTTTGTATTTACAAGAAGAATCAATCAGTATTTACTTAAAACATTTTGTTTGTGCTCTTTTTCTTTTCCAGATGTCTAAAAAAATAAAACAAACATATTTTAAAGATAACAGGCTGTGTTCTAAATTTGTTTCATGGATACCTCTAGTGGACACTCAAGCAAGATGTAGATTTTGCAAAGTTAATATAGCAAGTACTAAAGATGCCACTGAATTATCCATTGAAATATGCAAAAATACTCAATTAAGTAGTTGCAGTTGCATTATATAGGTGCAGTTGAAATAGAATTTCCCTTTACACAATCTCAAACAACAATTCCATTTATTTATCACAATGGACGTAAACTTAATCCAGAGATATGATGGATATTTAAGCAGTTTGTTTGTGGATACAGTGGTAGTTCTGTTACCAATAGTGTTATTACATTTCAGGCTATGTTTCCAGATAGAAAGATTGCATCTATGATGGAACTTGGCAAGGATAAATCAAAATACATTGTTAACTATAGAATAACACCTTACTTCAGAGAACTTTATTACTTTTTAAAGTGCAAATTTGTGTATCAGGATGGCTGGCTGTTTATTATAATGTAATTTTGAATAAAGTAATTCACGAATCTGAGATTGATTTAATAGTTAGAATTTAGAACAATATTAGTAATAAAGTTGAAGTATGACGTTGGGATTATATGTTTCTTGGACATGCCACTTAAACAGACTTACTTAAGAGAATAAGGATGGAATGCAAGAAGCGAACTTATTACTTATTAGATTATGGTTTTTCTCGTTTGGATTTATCTAAACAAGTACAGCTATCAATGGATGGCCTAATGTGAACTGGAAGGTTTTCAGGGAAATGTAATTGGAAAGAGAAAAAGCTGCTCTGAGTAAACTAGTGAATACTGGCAGTTGTAACCTTCACATCATTTGTGGAGCCTTCTAAACAGCTACAGAAACCACAAGTTAGGGCTAAAGGCTATCATGAAAGAATCTTTTTAGCTTTTTAAGGATGTCTTTTAATGTTATAGCTTTTTATTTTGTCTCTAAGTCTTTAAAATCTTAATTAGAGAATACAGTTATAATTAATTTTTCAAAAACACTTTTTATTTATGTGTCTTAAAAATCCCATTCACAGTATTTTTATCATTTTAGATGGGTCAAGCGTCAACAGGTAGCAGAATTGGCCAAATATAATAAAGATAGTTAATTTTTGGCAGAACCTACCGGTTTTTAAAAAGGCCACCATCAAAGAGTTATTTGGCTGTAAAAAAAGTTGTTGAAGATGAACTACTTGTAGTAAAGCTTTTATTTTTCTGCTATATTGCAAACCTTTTGCAGCAATGTCTTAAAAAATGTCAAACATAATCCAATGCTGCTTTTTCTGGACAAGGATTTGGATATAGTGCATAGATCCCTTATGCAGTTGGATGTTAAAATTGGTGTTCTCCTTAAATGCGACTGTAGTTGATTTGTTACAGGTTGATCTTACTGATAAAGGTATTTATCTTTAGATAAAAGATATGCATTTTGGATTTTCAACTGTCCAAAAGACCAATACATCATTGCATTGTGAAAAATGCAAATGTATAAGATTCAAGTTCAATATCCTGTCTGCCAATGTCTTCTCAGTTGCAAGAGTGCTAGACTAGATGAATTCTTTTTTCTTAAAACTTCTATCAATATATCAAAAGAGTTAAAATTTGTTCTATCATTGGTTCTAGTTACAAGTCATGATCAAGCGAGGATTCAATGTTGATAAGATTTTATTCAAAGTTAATTAGAAAAAAGATAGATGATATCAGGAAAGATGATAGTAGATCATATGCAAAAGAACAACCTCATACCTTCAACAATAGAACAAACAAACAAGTTTATAAAGTCTGATAAAAGTGTGCGATATCAGCTAGACCTTGAACAAGAGAGAAAGAATGCCAAGCAAAATGAACGCAATCATCAGTTAAAAATTGTAACCAGAGAAATCAGTGATGCAGTAAAGAAAAAAAAATTCCTTCTAGATTCCTGCCATAATTTAGATTTTATTAATATCATAAAATCTAAATTTTGAGTTTATTAATATCATAAAAAAGGTGGAAGAAAAAAAAAATGGGGTTAGTAATTAAAGGAAATGGTTTGAAAAATAAAAGCAAAGAAAAACATTGAAATTAAAACTTTAGAAAAGTTAGTTATAACTTTGAAAGAGAAAATGAAGAAAATGATATGAAACTTGCTTTCTTTGTTTAAAGATATTACTTTGTAGCTAATGTTTTTCTTTACAGAATAATTTTACAGAATAATTTTTCAAAAGCCTTTAGAATCTAATTTTTAAGATAAAATGATTTATTAATTTAGAATCAGATTTCCTTTAATTATAAAAAAGGTTTGATCTCCAGATGGTTTTTGAAAAAGTTTAAAAAATGGATTACAATTGCAAATACCAGCTGTACAAGAATGAAAAAACCATTGAAACCATAGAAAAATCATGGGTATGGGTGAGGCTTGACTTAAAACTACCATGAAGACTAAATGCTTTTCATTGTCTGAATTCAGAAGACTATAAAAGAAGACACAATTTTTGGCAAAAGCGTAAGACATCAGTCTATGAATCGTCACCAAGCAAATCCAGAAAAGAATCCCAGTCAGCCTTAAGGTAAGAAGTGCCATTATATACAAATCAACGATTGAAAATAAGTAATTTAAGTTCTCAAGAAAATGAGTCTCAAAGTTAACTATCTGAGTGAGAGATAAAGTTTGAGCTTTAGAGCCAGATTGATTGAGCCAACAAGTCATTAGTACTTATGCCAAACCATTCAGTGTGATGAGCATTAAAGTCACCTAAAACAACAATTTTTGATTGAGGGATGAAAATGGTAAAGAAAAGGTTGTTATAAAATTGATATGAAACAATATTGAAAAGAGTTCAGTCTTGGAAAATAGGAGAATGGTAAAGAACAATAAAAAAGGCGATTGAGTGGAAGAGGTGCTAAGTGAGACAAGAAGTGAAAGCAAATAAATGTATAGTCAGAGTATTCAAACCAGATTTCATGAATCACGCAAGAAAGAGTTTTGGTTTATGGAGAGAATAGCTCATTTGAGCAGTGACTATGATATGAGTATTTGTAGAAAAGAAAAAGAGATGCAACAGATAAATCAACATTTTAAATGTTGATCTATTTTTATTTTAAGGTCAGTTTAAAGTTTAAGGTTTAATTTATCTATAATTTAAGGTCATATATAAATAGTATAGAAAACATAAATCGTATATGAAGTAAATTAATTACTTCATATACGGTTTATATTTTTTTTACTATTTATATATGACCTTAAATTAAAAAATAGTTAAAAAAAAAATTAATACATTGATTGAAAAAAAGCAAGTAACAGCAAATAACAAGAACCAACAGTAAACAAGAAACAGCAAAGAATAAGAGTAAACAACAAACAAGAAATAAAGAACAAGAACAACAATAAACAAGAAATAACTCAGAACAACAACAACAACAAATTATGTTAGAGATATGTAAAAGTAAAAGAGTCACACTAATAACACACTTTGTAATTATTTTGTAAGTAGTTACAAAACAATTTAAAAAACAAAATAAAAAAATTCAAAACAGTTACAAAGCATTATCAAAGTTTCTATTTTGTACCAAATTTTTCATACATAAAACAGAAACCAAATGTTAGGAAATATTATGACTATAGATACTAAGTATTTTTTGTTTCTCCTTTGAATAAAATAACTTTACACATAAATGTTGAAATAGCTTAAATTATAAATTATAAATGTAAATCAAAACAATATAAAAAAGCAACAAATTGATAATTAAAAATATTAATTTATAATTTATTTTATAAGTATTATTTATTTTCAGTGTTTTTAATAAATATGATTTTTATCTTTAGAAATACAGAATCATTGTATGACTGGACACGTTCACAAAGTTTTTCCTTTACTCACCAGCTTGAAATTATTAAAAAACTTCTTATTGTAAATAATACAGAAAGCAAAGAGAATGACATTAAACTTGTAAATTCAGTCCTTGGTCGAGATATTTCAGCTCAACAAGCTGTTCCAGCTGCGCTCTTCTCTTTTCTTCGAAATTTAAAATTTGGGTTTGAAGAAACTTTATATTATGCTATTTCATTAGGTGGCGATACTGATACCATAGCTGCTATGTGCGGTGCAATAGCTGGCAGTTACTATGGTTTAAAATCTATTCCACAGAGCTGGTTTGATGTTTGTGAATTTTCAAAAGAAATGCAACAGTTTGCTGATGATTTTTTTGAATTGCATAAATCTTAAGTATAATAGAAGTGCATAAGCATAAGTATAGAACTTTGTTGTTTATATTTTATAAAAACTTCTTTATTTCTTAAAAATTAATGTTAGAGAGTTATTATGTTGAGGGTGGTGGGGCTGCAACAAAACCAACCCCAGGTCAACTAATTTGTTAGGTTGAAAAGGTTTTAAAATGTAAATTAATTTTTTATTACATTACTTTATTAACCATAAAATTTAAAATAATAAAAAAGATTCAATTGACATTAAAAAGTACAATAAAGTTCTGCATCAATGATACTGCGGTGTTTTTAAAAAAAATTTATGTAAATTAAAGTATTATTTGAAATGGCTTTTCGTGCAGTTTATGTTATTAGCGCTTCTGATGAAGATCTTAAAGGAATGCCAAAGATTGTTTTTAAAAGGTATAATTTTCAAATGATTTTTATTTTGATTTATAATTATAACATAAATTTCAAATCTGTACATACATACATGCATACACACATACATACATACATATATACATACATACATACATACATACATACATACATACATACATACATACATACATACATACATACATACATACATACATACATACATACATACATACATTCATACACACATACATACATTCATACATACATACATACATACATACATACATACATACATACATACATACATACATACATACATACATACATACATACATACATACATATATACATACATACATACATACATGCATACATACATAATGTACGGTATTAACTTTTCTTTGTCCTCTGAAAATAAAAGATGTGTCCATTTTAAAACAATTTAAGAAACCTTGTTAAAACCATCAAATTCCATAATATCAGCAACGTTTTCCAAGAAAAAAATTGCAAATAATATAAAATCTTTTCAAACTTTAAAAGAAACATTAACTCTCGCTAACAAAACCTCAGACATGTATAAATCAATACAACCACCTCCTAAATAATATTAATATAATCTTATATATAATCTTATGTTAATATTAATTAACCTTAGTAGTATGGCAATGTTAATTAACCATGTTAATCTAAATTAACCATGATGTCTAAAATAAAATTGAAATTAACAGTATTCCGAATGTTTCATAACTCTAAAAGATCACAAAGAAAACTTCCTAAACAAACCTACTGTTAGACTTATAAATTCTGCTGAAATATGAGGTTGGAAAAATTTCAAAATATATTTTATATAAAATTTTTTCTAGGCTAAAAAAAATAATCTATTTTTGAATCAATGACAAAACACTCAAAATTTCATACATTGGTTTCAAACCATTAAAAAAAAGCCATTCTGTAAGTTTTAGTCTTTGATATTAATGATTTTTATCCATCAATTAATGAAAATCTTCTAAGCAATGTAATAAATTTGCAGAACAACACATAACAATAAATTGTGAACAAAAGAGTTTCATACAGCAAAAACAAAAGAAGTTCATACAGCAAGAAATTCATTACTATTTAGCAACGTAACTGCTTGGATTAAAAAAAAAAAAAGGTTTATTTGATGTCACCATGGGAGCATTTGATGGCGCAGAGATTTGCAAACTAGTAGGAATATTTTTTTTTGCATCAACAATTCTACAACAAAAACTATTTTGATATGAGATGATATGAGAGATGGTTTGGCCATTTTTAGGAATCAAAGTGTTTAGGAAATGGAAAAGATAAAAAAGCATTAGGGTGAAGACCTTTTTACAACTTTACTTTTATGTATCATAATTTGATGAGCTTTCATTAAAGATAAAATCTTACTTCCAGGGTGATTTTATGGAAAAATTTCACCCAAAATAATTAAAAAAAATTTATTAGCTTTTTTGCCTTTTTTTTGAGGTCACTGTAAGTAGATAGTTCATCAAAATCTTCAGCGCGAAATAATTGACTGCTGAACTAATGGTTGGCCTATGAGTAGGACATGAATAAACAGATTTTATGTAGTTTGTTCCAGGTTTCAGAGATCAAAATAAACGCAAGATTGGATAGAATGGCATCAGAGTTCCAGCATGCATTGTTGATGTTTAGAATCTGTTGAAACGTCACAAAGATGATCTCATTCCTTTCAGTGTGGTAATGGAAGACACAAGTTAGGTGGTAGAGAACCTTCATGTCATCTTTCCAGCCTCCTTAATCTCAGTTTTACTGTTGCTGAAAGCAGCTTTCAATTAACATAATTGCTCATCAAATCACAAAGAATTACTCAATGTTTTGTGATTTAGTTGACCCTTGGAGCTCATTGTCAATGACAATGTGAAGAATGCGATCCAAAGTATGGTGTTGCAACTGATAACCTTGAGTTTGTGGTAACCTAGCTTATTTAATATTTGGTGCAGCCAAACAATGCCTGACTTCTTGTTGGTATGTATGCTTGTTGTGTTGGCAGTAGTCATTACAATTGATCCTTACAGGTTGAACACCGCTGTCACATCAGGAAGTTCTTCTAGGATTGTTTGAGCTCTCTAATCTTTATGACCACATTTGATTATTTGAGCTTTCCCATCAGTTTGAGTGTAGTCAACTTAATTTTTTTTGCTTCATTCTTGAGAACCACTGTCGGATATTGCTGCTCTGTGGGATGACGCTTTCGAGTTTGTAACAAGATATTTGGCAATGCATTGGCTTATGCTTCCTTGTGCTTGTTGATTCACTATCCCGAGACTCTTTGCTTTATGACCAATTAGGTGCTGCTGAGCTGATAAGTGTAGACACAGTTGCTTGCATCACCTTCTTTTGCTTGGATCGGTGGATGGTCTTTGCACTAGCAGATTTATCAGTGGAATAACCAGAATAAATCTTGCCTCAATTCTTGCCTACATACTTCTGAACAATGTTTTACAGTATTCTGCTGAGATCTCATCAATCCAAGAATATTTTTGAGATCAATTGTACTTGTTGGTGGTCTGTAATCTGTAAATAGTGATCTGTATCTTTCTTTTTCATAAAGTTCCAACAGTTCTTAATTACATTTAAGTCAGGTGAGTATGAATGCCGATCAGCAAAAAATTCATAACTGTCTACAAGTCACTTTTTTATATAACATGCTGTGTGACATGGAATCAAGTCCATCAACTTGAACCTTACTCTCTAGAACTTTTTATACTCTGCTGCACTAACTTTGACTTCCTTGTCTTTTCAGTCCACATCGTCCATTGGCAGTTATTACACCCCAAACCATTACTAATTGCAGTTATTTGACTGTTTTGATGGTGTATTTTGGGTCCTAACACTTTCCTACAGGATGTTTTAGTCCCTGAACCACGAACCTGTTAAAATTTACTTTCATGGCTGAACATCACTCTTCCCACAGCCCGCTGATCTATCCTTGTGACTCTTGCAAAAGTTTATGTGGGCCCGAAGTCTTGCTACTAATTTGAAGTTGTTTGATAAACATCTTCTAATAGTTCCTGGGGTGATGTCAGTCCAATGCTGTCTTCATTTATTGATATTTAAGCAGATAATGCATGTGAACAATGCCATCTTTGGCAATTAAGCTTTGTATGCATTTGGTTTTTGTTTATGGTGGCAGTCCTTAAAGTTTGAGGATGTAGCTATTAGTTTATCAACCTGATAATTTTTGAAAATCAGTTATATCACATTTTTTTTACCCATTTTTCCTGTAGAAACAGTAACATGCGAACATATTTATCATGATAAAATCATGTTTCTATTAATCTAATGAAGTAAATTTCAAATGTGAACTGGTCATTATCTACTAAAGTAGATATGTCATTGTCTACCACGTTATCTACTACATTATATAACTGTCCATTGTCGACTACATTATCTACTACAATTAGCCTTGGAATTCTTTCATGAAATGTGCAAAACATTTGGTGTAGATAAGACCAAAATCAGTCAAAATACAATTTATACCATTTCAGGCAGGTGAATTTAATTTGTGGCTACTACTGTATATAAATAGTTGAATAATAAAATAAAATATGAAAAAACCAGTATGGCACTTATATTAGATATATTAAGTAAAGGTTTGAAATTAGGTTCAAATCACTTGTTTTTCAATTATTGAAATATTTGGAAATAAAATAGAATGCAATAACTATTATTTGTTGCTTAATGATTATTCTAAACTTTTTAGAAAATTTCCTGTTGTTGAATCTAAACATAAACTTATTCATGGTAGTATGTATTTACAGATACCACCAAATGTTGCTAGCTTAGTTGTGAGAGAATTAAACAAAGATCAAGAAAAAAGCTTGGTAATGTTGTTATAATTTTTGTGTCTATGTTTTTTTGAATATAAAAATTCTTCCCAAACCAAACTTTTAGTTGATTTAGCTAATTATATTTGTTATTTTTTATAAGTGATTACTTGATCTGCTAAACAATTAGTTTTACTTATGTACTAATGATTATAGAAAAAATTCCAATGAGATTAAAGTTTAACCTCACTGGAATTTTAATCATTGGTTTAACCATTAAACACAGCCAAGAGAAAGTCATTTTGAAAAAAGATTTAAAATCTTATTCAATAATTATGAAGTGTTGTTGACCACTTTTGAGAAAGAAGTTTTGCTAAAACAACAGTTTAAAAAACAATTGAACATTTATAACTTTAAAAAGCTCATCAAGGTCTAAAAAAAAACTGGGTTATCGTGTAATTAAACAACTATTTAAAAGACCAAGCTGAAAATATTGAAATTAACAATGTCTTGCCAAAATATTTTGCATTCACTAAAGCAATTCAAAGATAACTCCATGGAATTTTTTCTTTATATAAAATTTCTAATTTTGAATATGACAGGACATCAAAGTACATAGTAGGGCTTAGCAACTAGTGGAAACCGTAACTGGATAAACAGTTTTTTGTTCAGTTTTCTGGAAACCAAAAACCAGTTTTTTTATAAAAAAACCTTTCGTTATTATACATTACTAAATAGATAAATAGGTTAAAGATTTTTTTTTTTGAAAAGTTAACAAGTAACATGGAAAGCACAAATATAGTAAAAATATATGTAGTTTTAAAAAAAACACATTGGTATTGCATTTAGTTTTATTTATTTCTATATTTTTTTTACCAATTTATAATAGATTGCATACTGACAGAATCTTTCAACAACATATAAATTTTAAGATACTTAAAGAATCAAAACAATACAAAAAAGTCAAGTAACTTAAAGTATAAAAGTCAAGTAACACTAACTTTTTAACTAAGTAACACTAACTTAAAGTATTTTGTCAAATTTTTGATATTTTCCTTTATTTTGGTTCTTCTTTAACTCCTTCTGTTTTTAAAACTAAATTTAAAAATATTTTCTTTATGGACAGCATTCTAAAATTCTACTAAAAACATATGTAAAATGTATTTATTAAATTTTCAGCATATTATATATTAAAATGTTTGTATGTTCTATCTTTACATTATCTTAAATCTTCAATATATCTATATATTACAAATAAATATATTTAACTTTTAAGGTTCTGATGACAAGATCCTTGTGATTTTCTTTCCAAAACCTAGCTTTATATTGTTAGTACGCTGAATTGTTTATTTTTTTGAAAGATTTTTATGCTATTATGTATCATGACTATCATTGTAAACTAAAAAAAAAAAATTTAAACAACAAAAACAAATTTTTTGTCAACAAATTTATTTTTGTATTTTTGACCTTTGTATTACTTTAAATATTATAAATCAATGTATAATTTTACATTACATTTTTGTAAACAGATCACATGCATAATTTTACATTGATAAAAAGTAGCATACTCAGTTATGAACAGCATTACAAAAAAAAAAAAGTTATTTAGTTGTCACAAAAAAAGAAGGATTAAAAAAGAAAAAAGAGACTTAAAAGAAAAAATGACCTAAGTTTATTAGATTTGAACTAAATTAATAATGAATAAAAGAAGATGTAAATATTACTGTACATTAATAAAAATTAATTTTTAATAATTAATGAAACAAATTAAATTTTTTATTATAAGTATGAAAAACTTTCTTTTAGTTTACAAATCCAATTCCATTATATCAATCCTGTTTGTTACATTTGATTTATACGTCAATAATAAAAATTCCCTTTTACAATAAAAAACCTGTATAAAACCGGTTATCCAGTTTTACAATAATAAAAAAAACGAAAACCTATTTTTTCAAATTTTCTGGTTTTTGCCAAGCCCTAGTACATAGGAAAATAAGAATGCAGATTTTACAGGATTGCACTGAAACCATTTAGTAGAAGATTATATTGAAAGCAAAAGAGTTATGTGATAAACTCTGGAATTTATTTAACCATACATTGTGTCATGTGCTTTTTCATTGCAAAGTATTTTACTGTTTTATGAGGATGGATGGGAGGTCAGAAGTTGATTATGAATACCATTTTTATGAATACCATAATAAAACATTTGAGTATATATATATATATATATATATATATATATATATATATATATAAATATATATATAAATATATATATATATATATATATATACATATATATATATATATATATATATATATATATATATATATGTATATATATATATATATATATATATATATATATATATATATATATATATATATATATATATATATATATGTCTACTATAGCATATTTATATGCGCAATTGCTCACTTCTTTTGGTAGTCTAAATTAAGTGAGCGTTTTTAGAAAACGATGAGGGAAAACAAAGAATAATGAATAAAAAGGTTGCTGACCCATACCAAACCCTCAGTCGATGTAGCAGCACTCCACTGCGAGTCAGGCTATTTGTCAGTCAATGTATGTACTGAAGCCACATATATATATATATTCACATATATATATATATATACACACACACACACACACACATATATATATATATATATATATATATATATATATATATATATATATATATATATATATATATATATATATATATATATATATTTGTGTGTGTGTGTGTATATATATATGTGTGAATATATATATATGTATATATATATATATGTGTGTGTGTGTGTGTGGGTGTGTGTGGGTGTGTGGGTGTGTATATATATATATGAATATATATATATATATATATATATATATATATATATATATATATATATATATATATATATATATATATATATATATATATATATATATATATATATAATCTTTGAACGTCATTTTCTTGTTATACGTTAAAATATGGTTAGAATTCAATAAATACAGCTGCTTATAAACTTTTTATAAATATATATATATATATATATATTTTTTTTTTTCATTAATATATAATTATTTTGATAGTACTTATATCGAAATATCGAAATAATTATATATTAAAGAAAAAATATATATATGTATTTAAAAAAAGTTTATATGCAGCTGTATTTATTGAATTCTAACCATATATATATATATATATATATATATATATATATATATATATATATATATATATATATATATATATATATATATATATATATATATATATATATATATATATAATGACTTTACTTTTTTTGCCTCCCCAACTATTAAACAAGCGTGATTTTATATTTTTATTGTTAGCTGAATGAGCGTTGCTAATCATGCTTGGAAGTTTTAAATATGCTGTTTACAAGAGTGTTTCATTCCTTGTTTCATGAGATAAAAACTTAGTTTATAAAAGAAAAAAGCAGTGTTTTAGGTAGACAAGTTATTTGCACATTAATTTTTTTCAATCAAACGATTGCATCTTACACAGTCTAATCGGCGCCCAGTTGACTCAAAAAGGCACTGTGCAAGAGATTTTTCCATATTAGAAAAGGTGATACTTTATTCTGTCGCGCAATTTTTCAAGAAATTGCGCAACAGAATAGAGTATCGCTTTTAATAAAATGAATAAAGTATTAGAATAATTGAAATGATTATCAGCTTTCCAATTATTCTTATACACTTTTTCTTTGAGAATGCTCCAAAAGTCCTCAATCGCGTGACATTCAGGCACATTTGCAGGGTTATCTTCACTTTTGACAAAAATGATCTTTTTCTCATTCATCTAGTTTAGTACAGATTTTGCATAATGAGACGATGCCAGAGGAAGCCAAAATATGTATTCACCAGAATGATGCTTTTTGATAAATGGAACTAGTTTATTCTTGATTCAATCATTTTTGTAGACTTCTTGGTTGATTGCAAAGCCACTTTCTCTGAATATTGGCAAAGATATTCCTTTATCATAAAAGCAAATCGAAAAGAGTAATTTCTTTTCATATTTTGCAGTGGGGTTGAATTTAACATTTGTTGATGTTTGAGAAACATCACTTGAATAATAAATATCATTTCCATTAATTGAAGAGTAGTTAAATGTGAAATACAACTCATCAAGGATCAACAATTTATTGGCAGAAATTCTATGCAGCCGACTGAACTTTGTTTGAACTGTCTCTATTTAATCACAAGTTCTCAATGGAATCCTCTTCTTCTTCTTTGGCCTGATTAAGGACTTTTAATGTTTTTAATGTTTTGCTGATATATACTTGGGTGCACTTAAATTTCCGAGCTGCTTGTGTTAGCATTATGTCGTCTTTATGGTCAAACATTTTTTTAAGTGTTTCGATATTCCTTTTTGGCATTATTTTAGTAATTCTACCACTTCCAGGGACTCTCTAGTGCCCAGAATTATTTTCAGTGCATCGAATAATGGTATAAATAGTGCATCGAATAATGGTATAGATGGTAGGAGTTTTTGAGTAAAAAAGTGGTTAACTGTAAACTTTTTCCCTTTAGATTGATTTTTCAAATAGAAGATGTTCAATGACATTCTCGATTTCATTTTTCTCTGTAACAAAAATTATTTTGATTTAAAATAAAACAAGTTTTGTTTTAACAAGATTTGAAAATAGTTAAAGGAAAAATTAAAGAGATTTGACTGGTCCACAAATTATTTAGGTGCCAAAAAACTCAGGGATTAATATTGGCTAGCAAATGGGCGCTTGGTAACGTCAAAGAATATGATGAAACAAAAGAAAAAAACAGCAATCAGTTAGGATAAAGGTTTCATATCATAATTTATCAGCTGCACACAAAAAAGCTTGTAAAATTTTTTCTCAGTTCAAAAACCAAGCCATAGAGATGTTTAGTTCAAAAATGCAGATCAATCAGCACGAAACTACCTACAGTGTATTTCACACTGTGTATCACAATGCAAAAATGCATGTCCATTTTCTAATTTGAAAGAACTATTATCTTTTCAAGTTGAAAATGGTTGACATGGGTCGTGTTTTACAATTGGATCATGCATGTGCTGATGTTTTTCTATCATGTTTCTAATGAAATCCATACAAAACTTGTAAAAATATATATTACATAATGATAGTAAAATTGGATTTATGATAGATAAATCGACCATGATTAGTATAAAATCTGCTCATTCAATCTGCTTGCAAGTGAATATTCCAGAAATAAATATCAACTTTCACTTTCACTTTCAACTTTTTGAAATTAACAAATTAATCAACACAGAAGCTTCTTCTATAGCAAACTCTTTTATAGTTTTATAGTGCTTTACATCATCTAGGTTTATTTTTTGTTATGTAATTGGATCTTTTGCTTGTGATAGTGCTTCTAATAAGCTTGGTAAAAAGGCAGGTGTGGCTCCTTAAATTTTGAATCAGTTTCCCAATTTAATTTTATGGCATTGTAATAGTCACAGTCTAGAGTTAGCTTGTTGTGAGGAATATTTTTCCAATTTGTAAGAATGTATTGAAATGGAAGTTTTGAATACCGGAACCGGATTTGCCAAAATTCTTAATAAAACTCTGGCTGTAACAAGAATAATATTTATGTAATTTTTTACCTTCAAGATTCAAAGTGAAAGCCTGCACTTCAGCATCGTGGCTATATAATATATATTTATAACCTGTAATATATATATATATATATATATATATATATATATATATATATATATATATATATATATATATATATATATAAATTTATTAATAAATTTAACTATTTTATTAATTTT
Source organism: Hydra vulgaris (assembly GCF_022113875.1). Classification (NCBI taxonomy): domain Eukaryota; kingdom Metazoa; phylum Cnidaria; class Hydrozoa; order Anthoathecata; family Hydridae; genus Hydra; species Hydra vulgaris. Next base: position 47,187,718 of record NC_061160.1, on the reverse strand, counting down.
ATTCTTGCTTCATTTAAATCTATATGTTATTTTTATTTGTTTTCTTAAAATTTTATTAATTGAAAGTTTTAACCTGCATAATATTTATGTTTAAAATTATTTGTTTTCTATAAGTTTTCTATTTTTCTATTTGGGTTAAAATTAAAACTGAGTTATGCATCCTATACTTTTTGATTTGTTAAAATTTGAGTAACATTTAAAATGAGACATTTTTTAGAGGCATGTAACAGTTTTGATGAAAAAAGAGCAAGTTTGTTGCCTAAAACTGGATAGCAACTCCTTTTGCAACATAATATTCCTAAACTTCTAGAAATCCTAACATATTTGATTACTGCAAATGAAATTACCATATGTTTGTTAAGAAATTTGTATTTTTTTCCTAGGTTTACCTATAGTTCTTTATTGCCCTGTACTACAATGATTTTTTGAATAAATTTACACAGTTTGTGTTACATATCTTGAAAAATAAGGTAAAAAATAAATTCATGTTATCCTGCTGCAACCAGAATGACCTAAAAATCACAAATTCTTGCCAGAATTCTGGTACATCTTACCAAATTGTCTAATGAAAAAGGTTTTTGATAAGTTTTATTTCATTTATAGTGCATCTCTTAAAAACATAAAGGAAATGGAAATTGTTGCAATGACTTTAAGTGTTAAGTTGCTGTACATGTACAATAAGAAAAAATTGAATTCTTATCATTTTTTAAAAAATCCCAAAAAACCCATAAAACCCAAAAAAAAATCCAATAAAAACCAAAAGAAACCATTTTTTGGTTGTGCTTTTTTTTAAAGCCCTAGGTTTTTTCCAACCCTGGAGTGAGAGAGATCCTTGCATGGTCATTTTTAATTTTTCCCATAAAATAAAAAAACATTGACAGGAAATAGTATAAAAATTTAAAAAATTATATTTTTTTAATTGAGAGAATGCCTGCCCAAACCAAAACCCTCAGTTGATGTAGCAGCAATGAATTACAATTGACAAATTCTAGGTACCAGATGGGTGTCGTTTAGCACACAATCTGTAATTACTGTTTGGAATAACTATGCAACATTGTATCAACACTTTAATGAATCTTTATTGGATCTAAAGCGTAATGGAGGAGATAAAGCTCAAAAGAAATTGAGTGGCGTAAGTTTTATACTAAACATGACTAATACTAGATACTTTAATAGAACTAGAACATCTTTCTAAAAAGTTACAAGATCTACAAACTTCTGTACCTCGGGTGTATTTTATGGTAATAAAATAATACCGGTGAATATTATTCGCAAGCACAGCTCGCACCTAAAAAATTTAAATTCAAAAGTGTCAATCTACAGATAAGTAATGTTTCAAAAATTATTAAAAAATAATTTTTAAGCAATTTAAGTGAAAATCTTGATTCTAGAATGTTTACAATTAGAGCTGCACATAAATTGTTATTAAGACAAAGAAAATGATCTAAACATAAAAAAATACGATAGTTTGATAAAAAATATGCAAATTTTTGATAAACCACAATGGTTTGCAGAACAAGATCCATGCTTTGGAGACAATTAGCAAAAACTATCAATGTCTGTAAAAGTACAGCCATCCAAGGATTTTTTTGACTAATTTGCCAATGGTGACTGTAATATAATTCCTAATGATCTTCAACCTCTGAGCAATGCTATAAATACCTTGATTTTACAAATGAATGCAAGTGTTTTTTTTTACTATGAATCTTGTATTATCTTGTCTTCTTTGTGAAACTCTTTGATAATGTTAATGTTTAAGGTTAATGTTTATTTCATTAGTAGATCCACCAGTTATTAATTTTGATCTAAAGGATTATGTATTAAAGTGATTTGGAAAAGGAAATCGGGATGCTAATTTCAGGAAGTGTGAAGCTCCAACATTAAAGTCTGTCAATGAAAGTGAAACATTTTGGAAGATATTTTGACAAAAAAAAATTTGTTAAACTTTTAATATTGGTACACATAAATGAAATTTACATTAATTGTATTAATATACTTACTATTGTTTTTTTATCTTTTAGCGACTATTGATTTTAAATTTGACTCTTTATTTAACAGTGAAATTCTCTTAAAAATATAACTAGGCCCCCATCTTACCCTTTCACCCACCCGCGGGTATTATTTTTACTATAGGTGTTTATAGTCCTTTATTTGAGAAAATAAGAGGTTATAAACATTTGCAGAACAAGTTTTTAGGAAAATTTGTACTGTATGAAAGTAAAACTTGTACTGCATGACTTGTTAATACAGGTATGATGGTAAGAAATAAACATTAAAAAACATCCTGCTGCCTTTTTATATATATATATTATATATATATATATATATATATATATATATATATATATATATATACATATATATATATATATATATGTATATATATATATATATATATATAAAATATATATTTTATATATTTATATGTATATATACTCTCTCTCTCTCTCTCTCTCTATATATATATATATATATATATTATATATATATATATATATATATATATATATATATATATATATATATATATATATATATATATATATATATATATATATATACACACACACTCAGGGGCTATTCTATGAAAATAATTTAAACATGTATATATGTGTAAATATATATATTTAGTATCAGATATATATAAATATATATAATGTAAAAATATATATTTATATATTTATATATATTTATATATATATATATATATATATATACATTTTATATATATATATATACTTCCAGTAACTTCCAACTCTAATAGTGGCAGTCCTGTTGGAAGTGAAGATGTTGAAAAAATATATACATTTTAAATTTAGTCATATAAACTTAAACTTATAGTTATTTTGCCTGAATATTTTAACCTGAACAATAAAAGATTCAGTTGTTTTGATTTATTATTTTTATTTGTAGTTGTCAAGGTGCTCCTAGAAGCACTTACAGTTTTAACACAGAGCACTGCTGACTAATTCTAATTTTGTGGTTGTTAAATTTTTTTTCTAGAAAATGTCTCATAATTGCATTTCAAATAATACTGCTCCAGTTTACAATTTTGTTAAAGAAAAGCTTAACCCTGTTGTTGCATTTCAAAAAGTAATTTTTTTAATTTTTAATCTATTTCATCTTTATCATTAGTAAAAAAAAGTTTAATAAATTTAAATGTATAGACATTATCTAGGATCAATTTATCTACAGCTGCATTGTTAGTGATGAAAGTAATGACTTCCTTTCCTCTAGGTAAAACCTTTATTTGTTATTTAAAGATTAAATTAAAAATTTTAATCAATTTCTAAAACTAATAAAATCGCTTAAAAATGGTTTTATTAGTGTAATAATATCTCTTACTATATATATATATATATATATATATATATATATATATATATATATATATATATATATATATATATATATATATATATATATATATATATATATATATATATATATATATATATATATATATATATATATATATATATATATATGTTGCTCCTTTATAAAAGGTGAAAACATTATCCTCTTCAAAAAATAAAAAATGCAAGTTTTTTTAGTTTTCCGAAAGTTTACATTTTAAGATTTTCGCCCTTTTAACATTTAATGATTCATGTATTTAGAATGTCATAGTCATGTAATACAATAAATTTTCAATCCAACAATGACTCAGGCTGTTAACCTTGCTCTTGCTTGTTGCACAGAAGGAATCAAAGGTGCAATTTGTCTTTATTTTGCCAGGATGAATAAATTTCCTCCATTACTTTGATTGTGCGTTTTGCGCATTGATTACTTCTAGGTATCTGTTGTATGGATGGCTTTCGCTTTCGTGATTTTTTAAAGAGCTTAAAGCCTTTTTGTATGGATTCAGTATTTCAGCCAAGTTATTAAAGTTGTTTTGGTTGTACAGTTGGTCTGTAAACCAATGGTCTTCCCAGCCATACGATATAAATCAACTCTTTGCAGAACTGTCTTTTTTGAAGGAATTAAAATGAAGAGCAGGATCGCTCTGGAGTTCCACCTCACATTCCTGATATTGAGTGTTTTCTGAAACCTGATCAATGGAAAATGTCTCTTTTCCTCAAAAAATCAGAACACTCGAGTGAGATGAAACAAAAATTTCATATCAACTTCCGAGCTTGATGTTTCGAAAATTACTTCTGTTACATTATCAAACTGTGTTTTCAGTTGTTCGTACTCCTTCAACAATTGATACAAATGGATATTTGATGTTTGGTGATTGTGTTTTACTTCCCAGTTCTTTATATATCACCAAACGGAGGATTCTATCTAATACATGGTGTTGACAACTGATAAACTGAGGTTTGTTGATGCGTTTCTTTGTGAGCATTCATTGAAATATTACAACAACACCTTTTTTCCAGTGTTAACATTTGTGGCATCTACAACAATCATCTGTATTGAATTCCATAGGTGAAATTCATTGAGGATTTTAAAATTCCTTGAGCAATAGTTAAAGCTCTGCTACCTACAAAGGCAAAGACATCCAATTTGAAGGAAATGGTAGCGTCCAATTATTTGCTTTTGGAGAGGCATTCTGCACTTTTCTTCCAGTGAATATTCTTTCGAAGTGACCATTCTTCTTCTTTTATAAGAGTCTTCAAATTTTACCAGATTATTGGTCCAGTCATCCTTGCTACTATCACTAGGCTTGTATGACGTCAAGTGTTGCTTCTGTAATAACTATAAAATTTGATGAGCAGCTATATATAATCTAAAATGTTCTAGAATATTCCAGAATGTTTTAAATTGTTCTAGAATGTTCCAAAATGTTTTAAAAATTTCTAGAATGTTCTAAATTGTTTCAGAATGATTTAACTTGTTCTAGAATTTTCTAAAGTCTTCTAAAATATTTTGTTATTTTCCAAAATTTTCTAAAGTTTTAAACACTTCTAATCTATGCAAATTTTAAATGATTTGCAGGAAAACCACACATATTAGTAGTAGCAGTAACAAGATTAAATAAATGACAAAACGTAATTTGAAATGCTGGGTGACCTTTTGTTACAATCAAGAGGATTTAAACATGTTTTCAATGTTTTTTAATAATAGTTCATCAATTTATGGCACAGATATTTTTTTTTTTTAAAAAGTCAAAAAGTCATAACCCTAATATATATACTAGTTACTTCATTATTTTTAATTTAATATTTTTAGTGGTGTGCTAATGGCTGTTGTTGCTCTTGAGGGAATGTCAGCCATAATGGAAAACTCTGTTTTACTTGAAGTAAGTTTTAATAACTTTAGGCAATTTTTATTTTACTTTTATGTTAGTTTTGAATTTCTTTTTTTCTAATTACAAAATATTTTGTTAATTGGACTACTAAATATTAAGTTGGCTCAAAGTTCTTTTAATTAATTTTAGCATTATAACAATAAATAAAAACATCCAGTGTACATACATTGGGTGATTTAATTATTTGAACAGCAGAGTGTACTTATATCAAATGATTGTACACTGCTATCCTTCATTTAGGATATTTAAAAAGACAACAATGCCAGGACATAAAATATGTTTCTCCTGAGAAAAACCATGGTCTATATATATATATATATATATATATATATATATATATATATATATATAGACCAGCTTTTATAGCTGGTCTATATATATATATATATATATATATATATATATATATATATATATATATATATATATATATATATATATATATATATATATATATATATATATATATATATATATATATATATATATATGTATGTATACATTTTATATATATATATATATGTATGTATACATTTTATATATATATATATATATATATATATATATATATATATATATATATATGTATGTATATATGTATATATATATATATATATATATATATATATATATATATATATATATATATGTATATATGTATATATATATATATATATATATATATATATATGTATATATAAAATGTATATATATATATATATATATATATATATATATACTTATATATAAAGTATATATATAAGGCATTTTAGCTAGGTGTCTTCCATTTTAATTAGCGTGATGTAAATGACATTTTGTAGTAGAAATACCACAACTCATTCCATAAAAATGTCACATTGATTACAAGAAACTAATACAATAATAATGACTTGTTGCTTATGATGCCACCTCTTAGTAGTTAAATGTGTTTATATGCTTACAGTTTTTTTTTAATTGTTGAATGTGCATGGTTTTTATTTAAATATGACATTTTGGAGGATTTGAAGCAATTTTCTACAATTAACTGCTCTTTTTGATAATAACCTGATATGCATATCAGAAATGAGTGTTTTTATTGTGATACTACTATTAGTTTAATTGCTATTATTATAGCGATATCTATTTAACTACTATCTATGGTCTGCACAGTCTTCCTACTCTCACCACATTATTCTTAATCACATTTTAATTAAGTTTAAATTAAGGATTTTGTATCACAGATTTCTTAAATAGGATCAGTTTAATTTTAAGGTTGTAATTCCAACAGTAACATTAATTTTGATGATTTCTATGAAAACATTTTTATTGTTTAACAACCAGATACTTTTCTTAGTTATAGAGGGGTTAATAGTTTTTTGAACTACTTTTTATTTGATTTTCAACCCATCTATTTTGTATAACAATCAGACATTTAAGTAATTGATGTCTTTTTATTAATAACAAATTGTGTAATAAAACATTAGTAATTTGAAATTACATCAACAATTTTTAAAACAATAATATTGTGAAGATTTAAAGAGTAAAAGGAGATTTCTTTGGTGTAATGTTGGTTTAATGATAAAATGACGCATCTGTCTTTACCTTCATGCTCTAAAAATTCTTTTTATTAGTTTCTTTCCTCTCACATCCTTTAAACTCTCACCAACCTTCATATTTTTCCTGACTTGACAGTTGAATTTACAGTTTTTTTTCTTTTAAAATATTCTTTGTTCTCTGTAAACTCTTAACTAAATAAATAACTTTTTTTTTTTTAATGCAAATCTTAAGGGTCTTCAATAAGCTGTGGATGATGACTTTTGATTTTTCCAAATAGGCTTTTTATTGGTGTTCTTAAATTCAGTCAAATTCAATTAGACTAGACCAGTTTTTGCTGAATATATTTGAATTTATCTTTGAAATATATTTTTTTGAAAATACCAAGCTTGTTTTCGTTGAGAAAGTTATGAATGTCAAAGTTTAATAAAACGATATCTAAAACCAAAAGTTTATTTTTATTTTATATTATTTTTTATTTGACAAGTTAATATTAATATATATATAATGGGTGTTCACTTGGAATTTGGAATAAATTTAAATATTTATAATATTAGATATATATATGCTTTTAAATAAAAAACGTTTTAAAAAAAAATCATTAAAGACCTAACAAAAAAAATATTCATTGCTTTTAAGTTATATTATTTCTTCTTATAGAATCTAATCTAGTTTTATAATTTTTTTATTGATTTAGAAAGTTGCTGTACAAGGTTTTGGTCAATGTTTTTATAATAGTTCTCTGTCCTTTTCTTGAGCTGTTCAAGATTTTCTGCTTAACATCTATTTTTATAAACTAATACTTAATATATAAGATACCACTTGTCAAATGTTTGTCATTCATTATTTATAATCCAGCAAGCATTTTCCTAAAATTTTATTTTTGAAAAGTGCTACTGAGATTTTATACACAAATAATATTTTAAAATATTATATATTTTTTTTTTTTTGAAATGGATTGGTCAATGTTGAGGAGGCTACTTTATTGTGGTTACAATCCTCTTTCAACTCTTCAACTCCAAAAGACGAACTTTGATAAACAAGGCTGCTGGGCGGAGAAACAAGTTGAGTGCAGTACTACCAGAGATTTTTTGTCTTAATTAATTTTATTGTTAGGTGCCCTAAGATATCCTTACCTTCTTATCACAGACCACTGCGGATGAGCATTTAATTAGAAGTTTGTGCCTCCTTTCTAACCGATGTCGCAAAACTTGCCCAGAGGTGGGGTTTGAACCACAGATCCTTTTTTCTGAGGCAAGTGCTCTACCACTGCGCCATGGCTGCTTGATGTGGTGGGAATTTATTTCAGAACTCCTCGGTTATAGAGCGAGCACTTAACCAATTTTAACTAAAAATATTTTTGTTGGTGTATTTTGCCAGTGTTTTAATTTATGATCAAGTGAACAAAATACATTTTTTTATGATCAATTAAACGCTTTATTGATCTTGAGTGAAAAGCCTCTTTTTTTGTGTTAACATTTTGTGAGATTAGCAGTTTAATAAAATCATTGAATAAAAAATTAAATTCAAATAAAAATTTAATGTATAGCTTCCAAAAAACTCTCTATTAATTTTATTAGTTTTATTTTTTATTTTTTAATTAATTTGATATCAAAATTTATTTCAAAAGTTATTCAATATCAAAATTAATATATTAAAACAAATTTTTTATTGTTTATAATAATATAAAACCTAATAATTTTTTAATAAAATATTTTATTTTTTGTTATAAATTAATAAGGACACATTATTATTATTATGTATTTTAGTATTATCGTAACATCTTTTTCAACCATCAGAATTAGGAAAAATAAGGTCAACATTGCAGTCACAATTATAAAGCTACAGTGTTTAGAATCTAAATAAATTTATTATATACTGATCGCAAATTAATTTATTAAATTAATAATTAATTAAACAACTTAATCTGCCTAAATTTTCCAAATTTTTATATATTTATTAGAAAAAAGAACTATTTATTAAAAATATGTTTTATATAAAACATTATGTTTAAAAATATGTTTTATATACTTTTGGGGCTCGGTGATAAGAATAAGTCATGCAAATATTTGTTTTTATAAATTACTATTGTAAATTTTTTTCTTATTGGCAAATAAATAAAATAAATACACAAAATTTAAAACATTATTAATGAAATTTTTTTTTAGTTATCTTTAAAATAAATAATTTTTTAACTGTTAATAAACCAGTAGTGAAAACATTTACAAAATAGTCACAAGCCTAGTGAAAACATTACAAACATTTGAGAAAACGAGAAGACCAGTGATAATTTTTAAATCTAATATAACCAGGAAATAAGGATTAGTTTGATGTACTGGTTTTTCAGCCATTCCATCTCTCTCAGCCATTCCATCTCATGTCATTTTTTATAAATAAAAGAAAAATCAGCTTTCAGGACCAGAATAGAATCTTCAATTTTTTTTTATTATTTTATTTTCATTGTCAATGAAATAGAATCTTCAATTTTTTTTTATTATTTTATTTTCATTGTCAATGAAAATTTCAGTTTTCTCTTTTCAAAAAAATCTCTTTTCCCATCTT
>NC_061160.1:47058372-47173372 GCF_022113875.1 Hydra vulgaris | reverse complement strand
GTCTTGTCTTTGTCCTAGCTTGTGTTCAGTTTCCCTTTTTTTTCTTTTAGGTGGTTCTGACCATCCAATGATCTCTTTAAATCTGTCGTCTCATAATTCTTCATCCGACTCATCCTATCACCCTACTTTACTACTATCCTAAAGCTGCTTGGGATTCTTTTTGTGATTTTCTTCATGACAGTCCTTGGGCTGATGTCTTTTCTCTCTCAACAGATCAATGTGCCTCCTAAGCAACCTCCTGGATTCAGGCAGGACTGAAAGCTTTTATTCCTTCTTGTTGGTTCCTAGTCAAACCTCATTCTACTACATGGTCTTCACCTTCTTGCATAGCTGCTATACCTAATTGTAATCTTTTTTTTTAATTTTTTCAAAAAGAAAAACTCTCTCACGAATAAACAGCTAATTATTTTTGCAAGAAATCAATGTAGGGTGCTGTCTGATGCTAAGCTCCATTATTCTCAGTTCACTAAATCTCATATCTTATTTCAGAAGTTGGAAAATCTTTAACAGCATCATCAACAAAGGTAGGTCTGACATTCCTTTTCTCATTTATGGGATTGATCTAATTACTTCTTTTTTGGCCAATCTCTTCCTTTTAATCCAATTAAACAGGTTAACCTATTGTTAGACATTCAAATTACATTAAAGATCTTCTAAAAACCTTACATCTAAAGTAGTTCTTTTTGAAGATGACTTAACTTTATATTCCTGTCTTGACAAAAAGGTTTCTCCTTTTGATTGGTTAGAACAGGCAGCTAATCTTATATCTGATCTCACTTCTGTAAAAGATTAGGACTTGCAGTGGCTTGTGTATTTTAATTCTTACAAAACCCTATTTAATTGAATGGCCATCCTTTCACTGAGTCTTCTTCTTTATCTCTTCTTAAGTTATTGTTCATTACTGACCTTTAATGGAAACCATGGAAACAATTGGTTGCTAAATATTTGCTTCTTTTTAACTCGCTTCCCATCCTGATTCCATTTTCTTATTCCATTTATTTCCATTCCATACCTATAAAAATCTTTTATTCGTCTCTTTATGTTGTCATATTTGATCTGGTTCTTCTAATGATGCTCTTTTTCCTTTAGATAAGATGCAAAAATGCATTGTAAATGTGGTTGGACCAGTTCTATCTGCCAAGCTTAAGCCTCACTCCCATCCTCGTAAAGTTTCATCTCTTTCCTTTTCTACAATTACTATTATGGTTGCTGCTCAAAGGAGTTATCATCTCTAGTTTCATTAACTAAAACTCAGACTCGCTTGACTCCTCATTCAGGAAAGTCTCATTCTTTTACTGTATCTGTCTATGCATGCTGTAAAAACTTTTATTCGTCTAGTTTCTTTCCCCGCACTTCAACCCTTAATAGCTTTCTCCCATCTTCCTATTTTCCTGACTCATATAACCTTTAACTTTTCATGTCTTCTGTGAACCCTTTCCTTTCTATATAACTCTATTCTTTTCTTCAAGTAAATCTCAACTTATTAGTGGTTGCTTGCAGCCTTTTTGGGAGTAAATCAGGATTTAAAATAAAAAGTGCACATTTTTTACAAATATGCTCTGTTATATATACGAAAAAAAAAAAATCAATTTTGTAATATTTACATCATATAAATTTTATTAAGTTTTAAACTTATTGCTTATCTTTAGTTTGGTCAGAATAATTTTGCAGATGTCCATGAGATTTTTGGAACAGTTTATTGCAAGGTAATATCATTAAAATATGAATAAGAATATCTTATATAAAGTTATAAGCAACCAGACAATAACTTAGGTTCATTCAATTGAAGTCTATTTAGTTTTATGATATTTGGTAAATAATAAAATTGGAAATTTATGATATTTGATATATAATAAATTTTAAAATTATTGATATTTGTTATATAATAAGTAATATTATTTGGTTCAAAATGATTGATTGCAAATTAAAATTAATTGCAAACATTTAGTTCAAATAACCAAACAAAAAAAGTTGAAAGTTGGAAATGAATAGCAATTTAATAAATCAATAGCAATTATTTTAGACATTAATAAATTGAATTTTAAATTACCTAAATTAGCTACATAGTCATACTTTTAAAAGTTTATTTTTAAAGTGTTTTTTTTTTTGTAGTTTGTGTATCATTTTCTGTATTTTGTATAACTCTTTCATTTTTGGCATATATTTTGTTGCTATAATTTTGTTTTCTTGATATTGCTTCCTTAATTTGTTGATTTTGGTAAGTTTAAAGTATTTTTGATAGTTTAGTTGTTTTTTTTTTCACATGTCCTGCTAAAAAGAGGTGATAAATAAAGGAAAAAATATGCCAAGTTAAATTTTAGTTGAAGAGATAACGAATCAGAAAATCATTACACATACAATTTTTAATTAGAAAAATTTTATTAATTAAAAAAAATAAATAAATTACTTCAAGTTAGCAGTAGTTAGGGAATTTTTTTTGGTGAAATACTTTGGTTGCATGGTGACAGTGTTGGAATTAAAATTTTGATGGAGCAAGTGTGTTGCAAATGATTTTACTATGTATAGAAAGAGATGTTAGACAACTAAATGGTTCCACCAACAGGTTTGTTGAAGTAAATGGTGTTAGTTTTAATCAAATATGGTCTGCCCACTCTGCTTATATCTATTGACTAGTATGGACATTAAACTATATGAGGTCTATAAAAGGTTTATAAATAATTTAAAGCAAGATTTGAAGAATTACAAGATTGCCAATTTTTTCTTTGTTGCACAAATTTTAATAGTTCTTTATTACAAATTTTGTTATTATGTTTGGTAAATTTTTTTTTTTTTAAATATGGGTGTATATTATGGTGACATTATGTAATTATGTTTGGTAAAATTTCAAAATATGGTCAAATTGTGGTGACATTTTGCATGACTTATCTAATTTATTTAATATTAAAATCAATAAATTGACATGTGTACAATGTACACTTAAACAGGTATCTCATTTAACATAATTACCTCATTTAAAATATATTTGTCAGGTTTAGCTTTAGAGGAATTCAAAAGAATAAAAACATCAAATATGTTTATGCAAAAAGTTCATTATTTAAAGAATATATTTCATTTAACAACCTCTTGTATTATTGATCACGTATTGGTGATCAATAGCTTCTGGGCAAACCTTGATTAAATGTACCACCACATCCCTGTTTCTACCAGAGGTGTGGTGGGGATCATACTTTCAAGAATGACTTTTATATTACGAAATGAAAACAACTTTAATACTGCAGTTAGAAAGAAATAATTTAAGATAATCTTAAAACCTTTGTATGTACTAAAGAGAAGACTAATCATAGATTAGAGAGGTCACATTGATATCTGAGAGTGTTTTCTAGAGATTTTAAATATTTGAACCACTTATTATTAGGTGCTAAATATTTGAACCACTTAGCACCTAATAATAGTTTTTAAATAAAATGTAAAGTTTAAGCAAGTTTGATAAAATGAAAAATTTTAGCAAGTTTGATAAGATGATTTTAGCAAGCTATTAAGGATTAATAATAACTGGAATGGTAGTCTAATAACTGGAATGGTAGGAAAAATATGGTCATTAGATTCAAAGAGTCAAGTTAGGGAAAAGTATTATTAGAGGAAGTAAAAACTTCCATACCTGCTTGGACCCAGGAGTTTAGGTAAAAGCTACATTTATGCATACACAGTATGGTTATATATGGATATAAGCATATAGTTTTTGCTATTTATTTAGATGGTGGCACACAACTATTTATAAATCTTTATAAATTTGATATTTATGTGTTGTAGGTGTAGATCAGATGGATGTGTGGTATGATTCTAAAAAGACAAGAAAAGAAGCCATAATTTCAAATTATGGCTCCTTTTCTTTTCATGGTAAAGGTAGAAGTAAGAGAACCTGGAAAGAGTACATTACACATGGTATGAAGGAGGTTTAGTCAAGGAAAGAAAATGTTAAAGATTTTTTATATTAGAGAAACAGGATAAAATCATTGCAACAATTGGCAGCTTTCTCCATGTCATTTTGCACAAAATACTTGCGTCATTGTTATTTATTTTTTAATTATTTACAAAATTATAAAATTATTATTCTAATTAGCAAAAAGTAAATTATTATAAAACTAACAAAAAGCCATTAACATAAACCAATGGCACTTAGTATATCCTTCCAACATTTTTTCCCAAAACAATATAATAGTAGTATCTTATATCTTATATACAAATATAATGGTAATATCTTATATTTTTTGCTTTAATCTATTATAATAATGTATTTTAATGATGCAATTTTAATAATGTACCAGATGCCCTATCACTTTCAAATTTTATCAGTTATGTTTTTTAGGGCATTGAATCATAAGATTTTTGCAAAGTCCAATTAAGTTAAGTCTACTGCTATATTGTGAGACAAGAAATGCAAAATCATATCTCATTAAGTTGCAGAAGATCTTAACAAAGCAATATTGATGCTATGATAAAAAAAGATTAATGTCATTTAAGAAGTTTATAATCCAAATATGTATGTTAGTTATGAATTTTTTAATTAAATCATGCCTGTTTATTAAGAAATAAATGTTAATTTTTTCCTTGCGTTGTAACCTAATTGTTATATTTTGGTCTGGCTAAAGTGGATCCACTATTTTGGTCTGAATTCACAGAATCTTGATGCTATAAAAGAAGATTATTTTCATATAAAAACATTGTGATCAAATTGTCTGTGTTATGAATTTCATAGTTAATCATCAATGTTATGAATTTCATCAATGTTATGAATTTCATCAATGTTATGAATTTCATAGTTAAATCATGTTAGTTATAAATTAAATAATAATTGAAGTTTTTTCATTGCATTAATTGTAACTTAGGTTACTTTTAGAAATTCCCAGATCTCATTTTTCTCCATATCTTTTTTGCATTTGCTAAATCAAATTTTGTATTTAATTTATTTATTTAGATTTTTTATATTTGTTATTTAAGTGCATAACTTTGCACCTTTTCTTTCTTTTTGTATTTTATTTCATTTACTAGACTAACTTTTTTTTTAATAATAGTTAAAATAAATAATTTTTGTAATTTTGTTTTAACTTATTCTTACTGAAATCTGGTTAATCATTTTAGGAGTCCATTTTCAAAATGTACTAAGTCTGAGTAAACTGAAAAAACAACAAAAAACTACTTTTAGTTGTGCATCAACACAAATAGATATTTTCTTTGTCCATTTTTTGGACCTAAAATATTTTCTAAATTCTAACTAAAAACTTCAAAAAAAAAATCAAAAAATTATTCTAATATTTAAATAGATGATAGATTTAAGTATATAGAATGTGGAAATAGAATTAACTCAAAATTGAAAATGTATTTAATGAATAAAATTTGATTTTGATTGATTTCACTTAGAATTTCTATCCATTCTGAGTTTAGAACTTCAACCCATTCTGAATTTAGAACTTCTTTCCATTCTAAACTTAGAACTTCTACCCATTCTGAACTTAGAACTTTCACCCACTCTGATGTGTGTTAACCCATATTTACTCTTTTTTTTTTTTTTTTTTTGATAAGTAACTACCATGATACAACTAAATGATTTATTGTAATCATAGTTAATGATTATTGATTTAGCTAATGATTCTTATCTTTAGTTTGAAAACATAATTTAAAGGTTACCTTGACATTTATTTGACATCATTTCATTTGATGTCTATTTTTACAAAATCTTATGTGATATGAAATTGTCAGGAGACAGTCATTTGAAAGTGTTTTGTTTTAATTTTCAGCAGACATTTTATTTTAGTTTTATTTAAGTAAAGCAACAAAAAAAAGTAATTTTAACTTTATCAAAATTAAACTTATGTTTTAGGAGAAATGTTTTATAATATAATTTGTTTTTGTATGTACAGGCTGATTTGGAAGGAGCTCCTGATATCACATTGAGCTTAATAAGTCCACTTAATTCAGGTGTGTTTAATCAAATGACTTTTCATTCTTGTGTGAAGCAAGTGGATGAGTTGACTTTAGTTATAAATAGAAAGAAGGATGATGAAGAACTTGTATTAAGAAAATTAAGATTTTGTCCACCATATGAGGCTTTTCCTTTGTGTCATTACGTTACTCAATCAAAGGAATGTCCTATTAAAGTATCTTTTAAGATGAAGGTAATTTTTTTTTGGTATTTTTAGTGCGATAATTAATTGCTACCTGTTTTTTATATTTTAATAAAACATTTTTTTATATTTTCATAAAACATTTTTGAATGTTTATTAAAAAAGTTATATAAAATTTTTTTATTTTTTATTTTTTCTTGATAAAAGTATTTAAGTCGATTGTTCGAAGTTACGCTTTTTATGATTTTTTGACTAAATTTAGGGCAATTTCCAAGCATTGGTGCAAATAGATTCTGATGTCAAATCCAATTAATTTGTTTAACGATATTTTCTTTATGTGTTCCTGTACCAAAAAAAGCACTGTGCTTATTAATTTAAGAAATATGTTGTGACTAATCTTACACTGATTATGATAGATAAATTAACACTTTGGCTACTGTAAAGTTTTTTTTGTTGATCTCAAGGCTTTTTTCCAGTCATACAACAAACTTTATGTTTTTTGCCTCATTTTTTTATTAAATGATGTTTTTTTTTCAAAACACTGTTACTGGAGCCTTGGATCAAACAAATCCAAATCCAAAATGGTTTCCTTGAAAGATTGGGTCTTTTTTTTTGAACTTTTTAACTTTGTTTATATTCATTGAAAAATTTTTAATTTCATAGTAATATCTCTCAGAGATCATAAATTATAACCATATAATGTTTAAAGCCCCCTTAATTTAAAGGGGTTACAAATTTTATAAAGTCATAATTTATGAACGCTTAAAGATTGTAAAACAATACTTAAAATTTATCGATAAATATAAATTTAGTTAAGAATAGCTAAAAAATTATTTCATCAACTTGTTGCTTTCACGTTTAAGCCAGGGGGTTAAACATGAAAGTTTAACCCCCTGGCTTAAACTGGGTACAAAAAATTTCAGGGCTTTTTTTGTACCCAGCCTCCATATTAGCTATCTCAAACACCAAAAAAGGCTGGATCCGTTACTGCCACAGATCTCTTGTTTCTGAAGCAAATTTGCTTCAGAATTCAGAAACACTGCAAATGTGCAATAAATATTTATATATTTATAAATGTGCAATAAATTATTATATATTATATATCTTGCTTTATAAGCAGGAGATCCAGGTTCGAAACGAGCTTTGGACATATTTCACATTACAGTAAAGAAGGAGGCATGAACTTCCTGGATAAATGCACTTCTGTGGTGCTCTGTGACAAGACCGTTAGGTCTTTTTGGGGTACCTAAATAACAAATTAAAAAGTATATACATATAAATTTTCAGCTTAAGACAAATATATCAAGAAAAAATGTAAAAATAAATTTTAATGTAATTTAAGGTTCAGAGTTTGCAGTTAGATATCAGATCAAAATTCAATTTATCAGAACCATTCAATAACGAGAAAGCAGTCGCTGTAGCTAGCTCCTTGAATCCACTCTTCTGTTTTTTTAATGGTTCTTTACAAGAACTCTTTATTTGAAGTAGCTTCTGAAGCTTCTCCTAGTACATCACGCGCTCTACCTTATCTTGAAAAAATTTTATTGTAAGAAAAGAAAAATTGAATATTTTATTATGAAATATTTTTCTCAAAACAAGAATTATGTTTCTTGTTTCAAGAAATAAATATCTTACCCTGCAATTTATTTTTAAAAACAAGAAATATATTTCTTGTTTTGAGAAATAAGTTTCTTAGACTATGCTTAATAGATTTACAATTTTGCTGTGAGTTCTGATGAGTTGTTAGCAACTTTGAAAGATTCTAAAAGTTTTGGAATTCATTGTATCTAAAAAGTCTGAGGGAGTCTCATCCATTGGCATTTTTTCAAACTATGACTTAGGATATCAAAAATTAATCAGTAGTCTGGTAATCTATACAACTCAAGACCTAGTGGCTGGTCTTTACTAACAAAAACAACTTTCATAAAAATTTCAGCTTTGATTTTGTTTGTTTTTACACTTTTTTAGACCTCCCTTTATTTTTGAATACAGAATCTTTTACCATTTTTATATTGTGATCTCAGTCAAGAGATGCTAACGCCAATACCAAACACCTCTGAGGTTTTACCATGATTTGAATTTCACCTCTGCAGCAGGCTCAATATACATCTGCCAATAGTCTTGTTGATCTTAAAAGTGTAAATTAAAAATAATAGTTTAAAACGACATTGCTAAATACTTATTACATTTATTTTTGACAAGATAAAATCAAAGTGCTATTTCTATTGATTTCATTTTTATTTTATTTCTACTGATTTTAAGAAAAGTCTGTCATTAGAAAAAAAAATTGGTTTAGAGTTATTTTTTTTGTAATTTACATCTGATTTTAAACCATTTTGCAAACCATTGTTTTTAAACAATTTGTTACTTTATGACACAAACTGTTCTTAAATAATAAGACTAAAATATCAAAACTTATGAAATTAAGTTTTACTTTAAGAATCGCAGAATCAAAAAAGTCGCAGGTCTAAAACCACAATTCCCTGGAGAGAGAAATTTAGTCAGCCATTCTATTGATCTCTTTTAGTATTTTATTACTCAGAATAAAAACCTGTCTGATTTTAAAGAAATGAAACTTGAATTTCATGAAATTCAAGGCGTGTGAAACAGCTCCATATTTGTTAATTTTCACCTAATGGTCTGATTTTTTTCTGCAAGTTCATAATAATCTCTGCACTTCTCAAAAGTCTAAATGTAAATAATTTTAAAACTAGAAACTTATTCATTTTATTTTTGCAAAAAGATATTTTAAAGTGAAGCAGTTTTATCTTTAACTTACTATTATTTAACCTTTTATGGTTTTATGATATAAATAGTTTATTTTCCAGCTTAACAGTTTTATTTACAGCTACGGCCATATGAAATTCTCTGACAGCTGTTCTGTTCTATGATGGCAGCTGGTTAACAAGAATAATGGTAGGCCAGGAAACTTAGCTAATCTTGTACAAACCCTTTTTAAATAACCAGGACTTGAAGTAGGTGAATTGCATGACATCAAAAGTATCTGAGAAATTTCTAATTGCTCTGTATTGGGCCTCAATGCTGTTGTGTTTAAAAACCACGTTTTTTTTAGTTTTATAACGAATTTGTGCGTTTTTTCAAAATACCACCAGTTAACAAAAATAATAGTAATAAAAATGCGCACAATCGGTATAGATAAAAGACCTTCCATTACTTGTGATGGCATTATTATATAGTTAACGATTTGTAAATTTCTATTTGCGCCGATTGTTTAAAAATGCCCTTAAAAACTCAAAAAATGTAAAAATTTTAAACTTTAAAAGAGTGGCGTGAGTTTAAGTAGTCATCTAAAATAAAAAATAAAAAAATTTCATTAAGAAAACAATACCTTGGGAATATTTTACGACACTCCACGCATTAAAATTTGTTCAAAATATTGAGTCAAAATGGGATGGGCTAATCTATACTCTAGTTAATTCATTTTGAAAAACGAATAAAACATAAAAAAAAACAAATTTTCATGCAACATTGAATTTAATCAGGAAACAAATTCTGATGTTTAATTTTAACTTTATAACTTATGCTATATTTGCTACATATCTTCAGTTGGCTGTATATTGCTACTTATTTACTACTTCTTTTCATTCAATATAAGGAGATCTACAAGTTATTAATGAAATCTTATTTAAATTATTTTTGAGTGTATTCAAAGAAATACACTTCTTATGTATACATAGAACCCCAATTACCTGATAATCTTAACTTTGACAGACATTGATACTATCAAGTGCAATTTGATTTTGATTTCCTTCAAAACAATACACTTCCTTGAGGTATTTTTAGTTGAGGAAATGAATTGCTGTTTAGATTACTGCAGTGAGTAGTGAGTAATTATATAAAAATCACATTCATTAAAATACAATGAATCAGCTGGAAAAATAACAAATACACATTGCAAATAAATAAACCATGTCTGCTATTACATTTTTTTCCAGATAATAATTATTGGTGAGAAAGAAATAAAATCACTTGGCGTTTTTGCCTGATGTTTTTTTTTATTATTTACAATTTTTATTTTATGATGATATTTCATATACAATTATTGTTGTTTATATTGTTATTATTATTATTATTATTATTATTATTATTATTATTGTTGCTATTATTATTATTATTATTATCACTATAATTATCACTTTTAATATTTAAAACTGCAAGTGAAAAATAAAGAATAAAATAAGCTCAAGTTAATACAAAATATGTTTGGAGAAGATTAGATAAAGATAAAAAAGTTCACAGGTTCATAAATTGTATTGGTTAGAAAGCATCTAAAAATTGTGGGCATCCTAACAATTAAAACAAAGAAAAGTACCATCTACAAAATCAGTTCTCATAACAATGTTTACATCAATATTGACCATGAACTACATAAATCTTTACATTGGCACTGTTATATGTCTTTCCCATTTTAAAATGGTGGGAAATTAAATCAGCCTACCGGAATAAGACTGAGTTCGTGATCCAACTTGATCCAGGGCTAAAAGAGATCATTGTTCTTCATCATGTTTTAAATTTAAGTAATGAATCCAGTTTGATGAATCCAGTGTGATGATTTTAGCATTTGAATGTAACTCCAGTACCATTTTAAATAAAGAAAACACCATGAATGCTTAAAAAAAGGCACTAATGAGTACTTTATGCGAAAACATCAGCATTATGTAAACACTGTCACAAAAATATTTGTAGAAACAGTAGCTCTCACACAGTCAGGCAACTATTTTCACCATAATAATGATCTAAATATTTCTAAGAGAGTTTTATATAAGTTTATTTCTGTATATTGCTTATTTTCAGTTTTTACTTATATAAAAAATATTCACAAATTAAAGTATTTTTATTTTAAATACTGTAAGGAAATATTTTTTGTTTATTTTTAGTATTTTTGAAACATTTTTATTAAGAAATTAAATATTTTATAATTAAATGATTTATTTAAAGTTTATTTAGACTAACGTCAAACAAAAAAAGTTACTATTAATTGTAAATACTTTACTCAAAAAAAATTATTTGTTGGGGTTTTTAACTAGTTTGATACATTTTCACAACATATAATAATATTTGCAATTAAACTTTTTTTTTCAGTTATGGAATTCTTAGGGATTATCTTTTTCCGAATATATTCGGAGTTCTGTGTATTTCTTTTGAAAAAAGTATATTAAAAGACCTACCTTATTTTACTATTTCTAGAAAAATATATATATTTATATATATATTTATTTTTATATAAATTTAACTCATCCTGGTACTAATACATAAATAGAACTTTTTTGAGCATAGGAAGTTTTAGTAGAAAAAAAAATAATAGCTCTTATAATTAAAAGGAAAAAAAACTTTTTTTATAAAAATATTATAAATAATAATAATTTTTAATTAACATAATATATAATTAATTGTATAGAGTTATATCATTAAAATATTTAAAATTTTCAATGCCATAGTTGACATTAAATGTTTACATAATGGCTAAATTATTAGGATTCTTTTGGATATAATCCTATAATATTTTAATATTAAATTTTATGCTGCTGTAAAATCTGTATTTCTTATCAAACCTTTATTAATCTCCAAAGTATCTCTAATTATTATCATTATAAATAATAATAATAGTTATAAAAATAATAATAATATAAATAATACATTTATAGAATTTGTGTTTATTTATAAATAGTATATAACTATAGTAATTTTCTATCTGCTTTTAGAATTAGTATTATAACTATAAATTTTAAAAACCAACAGGTTTTTAAAATTTATAGTTATAATAATAGTATTATTTATAATAATAAGTTATAATAATGTTTTAACACAGTTGTCATCTGTGTTAGAGATATTAACATTTATGTTATGAAATTTTAATCCCAAACCTTGATACTTAAATCAATAATTTTTCTAGCGTTTGCTAAAAAGTATTGAAGTAAAGAGACCATATTAAGAATAAATATAGAAATGCTTGGTGTGAAACAGACTTACCATAACCTGTATTTTACGTGCTTGAATAGCTAATAAAATCTTAAAAAATGTAATTTCTTAAAATTTTACTAGCTATTCGGGCACATAAAATGATATTCGGGCACATATAATATTCGTAATTAGTTATATAATAATTATTTCTATAATAAATGTAATTATTTAGTTAATTTATTGCGTATTTGTTTAATTAATGTATTTGTTTAATTAATGTAGGGCATTTCTGAAAGAGTTAGTATTTCTATACAGATATTTCTGGAACATCAAATGAAAAATAGTTTTGATTTTTTTAATGTAAACATACCTTTTTTTAACAGGTAATTTAAATTAAAAAAAAAAATTTTCAAATTTTTGAAAAGAATCTTGACTTTTTATTCATTTGTAAACTTAATCATTTTATTTATTTTACTTGAAGCCTAAAAAAAGTGTTAATATCAGTTTATTGTTTTTTTTTTTTTTGAATTAGAAAAAAAAAAAAAAAAAAGTGTGTATAGAGTAAATTTTTAGGGGAGCGATTACAAATGTTGAAGCCGCACCAAAAACTCATGTTGTAACTGTATCAGAAAACAAATCTGAACTTCTCTGGTGTATAGGTTTGTTTTTTCTAATGGAGAGTTTTCAGGAAAATTATTGATATATTTTGTTTGACCGCTAAATGTTAACAAATTTTGTAAATAGTCTTAATTAAAATTGTGTTTAGGTAACAAGTTTACCAAAAGAAATCTGTATGAAGCATCACTTGATCTTTCTGTATCTTTTTCTCATGGACAATGTTTGGTTAAAGATCAATTTTTAATTGGGGAAAACTCCTACATTAAAGTAATTTTTTTTTTTAACCATAATATTAATTTTGTTTTTTATTGCATATTCATATACTTTTTATATTAGGGCCATTACAGTTCATGAGGTTACTTTATTGTGATTACACTCGAAGAAGTTAGTCTATTGTGGTTACACTCCTCTCTTAACTCTTTAACTCCAAAATACAAACCTTGACGAACAAGACCACTAGGAAACAATTTGAGTATTGTAGTACCAGAGACATTGTGGGGATTAAACTAAAAACTTCTTGCTTAAGAAGCAAACTCTCTACCACTACATTACTACCGCTTACAGTGGTGCAGTAGTTAGAGTTTTGGCTTAAGACCAAGTGGTCTGAGGTTTGACGCTAACTCTAGCCCATTAAGCAAAATTGATAAAGAAGGAGTCATGAAGTTCCTAGTAAAATGCTCTTCCACTGTGTTCTTTGATAAGACCGTAAAGACTTCTGGGATTAATCACAAAAAAAAAAAGGTGAACTTAAAACTTCAAGTCTTGGATTTGTTATTTTGTTACTGTTTTTTTTTTTAATTGATTTTAGGTTTGTTTCAAAACTCAGGATTTTACTTACAGCAGATTAAACTTGGAAGGAAAATCGATAGAGATTTATCCTAACTCTAAGGCAAAAATTATTACTGGTAAGAGACAACTATTATTAGCATAATATTTTATTGTTTTGTAGATTTGACAAGGTTTTTTAATCAAAACAAAAATTAAATATTTATCAACTGCATATGACAATAGCTGAACTTTGAATTAACTTTGATATATTGTTTTATAATAAAAGCTTAGTTACCTTAGTTATCTTAGTTACCTTAGTTACCTTAGTTATATAAAATAATTTTTATTTTAGACTTGTGTCTTAGTAAAGATTTTTGAAAAAAAAATTTGTTTGTTAAGATTTGTTAAAGATTCTTCTAATAACTAATAGCATTCTAATAACATTTGGAAAAACTGTTACAATGGATGAAGAGCTAGAGTTGTTAGTTTAAATTTAATTACCTCATTGTATGATACTAAAAAACTCAACTGATGAAAATGATTAACAAGCCATTTGGATGCAAATTACTTGTTTTTTAATTATTTGTTTTTAATTTATTTGTTTTTAATTAATTGGATTATGAAAGACTAAGCTTATTGAAGTTTGATTACAAAAGAAACTAACTTTCTGTGATCCATTAATTTTTGAAATTTAAATATGTTAGACTCAGATAAACTGTTGTCAAAATCTTGTTTTTTCACCAAATCTTTAAATCATTATAGGTAGTAGTAAAAATTATTATCAGGTACATACAGGATTACATAGATATTATCAGGTACATACAGGATTACATAGATATTATCAGGTACATACAGGATTACATAGAAGTAGATGAAAATTATTTTTATTGTTAGATATAGGTGAAATTTTATAAAGACTTTAATTCTAACTATATTTATTTGGGCATTTTTCTTTGTTTCTACATTAAGTATAAATATTAAAAAATGCTCCTGATGATATATGATTTATTCAGCAACTAAACCTGCATAATTCTGAAGCCTGTCTACATTCTTTGTCCGCGATGCATCTTTTCTTAAGTCTTGAAAATCTTAAGTTGAACAGCTATAAGCAGTTTTCAAAATAGAGATATTGAAAACAAATTTTATCCTTAAGGTTTTTGAGTTTATTTAAAAAAATTATCCATTCAAAGTTTTTTTTTTTCCTTATGTTATTCACCTCCCCAGTGCCGAAAGTGTCACAACAGTCAAGGAGGCTACTTTATTGTGGTTACAACCCTCTCTCAACTCTTTAACTCTGAAACACGAACTTTGAAGAACAAGGTTGCTGCAGGGAGAATTAAATTGAGCGTGGCACTACTAGGGACATGGTGGGGATCAAACTCAGAGCTTCTCACTTATGAAGCGCTCAATCATTACGAGCACTCTACCACTACAAAACTACTTAATTTTTACTTGTTAGAACATTTTTATTTGCGGCCCTAGTAAAAGATGATGTTAGGATTTTTGTTTGTCTACTTATCTTACACAGCAATCAAAATGTATATAAATAGTTCTGTCTTTAACTGAATACTTCATAAACATTTGTGTAAACCAGTTAGTGTGTAGTTATGCTTTTAAAAACAATGTGTTAAGTTTATCAGTAATAAACAAGAAAATCTTATTGTAGTGAAAAGAACAGTAAACATTAATTGACATTGAATCTTATATAGATTTGAGACTTTTTAAAAACCCAATTTATTTAACAAGGCAGTAGTTTTTAAGAAACAAGGTGATGTTTGATTTAAAATAATGTTTAAATGGTCAAAAAAACAGGTAGTAATTTTAAGGATCATGTTCAATTCCATGACTAAAAGTAAATCAATAAAAAATGTGTTATTTAGAAAATCAACCAAAGGGAGATTCATACAGTTCTTGTATTGAGCTGCTGACAAGAAGCAAAACAAACATATTTGCAAAATTGTTTTGAAAAAAAGTATTTAATAACTTTGATAAAATATAATTTTAAAAGTCTATATGTGTATAATTTAAAGATTTCTATCAATTTAAGTTTTGAGAAGTTTTTTTTTTTACAACTAGCTACTGATACAGTTATCGTTAAAGATTAGGTACACTTTCATACGAATGCTAATTTAGAATCCAAGAAAAGACTACTAAAGCACACCAATTATTTAGTTATTGCAGATTTTTCTTAGTGCTTGTTTGGAATATTGTCATATAACACCAACGGTGATTCACTTTAATTAACATTTTCAATGGATTTAGCTCATTGTAGTTTAGCACATATGCTCAATTTGGCATTTAATGAATTCATTATTCTCCCCACTCAGTCATGCTGCAGTTTTTAAGAAAGAAAAATTTTTCTCAAGTTCTTGCAACTTAAATGATACATATATAATTTCTGCTTGCAGCTCATTGACAGCTTCATTTTGTTCCCACCTTCAAGACTTAAGCTTCATTTTGTTCCCATCGACAAGACTTAAGCCAGCATATCTGATCTCTTCTGGTCGGCATTTTCTTTCGTTGGAGAACTCTTTTTTCTTTTGTGATACTATATATTTGACATATCTCCATAGCATAAATGTTTACCTTCTTTGCAACTTTATCTCGTTGATCAGCAAAAAATATCTCTAATGTTTCTATTTTTAGGGCATACTGATCTAACGGATCTAAAGTCCTTTTCTTTGTAGAGATTTGTATGTGCATCATTAATTTCAACTAAAAGATGCTCCAGAAATAAATGGAAGCTAAAAAAGGATTAAAAAGACATCATTCCACTCATAGTATAAGATTTTGAGTATCACCTATTATTTCAATAGTCTCATAGTGATTCATGAAATGCTCTAGGACATTTGTAAATTCATCTTGATATGCCTTAAAAGCATGAACAACGTCATGTCTGAGAATCCGCTTGGTCTCGCAAAAGTGTTTTACATTTATTGGTACAAGACTTTTAAAAATATCCCGTCAATGAGTAGATTCTGAAAAGTAGGTGTAAATCTTTTCCACTGTGCTGATAAGGTTGCCAACAGTGTACTGCTACCTACTGCATGCACACCAACAAGATTCAGTGAATAGTATTGCATTTGTATTGAACAGCATTGCATGGTATAAAATGGGCTTTGAGGTTGATTGCCAAAATTCGTTTTTGGACCCCACTTGTATCCCTATCCATTATAATTACATTGTCAAAGCTTATCATTGATAATGATAAGTTATGACATCTTAATTTGATAGCACACCTGGTAAATCATAAGATTTATCAGGTGTGTTATCAAAAAAAATAGCGTAGTATTTTGCCTTTCTAATGTCATCCAGAATAGATATCCTAATTTGATAACCAACCAGAATTAAAAACTTATTGTAGGAGAGAGATATGACACCATGGATGCTTGGTAATACATGCCTTTTTGACCTTGGCAATATCTTGATTAAGTCTGTTATTCTTTCCAAAGAATAACAGATTTAATAGTACGCTGACTATTCTTGTGCTGGTCGTAAGGATTCAGTTTTTTTCCATTTAAAGAAGTTGAAAAGAAAAGCAATATAAAGCGCTTTTTAAAGGTGAAAAAGTTGAAAAGGAAAGCAATATAAGGCTCTTTTTAAAGCTGAAAAATGTTGTCATGATCTGCCTAACTTTTCATTGCTTGATAAGATTTTGTAAAATCAGTCACTAGAAAAGGATGGTCTTTTAGAAATTTTCCTATTATAGATTTTAAAAGATCTTTTTTTAATCAGTTCCTGTTTTGAATATTTATCTAAAACTAATAAACACTACCTCGCATTATTGAATACGTTTAGATTCATCACTTTGTCATTTACAGTTAAACGAGAAACTTCCAATCTGAGTGTTGTAGTAATACTGCTTTGAAATTATCAAGGTTGGCATATTCTCGGTCGTGCTTGTATAAAATTGCCGTTAGCGGACTTGGTTGCTGCTTTCTATGGTCATTTTTCTTGTTGAACTATATTATAAAACTTGCTATCACCATATTAAAAAAACCGCTTATTTTATTGTCTATCGTAACGTCCTTATCGATGACGTCTTTTTTTATTGATGATAAAACAAGTGTTAAGTAGGTAAGTAAAATAAAATGATCTTATAGTAGAAGTAACATCTAACATTTTTTATTGGATGTTTAATAATTATTTAATATTATTTTAAAAAATTAGGTAATGCAATATCTTTGAATAATTAAAGATATTACATTATTTAAAGATGTTATATAACTTAATATCTTTACTTATATTTTTACCGCAATTACTCGGTTTTAACCCCCTTCCTCCCTCTCCACCTTAGAGTCTCCTTCCTTCCTCCCTCTCCACCTTAGAGTCTCCTTCCTTCCTCCCTCTCCACCTTAGTATTATAAGTACTCTCGTTCTCTATCACTTTTAAAACTTGATTTCTTTTTTTTTTTTTAACAAAAGCGTTGAATTTCACGAGTTTAAAAAATCAATATTGTTTTATGTAACAAAGATCGAAATAACTACAAGTTTTTTTTATGTTTTAAAAAATTTATGCGTTGGGGAGGGGGATTGGTTTTGTAATAAATAATGAAAGGAAGGAGGTCTTAAATGCATACAGGTGTGTACAAGAGGGAAGGAAATTCAAATCAGTGGTTTTACTGCATACGTACTTTATGGATGCCTCTTTAATGTAGGAGACATCACACAGCAAATCAATTACCTTGTCAGTTATAACTACTTTTTTAAGAGATAGATGGGTTTAAAACTTCATAGTATAAGTCAATTTAGGTTTTATATGATTCGATTCACTGAGTATGTATAGCATGTTTCGGCAGAAACGTGTATTATGCAGACAGCCTAGGTAGATCGATTTCAAAATATGAGTCGTTGCTAAATTGCGACATTTATATGCAAAATCGAAGTGGAAACCTTGCTATTAAACTTGCACCTGCTCAGTACCAAACTATTTTGTACAACTGGATTTTTTGCTGCTGCATTTGCTTTTATGTAGGCCTAAAGAATAGATTATTTTTATTACCATGACGATGGTATGCGCAAGCATTTGGCATCAAGCTTACATTATTAGATTACTTTTCCAAGGAAATCAAAAAATAAACGCGTAAGAAAACTCCAGATTCCAACAGTTGTCTATTCAGAGCTAGCATATGTAAAAATTTGTATTCGCGACAGGCAATATTTTATTAAAAGCTAAACTACATAAAACCCCTATTAGAAGAGGTTAAATTATTTTTGTTGGGGTTTGAAATATTTAAGCCCCTGTTTAAATAATTTTTAAAATATTTCAACTAATGGGGTTAATTTACTTCGAAATAGATTAACCTGGAAGTTAATTGGGAATTAATTGTTTATCCATTTCGCTACACCGGCCACTTAAACTTTGACAATACGAATTCGAAGAAGTATTTTAACCTCTTATCAAATCTTTGCGCCTGGAACGATTGCACCCTTGCCTCTCCAACGATTGCACCCTTGCCTCTCCTTTCTTCCCCTCCCTCTCTTTCTTGCTACGCTACTGAAAATATCGGTTATTATTTCTGGCTAGTTTACTTTACTTAAATACATTATGACTGGAATTAAAAAATATTTTAAAAAGTTCTATTCCTAAATTAAAAACAGAAAAACTAAATGAAAAACTTTGCCCGGGACACGAGATGTCACCGAATAACACCGAATGTCAAAGAATAAAGGAAGCAAACCTATTACCAAGATAATGTGGTTGCAATTTGTGTTAATATGCAGTGTTAATATTTATATTATAGTTATATTATAGTTAATATGTATGTGTTAATATTTATCTTTTAAGACTTTGTAATTATTTTGACATTGATATTTTTGTTTTCATTATTTATTTTTATATTGCTTTGTGTATTATAGCATCTGAGTTCGAAAGTCAAGAATTTAAAGTTTGGAATTCTGATGGAAAAGTAACCGATTCCACATTTACATAATGTTCTAGCAAAGAAATCAATTATCCATTTTTTTAAACTTTTACTCTTAAAATTAATTTGCTGTATATGAAAACAGGTGCGCGTTAAACTTTTACAAATTTCTTTTTTTGCGAAGCACCTAAACGTAGTTTTTTTTTTTTCTTAAATTACGATACATTCTTAAATTACGATACATGTAACGCTTCATTATAAAACCAGACACAAATGCGCAAAGGTTGAAATTATGAAAAAACAACGCTCATGAAATTATGAAAAACAGCAATAATTTGATTTACTGCTATTAACATGATTTTAAAAAAATTGCATAAAAATCCTACTTTAAATGTCTACTAATAATAAGGATACAAATATTGAAACACTTGAGTAACAATTACTGAATATTATCTTGAGACCGTGTTACTTTTTTCTTAAATATTCCAATTATAGAAAACTGCTAATAAAATTTTATCCGTTCGTACCGATAATCAGTTCAAAATAAAACACGTTTTATTTTGAACTAATTCTCGATCTTAAGATCGAGCTTAAGGGATCGTCCATAAATTACGAAACGCAAACTTTCACTATAAAACAAAAAAGATCAAAAGTTTTCCCTCGCAGAGTCTTAATTAAATATAAATGAAAATAGCCTATTCAGTTTAATAAAAATCATTGCGTAAAAGAGCTTAATATCAGACTGTTTTTTAAATATATTTTGCGCTGCGTAATTTATTGACGATCCCTAAACTGTAGGAACAACAATAAAAAAAAGATGTTTTATACTAACACTAACTTTTATACTAAACAACGTTTCGATAACATCATACGAAAAATTATGATGTAATCATAAATTAAAAAAAAAAAATTTATTTCTTAAAGCTGCGTTTTGCAAGAACGATAATCTAAATTTATAACTGATTTTGCTGAGATATTTTGAAAAATCTTTTTAACGCTTGTAAATATTTCTTTAAAAGAGATTTTATATATATTTAGTTGTCCTTTTTGAACATTGGCGAGAGCAATGGTGCCTCGCAGTAATAAGAAGAACCAAACATAAAATAGCAATTGCATATTTCTTTATACAAATAAAAAAATTCGGCAAAGAATTTCATTCTTGCAGTATAATAATCTCAAAAGATACCTCAACCGGTTAAACATGACTTGTTTTCAGATTTAAGGCTAAATTTTTAAATTTTTGTTTCCATAAAATATTATTTTAAAATTCTATCAGCTCATGTTCTAAATTTTTGTGATCCATTTCTTTAAGGTGGCTCATCGTTTAAAGAGGTATTTAAAAAATATAAGTTTTTGTGTAATTAAAACAAATTAATTCTACATTCAAAAGTACATTTAAATGCTTTTCTAAACATAACAACAACGATATAAAAGCTCTTTATTAAAAGGACCTTTTTTTTTAAAATTTTTTTTTATTTTGAGTCAAATAAAATAAAAACTAATTGTCAAGCGGAGTATTTTTTGATTATCAATATTGTATTGTGTATCAGTATTTTAGTCGAAAAAGTCGTGAAATGGTAAACTTTTCTTACTCATACAAACATAGTTAGATTTATATATTTTTCAACATAGAAACCGAATGTTGAAAAAATTAACTTAAAGTTTACAGGGTGTGCTTCCTAATAATTACTTGAGGGGCTGGAGCAGAATTAAATAAAGCTCTTGGTATAATTTAAGTTTTGAATAGTTTTTTTTTTTTTAGCTTATATCCGCCATTTCAAGAACTATTATTATAATTGCTACAATCTCATTGTTTTGACAACAACAAAATTTTCATGTTTATTGGATGCATATTTTAAGAGTGGGAGTGTTGTAAAATTTTTTATTTATTTTTTGCTCACTCAGCTTTAAAACTTGATTTTCTTTAAAGTTTTTAAAACCTGTGTGTAAAAATGAGAGCACTTTTCAATTAAAATTATTTGGCAAGATCAATTAAATTTTTTTAGAAGATCTATCAATTATAATTTTTTTTAAGCTATGGGCCACCTTAAATTGGTTTAATCGGAAAAAGCGTCTTTTATTTCTTCCATAGCAACCTCATAGTGTTTGAATGAGTCCTTATACACAATTTTTTTCCCTTTACGTATTTCGCCGTATATATAACATTTGCAAGTTTCATAAATTAAAGGAGTAATATTTACAAGTTTTTTGAGTTAAAATTTATAATGGAATTTATAATTAAAGTAGTACGGGCAGGACTTCACGAAGGTCGTAATGTACGTAATCTTACCATGAAACCCTTACGATGTGTCTATTACATGGTATGATTATGTTAAATATATATTAGGAACAACTATACTATGATATTCTTTAAAATAAACTCAAGATAATAAAAAATAAGAATTAAATATTGCATAAATAAAATAAAAAATCAAGTGTTTTCTTTTCAAAAAAATAACTTATAATGTATTGTTTGAAAAAGGTAAAGGTCGTTTAGATAATATACATAAACAAGTCTGTTCATTATATATTTGATGTGTGCGTAATTTATTTTATAGCCTGCTAGAAAAATTCACAGTAGTCTTAAATTCAGGATTCAAATTTTGTAACTTTGCTTTCAATGAATTCTGATTATCTGGATTAAAAATTGATTATTTTTAGTTACTAGTTTGTTGTATAAATAGGAACTACAATGTAAAATAGAGAATTAAGAGTATTTTGTTTTTTTTAATGGTGTAATAAAGTCTCCCTTTTTATTGTGTTATATTTATTAATGTTGTTTATTAAAAAATTTATTTTTTATTGAAAATTTTACTATTATTTAGGGCAGATTAGCGTAATATGAGCACCTTTAGCAAAAATTGGAATATTTTCAAAAATAATTATGCTGGATCCAAAATTTTTGCGAATAAACAATTTTTAAGGATCCCTGCTCAAGGTCCACTTAGATATTTGGGCACCCGAAATAATTTCTTAAAAACACAGAGGTTTTAGACAAAGTATATTATATTACCCTGACCAATTGGTAATGTGAGCACTTTAAATTTGCTCAAAAAAATAACATTAATTATGTAAAAAAAGACCAACTTGACAACTAAAGCTAATTTTTAGAATATAATGATTCGTTATTAACAAAACTTATCATTAAAAGATTAAATTTTGAGCAACTTTTTGTTGAAACAATATTACTATGTTTTCGACATAAAAAAAAAAATTAGTTCGTTATTTTTTCGATTTTATTAACTCAAACCTTTGAACAATAAAAAATCAAATTTTTTGAATTTAAAATACAGAAAAATATATAGTGTTATTAAAATAATAAACTTTTTTACTATATTTTGTTCATGGCCTACTTAAATAGATTTTAATTTGTATTTGGCCATGGTGTTGTTTTTATTTGATAAATCAATTAAAACCTGCTATTTATTTTATTATTTATTATGTTTATTTTATTTACCTGCTAATTAAAAACTGCTATTTTAGAACTTTTAACTATTTAATTTCAATGAAAAGCACTGGGTAATTTGAGCACACAAAAAAGCCATTTTTTAAAAAAAACAATGCATAGAAACTATTTGTTTCCATGCATTTTCAATTTTTAAATTTTTCAAAAAAAAATGAATTGGATTTATAGCTAAAATATTTTTCTTTAAGAAAAAATTAATTTTATTATCATAACACCAAAATTTCGCGCCATAAATTTTTTCATGTGTGATGATATTATTTTAACAACGCAAAAATTTTAACAGCGTTTTAATTAGATGATAGCCGCTAATTACTGCATATAAATTTACGCTAATTGTACTGATTCTGTTATCACTACATAGAGTTGTGCACTGTAACGTGGCGCAGTGGTTAGAGCGCTTGCTTTATAAGCAGGAGATCCTGGTTCGAAACGAGCTTTGGACATATTTCGCGTCACGGTAAGGAAGAAGGCATGAACTTTATGGTTAAACGCGCTTCCGCGGTGCTCTGTGACAAGACCGTTAGGACTTCTTGGGGCTCCTAATCTTATTAGTAATAAATATTGATTAACAATCAATATAATTACTTTAACAAATAGTTCTTTTTATAACTTTATTTCAAATCAGCTCTTATATTTAATTTTGTTTCGTTTTGTTTAATGTATACCTTGAGATTTTTTCTTTTTTTTTTTACTGACTTTTGTTGAATTGTGTCATGTTTTATTTATTTATTTTTTAATTTTATTTTTGGCTTTTGTTAATTAAACAAAATTATATTTCAATTTTTAACGGTATTATAAAATATTTATCTTATAAAACAACTGCTTATAATGTAAAAATACGATGTAAACTATGGGGCTTAGTGATAAGACTATTTTTGTCTTCTTTTTGCCCCGGCCATGTAAATATTTATTTATACATCTTGGTATTGTAGCAATATTTAAACGGCGAAATATATACATATTAAAAAAAAAACAAAAAAAAACAACAATATTTTTTGGATAAATGTTGATTTATTAGATATTATCACAAAAACAATATATATCTTGGAAATGGAATGGAATATATCTTGGAAAGTCAAGATATATTTGTCTTTATCATAAAAATAAATTTACACACGCTAAAACAATTTAAAGAAATGAAGGTGCTTTATGTCTATCAAATTAATAAAGTTTATGGTAGATAAGTCTTAAAGCATGTTTCTGACGTCGATATAAAACTGTCAATTTGATTATATGCGTACTCGGCTAAGCTATATTTGCATATATAAGGTAGCTATGTATAATAGAAAAGTTTTAAGTTACTAGTAACTTAAAACTTTTCTATTCCTCTTTTATAAACTTTATAAGGCAAGATGTTGTTGCAAAGTATACTTTGCAACAACATCTTGCCTTATTAAGTCGACTTATGTATTTATGTGAGTTTTCCAAGATATATTTTCATCAATTACAACTCCTAAAAATTTAGTTTTATGAGTTCTTTTAATGATTATATTTTCTATTTTAGGCGAGGGTAGAATATTTGGTAATGTGTTTCTTACCCAGTCTGGAATTTGATGTCAAAATGATATCAAACTATGATATATATATCATGATATGAGACGTTTATGATATCAAAATGAAATCACTCATTAATATCATTTTAAACTCAAACTCTGGTATCATAATATGAGAAATTTATGATATCAAAATGAAATCACGCATTGATATCACTCTGAACTCAAAACTTGATATCAAAATATGAGAAGTTTATGCAAAACTTGTTATCATAATAATTCCACTATAATTATTTTATTTAATTATATTTTAATAAAAAGACATTTTATTATTATTTTAAGTAATAATATTCTTATAAATAATATTTTATAATTATTTTAAAAAATTTTCTATTTATTTAGTCAAGTTAAATTATATTGGATAAATAAACATTTTGGTGAAATCGATAGATGTCATATTATATATATTTAAATACAAATTCAATATTATATTACTCAACGCTTCGAAATAAAGTCAATATTTAATCTTTTTTTTTTGAAAAAAATAATAGGCAGCAAATATTCAGGTAAAGCCTTAACAAAAAGAAATACATAAAAAAGTCACAAATTTGTAGATCGACCTTTGACAGATATATATTCAGAGAGATTGAGATATGGGCTCGGCTATAGCATCGCTTTTACTTTACAATTGGGTTTTCGACAGATATACAGACTTGATCTAAAAGTCACTTTTTGAATGTTGCATTCTACCTCTTTTCCAAATAAAATTTAGATTTGTTTATCGTCTGAAAACAATGTTGGAAGCTGAAAATGATAAACAAAAATATTAGCTACCAACAAAAATGTAAATTATTGCCTAAATATTAATAAAATAAAAATGATTTTTACCTTATCAACAAATTTGTCTTATATAAAGTTTTGTAATTTTTTTCTGATAAGAGTTATTTATTGCCATCACACAAGCTTTATTGCTTTGCAATTCAAATTGCAGTTATAAACCTAGAAAACCTAGAAATAAATAAACATTATATCTCAGACTTATACAAAAGTATTGAAGAATGTTGCAAAATTAGTTCAGTTTGTATAAGTTTACAGTAAAATTTGAAAACTAGGCCTCTGTATTCTAGTATTCAAAACTGTACTCTAGTTTTCAAAAAACACTAATAAGCAGTCCCCAAAAGTTTCTAAAATATGTTATATAATTTAACTTTGTTCAGAAAATTCAAAAAGTTCAAATGATTTGTTATTTTAAAAAATAAATACACAATTAGTAACAGTAAATAAAGCTTGTGGGCCCAATGAAGTAAATATATATAATTTTGTTCTGTAAATTTATCAGTACCAAGTGGTACTATATAATTGACAGTGCTGTCAATTATATAGCAACAAAGTTTAACAAAAAGTGATCTTCCTAAACTCTGGAAAAAAAGCACAGACTCATAATAGAACATGTCATTGTACCACAACATAAATAAATAACAATAACAAATTTGCCTATGTATATATTTATTTAACTTAGTTGACAGTAAATATTTTTAAATTTATTGTTTTGGTATTGTATATTACTATTTTACCTGACATGAGCCATTGTCAGGTAAAATAGTAATATACAATACCAAAACAATAAATTTAAAAATATTTTACCTGACATGAGCCATTGTCTTTAGATTTCATAAAGAATCATATCTTGAAATACACTGAATTATAATCTAAAACATTTTTAAAATATTAGTTAATATTAAAATATTATTTTTTCAATATATACAGCCAGATGAAAATATATAGAACACTAAAGATTTTTATTTTTTATTCATATATATATATATATATATATATATATATATATATATATATATATATATATATATATATATATATATATATATATATATATATATATATATATATATATATATATATATATCTTATTCTAAACATTGCCCAAAATATTTAATCTGTAACAATTATAATATTAAGTGTCCCTAAAATGGACTATATTATCAATCAAATATATATATGTATATATATATATATATATATATATATATATATATATATATATATATATATATATATATATATATATATATATATATATATATATATATATTCTTATGATACAAGATACTATTTCATTAGAAGATGTATTTAACATTTAACTTAAAAATTAAACAAAATCAACACTTAAACAAGACTTAAATACAAAAAAAAAAATTTAATAAAAATTAAATAAAACCATTCAGTCTCGAGGCAACAGCTTTCATCATTCTTTGCATTAACTTTTTTTTTACAAAATGCTGCTGTTGATAATTTCTTTAAATCACCCAGTATTCTGAGCTACTACTTGAGAAGGATATTGTATTATTCTTTTTATAGCTGATATCATAAGCTAAATGATTTAAACAATGAAAGTTATAAATTAATAGATGATCAGAGTAGAACACTCTGACATTGTTCTCAAAGCAACAAAGAAGTTCATGAACATAATCTTATTGAGTCAATTAATCTTTTCTGTACAGCTTATGTTCAGTATAAGCTTCACTTAAATTAAAAAATAGATGTATTTTTCTTTGCTGAGTATATAATTTAAAACCACTTACCCACAATATAAAAGAAAAAGTAACAATGTAAAAGAAAAATATATATTATAGACATAGTTTTACAACATGGTTTACAATTAAATTCGATATGAATCTATTTTTTCAAGGAACATAAATAAACAGGCAATTAAATTGCCCAGATGACAATCAAAGAAGCAGCCTTTTTCCCAGATAAAATGTATATACTTAGTACAAGCAAGATCCTTAAATTACATTGAGAGGAAACTGCTGTACCATATCTTCTTTAAGTGACTCCAAGACACTGATATCCTTGTAATAGTTTTTCTGATTTTTTTTTCCTCGAATATTTTAGCAGTGAGTCCCAGTGGGCATAAAAATTCATTAAAACATCATAGGTTTATTCCACCTTACAACCACATCCATATTGACCAGTATAGAGATTAAATAAGAGCTTTAGCTGGTGCACTACAAATTAAATATTTTACCTTTTACTTGTATGATTTTTCCATTGTTATAAATAATGTCATTTGCCATGAGGGGTCTTCCATAAAGTATGGATGCAGGTTTGGGGGGAGAAGTTTACCCAAAAATTTATGAATGTGTACAAGAGAGAGAGAAAGAGAGAGAGGTTAAAGACATCAAGTAAGTACGTAGTGTGACTAATTCTCATTCTCTATCTATTTGAAAAGTTGATTTCTTTTTTTATTAACATAAGCATAGAGTTTCTTGAGTTTAAAAAATTATTATTCTGTTAAGTAACAAAATTAATAATTCTGTTATTTGTGATGTCAAAATAACTAAAAATTTTTTGTTTTTAATTCTTTAAAAAAATTATGCGTTAGAAAAAGGTTGGGGGAAAAGGGTTGATTTTGTGATAATAGATATGCATGCAGTGGGAGGAGAAGGGGGCATAAAAAGCATACAGGTGTGTACAATAAGAAGGGATTCCTTAATCGGTAATTTTACTGCATACATACTTTATGTATGTCCCCCTAAGATTTCCCCGTGAAGTCTTTCAAGTTTTCTAAACTAGCTGACATCTGTAATCCACAAAACAACATCACAACAAATGAAACGGTTTCACAAATATTGTCAATATAATACTAGATTTGCCATAGAAACATATTTGCACTTTTAAGGATTTATGAATTGGCGGTCTGTCAATGGTTAAAGACTAACTTCACAAAGTCTATAGTATTGCTTAGATCTCAAAATACCATCTTTAACTTTTTAATTACTATCTTTTATCAAAATACCATCTTTTATTCTAAATGTCAGCCTAATATTTTTATTACTTTCATAATTACTGCTTTTACTATCGGTGGCAAGTTCTTAAATCCTTTCTGCTGCATTTATAGATTATCAGTCCTAATAACTCCTATTTATAGGATTTAAGTTCTATTATTATGGATTTTAGTCCTATTAAGTCCTTCTATTAAGTTCTATTAACTGTTATTTAAGCAACCAGAATTTTTAACTTCTACATATACAACATTCATTAACTATGCAAATTATATGCAAAATTCTTTCTACAAGCATAGCTAATTTATTTGTGCTTTCTTTCTACTTTTGGAACTTCTTAAATGATTTATGTTTAAAAATTTTACTGATTTAATTATTGTTATGAATGCTTTGTAAAAAATTTGTTCAAATAAACATTTAAATAAATTGATTACCATAGGCTTGTTAACTCTGAGAATACAAAAAAGAGAGATTCGTTCCAATTATACAAACTTATGCATGACATTGACAAAATAAATATTGGCAAACATTTTCCACTTATCAAAACTATTTAAGAGGGTATTGCTTTAGGACTCTGAGAGCTGCATTTTTTTTTTTTTTTTTTTTTTTTTTTTTTATTTGCATTCACTCCCAACAAGGCTGCAAGCAACCACTATTAAGTTGGGAGTTACTAGGAAAAAAAAGAACAGAGTTATAGAGCAAGGAAACGGTTGACAGAAGACTTGAAAAGTTGAAGGTTGTAGGAGTCAGGAAAACATGAAGATGGGAGAGAGTTCCAAAGGATTGAAGTGCGGGGAAAAAAACTAGATGAATAAAAGTTTTTAGAGCATGCTGGGACAGATACAGTAAACGAATGAGACTTAGCTGAATGACGAGTAAAACGAGAATGAATTTTAGTTGATGGAACTAGAGATGATAACTCCTTTGAGCAGTGACCATGATAGTATCTGTAGAAAAGAGAAAGAGATGCAACTTTACGACGATGAGAAAGAGGTTCAAGCTTAGCAGATAGTCCAGGTCCAACAACATTTACAATGCGTTTTTGGACCTTGTCAAGAAGAGAAAGTGAATCGTTAGAAGAACCAGCCCAAATATGACAACAGTATTCCATACAGGGACGAATAAGAGATTTGTAGAGGTAGAGAATGGAATCAGAAGTAAGGAAATGGCGAGCACGATAAAGAGAAGCAACCTTAGCAGAAGCTAATTTAGCAATCGATTGTATATATGGTTTCCATGAAAGGTCAGTAGTAAGCGATAATCCAAGAAGACGTAAAGAGGACGACTCAGTAAGAGGATTGCCATTCATTAATATAGGAATGTTGACCATACTACGGTAGTTGTTTGCAGTAAGCAATTGGGTTTTTTTAGAGTTGAAATTCACAAGCCACTGTGAACCCCAATCTATTACTGAAGTGAGATCAGATTCAAGATCAGCTGCAATTATGTTAAGGATGACTCTTAAAGATTAAAGATTAAGTCAAAAAAAAAATGCTCCCTCTTAATTAAAAGGAGCATTTCCTTTTGAACAAAATTTAAGATGCATGGAACTCAATTAAAGATGTAACAGCTGAAACAGCTTTTAAATAATAGTTGAGTAGCAATCAAATATAACTGCTATAATACTATAACAAAAAGAGTGCAAAACAACACATTCACTGGGTCTGTCTGACACATCATAAACTTCTACTACTATTACTACTAATATTTACTTAATTAACACGTTCATATTAGTGTTTTAAATATGTTATTTAGTTATAAATTGTAAATATAAATCAATGAAAGCAGGTGATTGCATCAAGAATTGATTATTACTTTCAAGATGGCTGAAAAATATGCAAAAAAAAGTATTAAAAAAATAGTAAGACTAAGTAAATAAAACTTAAAACTTGTTTTATTTTATTTGGTCTTACTATTTTTTTAATACTTTTTTGCATATCTTTCAGCCATCTTGAAAGTAATAATCAATTCTTGTAAGACGTTTTCCCGCTATGTAGTATGAATGTTAAGCAACTTGTATTTTACATCATAGCATGACAAATTCTTGATATGATAATGAGATCAGAGTATGAGTTTATAAATCAAAACTTACTATTTGGACATTAAAAGAGAAAAACTTAACTTTTTTTGTTGATTGTAATTATTATATGAAATTCTGCTATAAATTAAGTTTATTTCTCAAAGTTATGATATCACTATGATATCATAATGATATCATTATATGATATAATAGCTTGAGAAGGTTTTGATATCATTTTGATATCACATTTATATCGCGTCTTGATTGGGTAGCTGAAATAAAGAGTATTTTGTTTTTTCTATGTTTATGGATAGCTTATTAGTTTTAAACTATATAACTTTTGGAGTTAGGTTTACATTATTCATACAGATAGTTGATGTTTGTTGAAGAGTAAAATTAATTTTTATTGTCAGCAAACATCGTAAACTCAAGTTTTTTTTAATTATTATATATCATTTGCTAATCATATCATACTAGCAGTAAGCAACCCGTAATACGGGTTGTTAGTAAATAAAATTAAAAAAAAAAAAAAAACCGCGCATAGAAAAGTCTAGAAACTACTTTAAAATAGAAAAGCCTAGAAAATGACGTAAGTCGACTATTACTACTATTAAATTAGCGTATTAATATTATCAGAAGATATATAATAATATAATTACGAAAAAAAAGTTTACATAAAAAAGTGGATATATAAAAAACAGGCAGGCGCTCAAAGATAATACGGATTACTTAAGTCACCTTTTAATGGATGTAAACTTTACAAGTTGAAGATAAAATAAAAATTGTTAAAATATAATTCCAATATAACAAAAAAATAAAAGCTTATATAAATATTTCCATTAAATCAAGAAAGTAAATAGTATTAATATAATTTTAGCTATAGTCATTCAAATATACTAATTCTTTAACAATCAAACTCAAATCAAAGAAAATTAAATAATGGAATTCAATGTTGATTTAGAAAGAAAAGTCAACAATTACTAATCTAGTTTAAAATTTTTTTTATTAGAAACATCTTCCTTAAGATGTTGTTAAATGAATTTCCTAATGATATTGACAGATTTTGTTGGAGTAAAAAAAATAAAGATGATCTTGGACATAAGTGTACAGATAATCTTGGAATACTCTACAGATATTGTTGGGCAGATGTAGTAATCTCTTACCGCTTTCATCTTGTGATTTTTTATAAAATAAAGTATATTTTGTTTTATCTACATTAAAGGAGAGTTTATTAACCATTAATCAATAAGCCTTAACCATTCATTAACATTTCTTAATTCAAAATTCATGACAGAATAAAGTTGCTTAATGTCAGTGTTTGAAAGAAAGAGATTTATGTCGTCAGCGAACATTATCGAGTTAAGCTTTGCTGATACATTATTTAAATCATTTACAAAAATCAAGAACATAAAAAACAAAAAAAGTTTTCTTAATTCAATTTGCAGTTGGACATACTTTTGACAATTTCAATGGTTTTGGGAAAACATTTTTAAGTCACATAATCAATATTTGAGAAAACTTACTTTGATCAGCCATTTCTTATTAAATCCTTATTTTAAAATGTTATATCTCTGATCAAAGTAGATTTTCTCAAAACATTTATTTTGTAACTTTAGTACTTTTAGCACTAAGCTATTATTAAAAAAATTAGTAAAAAGTATATTGGGAATAGGTCAGATATATTCGTTTTAACTATTCCTGCTTTTAAAGATGTATCTTGAATTTAATTTGCCAATGCACTTTCGATAGGTGTAATTGAGGTGGAAGCAATCGGGGTGAGTTTTTTATAATTTGCAAATTGTTGTATCATCAAAAAAAAAAATGTATTATCAAAATAAAAAATGCTGTATCATCAAAAAAAAAATGTATCATTAAAAAAAAAACTATATCATCAAAAAAAAAAAAAATGTTGTATCATCAAAAAAAAAATGTTGTATCATCAAAAAAAAAAATGCTGTATCATCAAAAATAAAAATGTATCAACAAAAAAAAAATGTTGTATCATCAAAAAAAAAAAAGCTGTATCATCAAAAATAAAAATGTATCAACAAAAAAAAAAAAATGTTGTATCATCAAAAAAAAAAAATGCTGTATCATCAAAAATAAAAAATGCCGTATCATTAAAAATAAAAATGTATCATCAAAAAAAAAATAAAATGTTGTATCATCAAAAAAAAA
Source organism: Hydra vulgaris (assembly GCF_022113875.1). Taxonomy (NCBI): domain Eukaryota; kingdom Metazoa; phylum Cnidaria; class Hydrozoa; order Anthoathecata; family Hydridae; genus Hydra; species Hydra vulgaris. The sequence continues at coordinate 47,141,157 of NC_061160.1, read as the reverse complement.
AATGATGTATCATCAAAAAAAAAAAAATGCTGTATCATCAAAAAAAAATTTATGTTTATGTCAGCTATACAAATTAGCTTTTTCTGTTCAACGTTGTTTTTAATTTGTTTTATAAAGTTTGAAAACTTTATAATATTTTGTTCAGGCAGTCTATAACAAGAGGATATTAGGAGGTTTTATGTAGTATCATTAATTACTTCTACTGTAAACCTCATTATTTGTATCAGAAATCAAAATATCATTTCTAATTTTTATTTTAGCTCCTGATGTTTATGATTATTATCGTGAAATTTCCGATATTACTTTGAAGTTCAGCAAAGTTTTAGCATCAAAGTATGGAGAGTCAAATTTGTTATAAAAGTGTATAACATCTTTGTTTAAATTATTCGCAAGAATAATTTAAACTTAATTTTACTAATTTTTTTTACTAATTTAATTAAACTAAATTTATTTTTAGTTTTAAAAAGATCAAAACACAAACTTTCAAAATCTATTATTACGTAGTCATTAGCCATGATGAAAAAAAAAAAATAATAATTTAAAATTTTACAATACACCAGTTCGAGCTCGGTTCTGCCATTATTAACATCGCGCGCAAAAAAGTCCTGGAACGAATTTAGTAGGGTAAATATTTATTTTCTCAGTTGCGAATTAGTATCATAATATTCAAGATAAAAGTTAATTGTGCTGAAATAGGATGTACCAACAGTTCCTATAAGCTAGAAAAATTGAAAAATAAAACGTGTTTTCAACACGAAGGGAAGATACTATCGGAGTGTGGATATGAGTTACCATTCCAAATGTATTGTTTTCCAAGTTTAAAAAGAAATAGTTTAAAAAAGGAACATAGGATTAATCAGCTCAGAAGAGAAGGAAAGAAGAAAGGAAGTGCGTGGAAACCCGGAATTGCTGATAGAGTATGTTCTGATCATTTTGTAGATAAAACACCAACTGTTATAAAAGCACCCAATCACTTCTTTACCATGTTCTAGTAAAATGCAACCTGTAGAACCTTTGTTGACTGAAAAAGTATTTTCACAGAGTTTCCAAGTGTTAGTTTTAATGCAAATGTTTTAACCTATATTATCAGACTATAAGTATTCATTGAGTTTACCAATACCTATTAAATGTACTTCATGTGAATAGAAATCTTCACTTATCACCGCTTATGTGAGTCAAGTAAATAGCCTTAGAAATCAGTTAAAAAAATTGAAAATAAAACAAACAGTAAAGTCCAAACAAAAATTTACTTGGAGATTAGATAACAATGATAAAAAAATGAACTTTTGAGGTTGCATTTAGGGTTATTACATGAGGATATTGCTGATTGTTATAGTATTTCAAAATCTGTGTGTTCTAATACTTTTACCACTTTTATGAGAATTATTGCTAACATTGGCAGTTTGGCTGCCAAGTGAAGTTATTAAAAAAAACTTGCTAGAGTCTTTTGTGAAAGCAAAGCATCACAAGTGTAGAGTGAAAGCAAAGCATCACTAGTCTAGAGTCCTTTGTGAAAGCATCACAAGTGTTCTTGATTATTTTGAAATATTTATTGAACATCTAAAGTCCCTTTACAACCAAGCAGTGACTTGGTCTGATTATAAGCACCACAACACTGTTAAAGTATTAATCGGTATGGATACATTACTTGAAAATGGATACCAAATGACAGTGGTTTTTATGGTATGTTGGAAAGGGACGATGAAGTGATGGCAGTAAGAGAAGAGCTAGTATTTTGTTATTTCAGTTTAGCAGTCCCACCAGGTGCAAGGGTAAAAAATCAAATGACTGCTAGTGAATGTAAGAAGACTACTGATGTTGTAAAATATATATATATATATATATTTAATTTAGTAGTACTCTTGCATGCTAAATGCAAAGGAGTGTGTGATTTTAGTTCCATTTTATTTTATGTTGTATTTTTATATTAGTGGGTGGAATTTTTTGTTTTACAGAACACGCATAAATCAATTTAATTCTAGTGTGGTTTATAATCAAATGCACATTTTTTAACAGCTGTTTTATCATAAAATATAACTTAATACACTTTGTATAAGGTGAGGAATAAACCAATAGCTCATTTTCGACAAATCGAGAATTACAAGAATGATTTTTTTATAGGTCAACAATTTTATAAATCTGATTGTCTTTATAAGCTTTAGATGGGTGTGAAATTAAAAAGTAATTACTAAACGCCTACCCCCTTGTATTAAACACACAAGAGTGCTAATGTTGCACATTTTTTTTAATTACTTGTAATACTTGTAATCACTTTAATATCATAAATGGTATAAACATTTTAATTTTGAGTATTTTTTTACACCATTATTTGGCTCTTATTGTCTCCTTTCAATAGCAAAAAATACAAAAAACTCTTCAGGTGTCTGCTTATAAATTTAACTACTTATAAATTTAAATATAAGAAGGGTTTTATAATTATAAATATATATATATATATATATATATATATATATATATATATATATATATATATATATATATATATATATATATATATATATATATATTATATATATATATATATATATATATATATATATCAGTTATATAACACAGATTTTTGTTTTACTATGTTATTCCAATCAGTTAATAGAAAAATTTACCAAGACAGTTTTTAAGTAATGATTGTTGTAGAACTTGAAAAAATCAATTTTTTCATATTCAACCAACCAGCTTCATCAAATTCAATTTTATCAATTATATACCCATGAGCTGTCGATACCATAAAATAACAATTGATCATCATAGCAGTTCCCATTTGGACCTGACATTGAGTATAATATCTTTTTTTTAATATAAGGAAGAGATATATTAGGATCTTTTGGTGTTGTATGGCTGTAGAAAAAGGACATTTTATTTCTAAACAAGCTGGTGGGAAACATGGACATCGGACAATTCTATCGGGGCTTCCACCTATATATGGCATTTCGACCTCTAAAAATAATCCACATTCATTTACATTTAAATTTTGATGAAAAGATTTCATAACTTCGAAAAATTGGTTTGCTGCTTCTATTTCCATTGCTCTTCCATTGCTCATACTTCAATGCAGGTATATTTGAGTTCACAAAAGTTATCCCTGAAATACTTTGGTGTAATGACCACATGACAACTTTAATTTTTATAAAACATCATGAGCTTTTGAATCAGTTATAACTCACTTTCAAAAATTAAACCAAATCTCATTTGTACTTTGACCCATAGTCATACGCTCTATATCGAGATTAATTAAATCGGTATAGAGATTTGATAAAATTAATCACATGTTTTGATTTCTTTTCTAAGATTAAGTTGGTTTGTTAAAGATTTAGGTCAAATAAACCTAGCTGAATCAAAGGAACCTAAGTTTTTTACGACAAAACCCTCTATTTTTTATATAATAACTTATCTAAAAATTAAAAATAAGACAATTGCGTTAAAAAAACTGCTTTCTTTTCAAATCTTTCGATTTACATGTGATTAATTTTATAAAATCTACATTTTTACATGGTACATGTGATTAATTTTATTGAAAAGAGTACTAAATATTATAGGTGATATTTTATTATGAAGTTTGTACATAAAAATAAGAACTTGATAAAGGTTTAATTGAAACAAAATAATGTTTATTGAAACAAAAACTTATTAACGATGTTAATGAATTAAATTCTTTTTAAAAATTTTTTATTTTTATTTTTTCTTTATTTTTAACAATTATCTTATTAACTCTATAAACTATCCTATTAGCTTATCTATAGTTTTGATTTTATTTTATTTTTTTTTAATTTCTTTTTACTATTTTCTTTTGATTATAGATTAGTAACTAGTCTTAACATACTTGTAAATAATTGTATATAATTTTTTTAAATGGCACAAAGTAGTTGTATATTTAACTTTTAATGGTTGTACACGCTTGCTTATGAAAGCACGTCGGGGTGTAGTGATAAGGCAAGTATTGTCTTCTTTTAACCCCGGTCATGTTGATCTTATTTATTTTACACGACATTGTATTCTTTTTTTTTTACTGACGAAATTTATTTAAAAAAAAAAAAATTATATCAGTAATTATTGTTTGAGTCATATTTGTTTTAATGTTTTCACTAATGGAAAAATTATTTTCTTTCTAAAATGTAGGTTTGTAACAACCATGGTCCTCCATGGTCAAAAGGTTTGATAACAGTTGCTGTCACAATTTAATCCATATAATAAATGTCAGGTTTAGCTACAACACAAATTATAATACTATGAGGAGCAACAGCTTTAATTGCTTTTGCTATGTCTGTTAATTTTAAACGCTTCAAGTCACAGTTTACCAATGGGTTGTAATTATGCTTTTCATTTGATACTAGTAAATGCTTTTTTCTTTCACGCTGACCAAATTCATCACGATTAAATTTTAAGTTGTTGGTTCAACTATGCTACGGTTTGGAAGCCACTCTGATTTTAAACTACTACAAGCTACATTTGTCAAACCATTTCTAACAGCAGTTTCTATTCGAAAAAGGGTTGCAGCAACATGATTACATGTCTGTGATAACCCAGCTATACAAGTACAATGTGCAGAAATTATTTTAGCAGTCTTTTTATTAAAAATAATCCATAGCTTGTGAAAGGGATCATTAATTTTTTCAGATTTCCTACAGTTTCCTTTTAAATAACAGTATTCACTATCTATTCCAACTTGATGGTAAAATAAAGTTTCAAGCCAACCACATTTAGAGTAACTATAGGCTTTACACGTTTTGTAGTCACTTAAGTCTTTACTGGCAATTTCAGCAGGGTTAAATAAATAACTGTAAATATCAGGATATAATAATGTTGGCCAAAAAGTTAGACCTTCGTCTTCTGATAACCAACCTTTACTGAGCTTGAAAGGATCAGGTAGTTCAACACCGTTTACAAAAAGTTTTTTTTGTACTCAGTACATATATCATGTTCCAGCTCTTCAGCTGTTTTAATAGGGGTATTATTGTTTTCCATTACCCAATAGACTCTAGCAACAAGAATTTTTTTTTCCAGATATTTTCAAGCCACGAAGACGTAAATAACTCTTCAACTTTCATACTGCAAACGATATCATAATCCATTTTAATTTATATATGTTATATTTTGTTTCAATATTGATTGGCTCTGTTTATACGAAGTGTCTATTCGCAAATAACGAAAATAAACTTATTCGCACGACCGTCGTGCAAATAACGAAAATAAGCTTGTTCGCACGACCGTTGTGCAAATAACGAAATAAAGCTTATTCGCACGACCACGGTTATATATAAACTATAAATATAATACGCATATGCTATTCAAAAAGTTAGAATTCAATCAGGTAGCTTGTTTGGAATAAACTGATTTATTTAATTTATTTTGGCTATAAATATGGTAGCATAATAAACCTAAATTATGTTTTTAGTTTCAGCCTATCAAATTAGTCATGAATATTGAAATTAAGCAAGGAGACGAGTTTGATAATTTTGCTGAATTTGAAAATAAATTGGCTTCTTGGTCGGCATTTACAAACATTTTATGGACTAAATGTAACAGCAAAACTGTTACATTGGCTAGTAAGGGTTTGAGTCAGAATTCAAAACATTTTGATGAGAAGTTTAAATTTAGAAATGTAACATATTCATGCAAGCATGGAGGAGTTAAGAGAACAAAAGGGAAAGGAATTCGCCCAAATCAAAAGTTTTAAATGTTTTGTTTATCTAATTTCTTTTTATCTAAAAGTTTTTCTAAAAGAAAAGAAATCTAATATTTTATTTGTGTATGCTAAATTTCATTTTAATCATTTTTTGCTTGTTTTTGACTGGCTTGTGGAAGCTGGCATTCGAGCTTGAATAAGATCTCATATCAACTACAACATGCACTTCTCTGTGGGTAGTGAACATTATAATGTTCACTACCCACTGATAGAACTCAATAATTTTCAGAAAGTGAAGATTTTCATTACTTTTTTTTTTAGCTTTTTCAAAATTGGATGTAGTGCCAAACTTTATATTAGTATTAATAAAGATAAAACAAAACTAGTAGTACAGCAACTTCAGGCTAACCATAACCATGAAGTCAGCAGGTTAGTACAACTATATTTTATTATTAGTTTATTTTGTAAAAAATTGTACTTTTTTTACTTTTTTGAGTTAATTTGTATTTTTTTATTGTAATTTTTATTTTTTAATTTTATTTAATTTGTATTTATATTTATGCCTTCATAGAACTGCTTTTATGCATTACCCTGAACAACACCGGTTAAGTGAAATAGTTAAAGATGATATTGGCACAATGTTTAAACTTGGTGTTAAAGTCTGTTTTTTAAAAGAATATTTAAAAAATAAGAAAGAAAAATAGTAACATCGAAAGATTTATTCAACATAAATAAAAAAATTGAACTAGAACGCAATTGTGAAAAACCAAATGAGGCTTGATCGATGAACTCATGTCCTTCTGTAAGCCTTCTGCTCTAACTTTTCTTTTTAAATTTTTTTAATTTTTGTATTTATGATTTAGAGTTAGTATATATATAGAGGCAGTGAACGCCTGATAGTTTTAACCTAAATGTACTCAGAGATTTATTCAGAGGTTTATTGTACTTTGAGTTAAATGGGTTATAATTCAACTATAGTTTAAATAATACACTTTATTAATCAATTTATTTTATTTATATATTATCTAAAAGTTTTAGTTAAAGTTTGATTTTTAATTTCAGGTGAAAATGATACAGTTATATCTGTTCAAGTTGATTCAGAAGGTGTTCTGCAGTTTCTTTTACTAATAAGTGGAGATATGCAGCAGGTGTTTGATATGTTTCCTGAAGTGCTAATGATTGACTGCACATATTGCACAAACTAATTAAGAATGCCTTTATTCACTCTGTTAGTTGAGGATGGAAATGGAAAAGGTCAGGCTGTTGGTTATGCTTTCATTGCACAAGAAACTGAAAATACTCTGCAAGATGTGCTTTCAGAAATTGAACTTATACTGAATCTTAACCAATTAAAGGTTGTCATTTTTGACAAGGACCTGAAAAAAATAGGTGCAGTTTCCAAGGTTATGCCTACAGCAGAAATCCAACTGTGTTAGTTTCATGTTTTGCAAGCATTTTATAGATTTTTAAATAAACAAGGTTTAGCTAGTATAGAAAAAGATAATCTAAAAAAAATATTTAAATTGCTTGTGTATGCAAAATCAAAGAAATTGTTTGATATAAATTTGGGTCATCTTGCTACAGTTGCACCAGAAGTTGTAATGGCATACTACAACAAAAATTGGGGCTTGCCACACCAAGTTAATTATTGGGCATACTATGAAACTATCAAGTATGTTAATCTTGGTAATACAACAAATAACAAGTCCGAGTCCCATAACCAAAAAATTAAAAACATATTGTCTAGGAAAATGTCCTTAGCAGAGGCAGTAAAAGGTATCCTTTTGTTACATACTGGTAAATTTGAACAAATGGCTCATATTGAGTTTAATCAATCTTTTAAAGAGCTATATAGATTAGGTACTGATGAAGCTATAGTTACAGATGAGATTGTAAAGGTTCTAACTCCATATGCTGCTGGAATTGTAATTTCAGAATTAAAAAAGTCTTGCACTGATTTGTTAATGTTAAATAAAGTATGTTCGTGTCCTTTGCAGGTTACTATGAAACTTCCTTGTCGGCATAGAATGGCAGTGAAAATAGTAAATGGTGATGCTATTTTTAAAGCAGAAGATGCAGGAGAGCGATGGCATTTAAGCTATCAAAAAAGAAGTTTGCTTTCTCGTAAGACCAGAAGTTTGCATAATCAGGCTAACAATGTTTTTCATTTTTCAACTAATAAAACCGAAAAAAGGCACTAAAAGTGCCATTTTCTAAAGATCAGAAATTTAAAACTTTCATGAATCTATGTAAACCAATTTCTGATTATTTATCCACTCTCGAAATGAACGAGTTTGAAAAAAAAATTGATTCCTTAAATTAAATTTATAAATTGTGGTTAGCTGAGAAAAAAGTTATAATTTCTGATATGGAAGCGCAAGCATTGCCTGAAATCTCTAATTTGCCCAAAGTGTCTGCTTTGCCTGAAATCTCAGATTTGCCTGAAATGTCAGGTTTTCTAGAAACGTCAGAGTTGCCCAAAATGTCTGATTTGCCAGAGATGTCCAATTCTCCAAACTTTTCTGAATCTTTGTTCTCTGCTACCATCTAGTCTAACTTTAAATGAACAACTTCAAAATCAAGGAAGCGTTTTATCTCCAAATCAATCTTCTCTAAATGACAGCGTAAACTTCAAAGATCTTCCTACAACTAAATCTGAATGCTGCACCGGCCAAGCAATAGATATTTTTAATAATTTAGCAAGTGTATGTTTACCTAAAGTCCATCTAGTTGTAGGAAATATCAAGATTAAAAAAGCAAGGCTCAAAAGGAAGCGGGATTTGTATAATGATTCTTACCATCAATCGTGTCAGCGAATTTTAGGCAAAACTGCTCATAAGAAACAGTTATTAAAAAAGCAACTCTCTGTCATAGATCTTCAACTATTCTCCATTAAGGACTCATTCGAGATGTTATCTGATTTGCACATAAATAAAGCACAAAAGCGTTTATTCATGCAGTTTCCAGATGTAAAAGGATTACAAGACCCTATTCTTGGATCAAAACTTCATTTTAGAGTGCAATCTGGAAAGTTTGTTCAAATTTTACATAATGGTGCAATGCATTGGCTTGCCATTTCAAATTTTTTAAGTACCCATCTTAACTCAGTTGATGCTTTTGATTCCTTATATTATGACTTAAGTGTTAGTGGAAAGATGCAAGTAGGATCAATCATGATGGTTAAAAAACCTTTTTTGAAATTACAGTTCAAAGATTTCCAAAGACAATCTGGTGGACTTGATTGTGGTCTTTTTGCAATTGCAGTGGCAACAGATTTATGTTACAATTATGATCCAAGCATAAAATGCTATAAGCAAGAACTTATGCGGAATCATTTGTTAAAATGCTTCAGTGACAATTACTTAACGCCATTCCCTATAGAGGCTAATGAACGAAAAAAGAAAAAACAACCTAAACCAATTAATTTACCACTATATTGCATATGTCGTCTTCCAGATAATAAAGAAGAAAAATGGTCAAATGCGACAATTGTAAGGAGTGGTTTCACGTTTCATGCCTTTCCATTCCAAAGAATATATTTGATAATTCTGACAACTCTTTACATTGGCATTGTAATTCATGCAGCTAACTAAGGTATTTCATTTAAGAAGCGGGTATTTATTAATTTTTGAAAATTTTGCCACCTATCCTAAGCGTATTAAGACCTCCCTACCCCCGTTTATTGGATATACTTGTTAACAATAAAAACGTTACATCTCAAAACTTTAAAAAAATTTAAAAATATATATATTAATAACCGATAAAAAATAAAAATTTTTCCCATCAACCCTTTTATTACGCCTGTCCGCACCCCGTTAATTAGATCTGGGATAAAATTCCCACTTCCTTTTATTTCTTCCAAAACTCCCTGTATGAAATAAGAATAAATTATTTTTTTTACTTTACCTATCGATACCTTATATATTTTACAATACCAATATTATTGTTCCTTTACGTTTGATTACCCTAAGGTGCTTAGGGTTTAAGCATCTTATGGTAAATAAACGTAAAGAAACAATAATCGATAGATATTGTAAAATATATAAGGCATCAATAGGTAAAGTAAATAAAAAATTATTTTTTATTTCCTTTTCTTACATCCATTTTAAATGAATTTGAAATGGGTGTGCAAACTAAATTTTTATGTTTTACAGTATGTAAATTTTTATGTTTTACAGTATGTATTTTGTAGTATGTCGAGATATCAAAGCTAATCAGTATAAACGGTATTATGTAAGTTTAACCGAGTTTCTCTTCTGTTTCGAGTTGGTGAAGATATTCATATCCGAGGCGATGATGAAAATGATATTTAAAAAAAGTTTTGCTAACCAGAATATAATTATTACACATTTTTTTTGTGTTTTCTCTGCAGCTGCGCGTATTATACTTTTCTTGAAATCTGAACGAGTTTATAAAGAGATATTTTATTTTAGAAATTTAAAAACTACTCTAGCTAAAAGTTGATTTGTATTAGGAATGCCAAAATTGGATGTCTGAGTACTAATCATTACTACTTTATTTGAATAACTCATTCTCTAAATGTAATAGGTTTATAAAATATAGAACCAGCAAGCGGTACCTATCGTCTTGACCCATTAGAGTTAAAAAACAATTAGTTGCACAATATGCACAGTAACTAGTTGCACAGTATACACAGTAATTAGTTGCACAGTATACACAGTAATTGCGATTATATAAAAATAGATCAAATATAAGTGTATAGAAGTTAAAATTTAATATTAACTAAGTCAAAATGTACAACAGAAAATATAATCTATTTTGAACTTTCTATTTGGAGTTTACGGCGTAATATATACTATATATATCACGCCTTAACATATTAGTGACTATACTTGTCCAGACTTATCATTACAGAAGATGTATAAATACAACTAAAAGAATTCAGTATCGAACCGCAAAATTGGGTTAAGACACTAATCACCTAATATACGACAAACGTTTAACAAGTCTTAGTTCAAACTACCCTTCACTTTCACCCTTAACCGATTACCCTTCAAACTCGCCGTGTGCGTAGTGACCTTAAACAGCGTAGTGAACTTATACAATTAGTACAAAATAATTTATAGAATTGATTGAATCAATTTTGTAACGTCATAAATCGGACCAGTTTATTGAGGATCTAAGTAAAGTCTTAGAACAAGCCGAATAATTTGAATAAGAAGCCGAAATTTTTTTGAAACATGATAAAAGACATAACTTTTTTACAAATGCTGTAGTAAAAAAACTGGAATTCTCTGTTAACTGCCACATTAGACTACCACCATCCCTAAAAAATTTTAATGGTGGACTTAGATATTGGCTGGCGTAGCTAAAATGGCAAATTTTGTAAGAAAATAGGGATCCTTGCCTGCTTTTTTCCGTCAGAATAATTAGGATGTGCATTTTAAACAAATTTTATACCATGAATTGTTGTTGTTCTCAATTTCAATTAATTTGTAAATGTATACATGTAATATACATATACATGCATATAATAGTCGTGCTAAAAGCCATTTTTATTGTTTTAAATGGTTGTGTGAATAAGCTTATTTTCGTTATTTGCACGACGGCCGTGCAAATAAGTTTATTTTTGTTATTTGCACGACAGTCGTGCGAATAAGCTTATTTTCGTTATTTGCACGACGGTCGTGCAAATAGACTCGGCCATGTTTATATTTTTTGTTTATACTTTGTTTAAAAGCTCGTTTAAACGACTTGAATTATTTCCCTAGTAAACTCGATCCAGTCTTTTTTTTTAATTCTCCATAACGCGGCTCGAACTGGTGTATTGAATTTGAATAATTGTGTAAAATTATTTTTGAAAGCGCGTATTTCTAAAATCTTGACTAAAAACTTTATCATATTTTAAAATTTTTCATGTTAATTCAAGACACGGAAGTGAACGGACGTGTTTTTCCTGCGTAAAAAAAAAACTTTTTTATTTTTTTTAAGTTAACTTGTTATTTCTTTTATCATCGTAATTATTTTGAATATCAAAATGAATAAAATTAAAGATTCCGAAATCTCAATACAGCTAGTATTGAAAAGAGAAAAGTCGACCAAGCAAAGTCAAACAATCAGTTACTGAATTACGAAAAAGTTTTAAAGGACATTGAAGAAAGTCTATCGTTCCATCAAGATAATCACGATAAAAAGGTTAGTGACTTAGAGAAAAAAATTTGTTCAAAATCTAGTTTAGCAAGCAAAGACAAAGAAAAAATTCGACAACTGGAAGATCGGCAAAGAAGAAATAACTTAAGATTTGAAGGAATTGCTGAATACGAGTCGGAAAGTTGGGATGATTCGGAAATTAAAATAATGAATATACTTGAAAATAATTTAAATGTAAATGGAGTAAAAATAGAAAGAGCACATCGGACAGGAAAGCGTAATACAGAAAAGCCAAGAACTATCGTGATCAAGTTACTTGATTATAAAGAGAAAGTAAAAATTCTGAAAAATGCAAACAAACTTAAAGGTTCGGGAATATTTATAAACGAAGATAATTCGGTAGAAACAGCAATAATACGCAAAAAATTATTCGAAGAAAGAAAAATACACAGGAACAACGGTAAGTATTGTACTGTTATTTACGATAAATTAATTGTAAAGGATTTTAAGAAATCAATTTGAATAATCATATTTTATTTTTTTAATTAAAACTACTCTTATTTAAAATGGCTGACGAAACTGACAGATCCGATTTTGAGTTTAAAACATTTGAAATTAATAGTTCAACACTTTTACATCAAAGTTCGGATCCTGATTTTAATTTTTATAATAATAATGAAGTAATTAAACATGTTAATCCATTATATTATAACTCAAACTCAAAAAATATAACGGAAGGAATGGATGATAACTCATTTTCAATTCTCCATATTAATATTAGGAGTATTCAAAAAAACTTTGAATCATTAAAACAGTTTTTATATAAAATCAAAATTATTTTTAACATTATTTGCCTTAGCGAAACTTGGTGTCATGATAAAAATATTGAAAACGATTCAAATTTCCAAATACCTAATTACAATGTGGTTCACCAAGTTAGAGGTTGGGGCAAGGAAGGTGGGGGTTTATGTATATTTATTATTAATTCATTATCATACAAATTAAGATCAACCACTAATGACTATGAATTGTTATGCGTAGAAATCATTAGCGAAACCTCAAGTAATATAGTTGTGCATGCGTTATATAGACCGCCTACAGGAAAATTAATGCGTTCAAAAATCACATAAAAGTATAATTAAAAATAAATCAAGTTGTAATAAAAGTGTGTATTTTATTGGTGACATTAACATCAATATTTTTGACAATGACGTTAATAAGCACATTAATAATTTCTTTAATGTCTTTTTTCAATCTGGTTACATTCCATTAATAAATAAACCCTGCGTGTAACTAAGTATAGTGCAACATCAATAGATCAAATTTTTACAAATGAATTTCTCACAACAAAAATTAAAACTGGATTATTTAAAACGGATATTTCGGACCATTTTCCAATTTTTATTATATCAAATAAATGCGATAAGTCTTATTCTCAAAAAAGGAAAGTAACAAAACGACTAATTAACGATACCTCCATTAAATCTTTTCATAATGTTATATCATTCGAAAAATGGGACGAAACTCTAATAAATTCAAATGCTGATGAGGCCTATGATATCTTCTTAAATAAGTTTCTTCAATATTATAACAAAGCATTTCCCATAGTTACAAAATTATTAAAAGAAAAAACCCTTATGAGCCCTTGGATAACAAAAGGAATTATTAAATCTTCAAAAATAAAACAGAGATTATATTGTAAATATCTTTAAAAAAAAACTACAAAATGAAACTAACTATAAAAATTATAAACGTTTATTTGAGTCAACTTTGAGACGTTCAAAAGCTAATTACTATTCAGATCAAATAATAAAAAGTAATGATTCGCAAAACACATGGCGCATTATTAGGGAAGTTATTGGTAAAAAAGATTTAGATAGAAATGCTTCGCCAGAAAATCTCAAATTAAATAATAAATTAGTTTTTAATAAATCAATGGTGGCTGAAACGCTAAATAACTTTTTTGTTAATGTTGGTAAAAATTTAGCTGAATAAATTGAACCATCTCAAATAAGTTTTAAATCATACTTGACATCAACTAACGCTGTGATGCCAAATCACGAACTTAAGGAGGAAGAATTATTAAATTCAGTTTCTTTGTTAAAAATTAACAAAAGTTCCGGTTTAGATGATATCAGCAGTATGGTCATTATTAAGTCACTAAAATATATAACAATGCTACTTTTAAATATTTTTAATTTGTCTTTAAAACATGGAATTTTTCCTGAAAAACTAAAGGGTGCAAAAGTTACACCAATTTTTAAAACAAGTGATCCTTCTGATGTTTCCAACTACAGACCGATCTCTGTTCTTAATTGTTTTTCAAAGATTTTGGAGCGTATAATGTATAATAGACTTTATTCTTTCTTAAATGTAAATAATATTCTTTACAATAAACAATTCGGGTTTAAATCCGGTCATTCGACCGATCACGCAATAATTAATCTTGTGCATGAAATTTTTAAAGCGTTTGATGAAAAAAAATTTACTTTAGGTGTCTTTATTGATCTGAGCAAAGCGTTTGATACCGTAGATCATAATATTCTTCTTTATAAACTTAAAAATTATGGTATCATAAATTCTAACTTAGGCTGGTTTAAGAGTTATTTAAAGAATAGGAAACAATGCATTTTACATGATGGCGAGAAAACAGATTTGATGACAATTACCTGCGGAGTCCCCCAAGGATCAATATTAGGATCGCTTTTATTTCTCATTTATATAAATGATTTGAGTAAATTTTCCAATATTTTAAATTCAATTTTATTTGCTGACGATACTAACATATTTTTTCAAATAAAGATATTAATTTTTTAATTACAACAGTGAACGAGGAGCTTGTGAAACTAAGCGAATGGCTTATATCAAATAAATTGTCCATAAATATTAAAAAAACAAAATATACTTTCTTCCATCGTCTTCATGATAAAGACACCATACCCTTACAACTTCCTAAGCTTTTTATTAATAACTCTTATGTCAAAAGAGAGAGTTCTTTGTTGTTTCTAGGCGTTGTTTTAGATGAAAACGTAACATGGAAGGAGCACATACGAATAATCCAAAATAAAATTTTGAAAAATATAGGCCTTTTATACAAAGAAAAACAGTTGTTGAACCAAACTTGTTTGAAACTTATTTACTTTTCTTTTATTCATTGCTATCTAAATTACGCTAATGTATCTAAAAATAAAGGGCTTCTAATTAAACAAAAACACGCTCTAAGAATTATTGGAAATGTGAATCGCTTTTCGCACACTAAATTACTTTTTAATAAATTCAAAATACTTAACGTATTTCAACTTAACCTATATCATATTTTTATATTTATGTTCAAAGTAGATAATAAAATGGCGCCCATTTTATTTAACTCATTTTTCGAAAAAATAAATCATTTATACCCAACAAGATTTTCAAACAACAATTATATTCAACCAAAAAAATATTATTCTGCGACTAGGTTCTCGATAGCAATCAGAGGACCTAAATTATGGAACATCCTATTGGATAATGAGTTTAAAAAAATTTCTTCCCTTGATCAATTTAAAAAAAAAATAAAAAGTAAACTTTTGAAATTTGACAATGAACTTGACTTCTTCTTAAACTTTTAAATAGGAGTAATCACTTGTTTTTTACTTGATTTAATTTATTTTTAAGATATTAATTTTTGATTTTAATTTGAATCTTTACCTTCTTAAATTATCATGTTTTATCTCATTTTTATTTACTATTAAAATTTGAAATCCTAATAAAAAAAAAACTAAAAAAAAATATTAAATTTTAATGAAAAATATTTAGATATTTGTATTTATATATGTACCTTACGCATATATTATATTGTGATAACGGATTTTTTTTGGTTTTTTGGTTTTTTGTTTTGTTTGTTACTTATATTCTTGTTTGAATGGGCTTGGCGATAAGACTGAATTTGTCTTCTTCTTGCCCCAGCCGTGTATATACAGTTTTTAAAGTCTAATTTTGTAAATATTTTCTATATTTTGAAATATATATTATATTATTATATTATTAAAATGGCGTATTTACCTTCGCTAGGTAATTTTTTCAATTCTTGCCAAAGCTTCCTTTGATGTTCAATAGTTTCTTGGACAAAGTCTTCTTTTACGAAAATACCAGTTCCTCTAAGACGTTTAATTGAGTTAAGTATTCTGTTTTTGTCGTTTATTACCTAGAAATAGAAGAACTTAAAGAGTCTCCTGGAGACTCTTTAAGTTCTTTAATTTTTAGATGATTTCTTCTCGATCGATTTTCCTAATCTACTGATTTTTAATAAAATATATTTCGAAAGTTTTATGCTTTGGCTGTCCTTTATATCGTTCAGATTTTTTTCAATATTCAATATCTCGACTTGTTGTTAGCGTCTTTCTCTATCGTGTTTAGTCTATTATTAAAAAATTTTAAGGTTGCCCTCGTTATCAAAGCAAACAGTTTTTCCTTCTCTTTAATCGTTTAGTATCTTTTTTTTATGTTTTTTGAGCTTATTTACGACCATTTTTTTTTTGATGTTCTTCATTATTATTTTAATTTCTAATTAAAAATTCAAAAAAAAACACGTCCAATTCCCGCACGTTGTAGTAGGGGAAAGTCGGGTAGCCCCGGACGGCGGGTAACTCCGGACACTTGATGTACAGCTTAAACTAAAGAAGCTATATAACTTTTATTACTATTATAACATTAAATAAGTGAAAATATGGCATAATATGCCGAAGCAAATGACTGGAAGAGCAAGATTTTGTTTCCCACCACCAGAAGAGCGACATATCATCATATTTAATTCACATATTAATATACCTAACTGTTATGTAAACTAATAACTTTTTAATGATTAAAGATGCATTTTTATTTACAATAGTTATTAAAAAAAAAAGTTTAAAACTTTAATTCACTGATTTTAAAACTAGTATTTGTGAATGAGGTATGATTGGGTGGTATCAGACACATGATTGGAGGGTGACTCCGGGCCACTTATTTCGTTTACATAATAACAATAAACAACTTTTTTTATATAAATACTAGTACATTTAATATAATGCACAAATCTATAATAGTAACTCATTTAATTCCAATAAAAAAACATTAGATTTGAAAAAAGTGTTTTTAAAGGGTTTATTTCCATTATGAAAAAACCTATGTTTATATTTTTAAATGATGACATTTTCATTCTCATTCTTAATTTTTAAAGGCAATTTTTTTAAAAATGTGTCGAGGACAGTCCAATGCTAAATTATTATATATTACATTTGTGTCACACTGGTAAAAAAGAGGTAAAATCATGTTTAAACTATATGTCCGGAGCTACCCTCCAATTTTAAAACATGCTGTTTTTCTAACATTTTTTCTTTTATGTTTTGTATATTATTAAGATACACAATAATTATTATTTTTTTTTAATTCGATAGATGAATGTTTGAACTTTTAAAAAAAGTCTTTTGACACTTTGTTTTATGTTAGCACATGTGTACAATCTATATTTTCCTGAAGTGTCCGGGGCTACCCGACTCTCCCCTAATAAAAGCGCGAAAATGGATTACTTACTGTTTTTTCTTCGATTAGTTAACTCAGGATGTGACAACCATATTTTGTAGGAACAGTTTTAAACGTTAGAACAATGTTCCCAGATAACATAGTTCTAACGTTTAGTCTTTTATATCAGTATTAAATTTGTATTAAATTTGATCTATTTGAAAGCGGTGCATATCCTTTAATTAATAAACCAACAAGGGTAACTTCAATGTCTGCTTCCTTAATAGATAACATTATGACTACGGACACTTTTAATGAGTCCCTCAAAAAGGGTTTAATTAAAAGCGATGCTTCAGATCATTTCCCAATTTTTTTCTCGAAAAATATTGATATTAATTTAGTACCGAAACAAAATCAAGTTTACTTCAAAAGATGCTTTAGCCAAGCAAACGTTATGTCGTTTAATGAGCAGCTATCCTTACTACATTGGAAATATATAAATTTTTCATCTGAAGCAAATCTAGTTTAGTTGAAGTTTATGACGCAAACTTTCCTTTATGCGAAGTAAGTCAAAAAAAAAAAAAAAAGCATTAAGTCGCCATGGATTACCAAAGAACTTAGAAAATTGTCCAAAGTTAAACAAAAATTGTATATTAAGTATCTAAAAACAAAAAGTGATAAAAATAAGGCAATTTACAAAAATTACATTAAAAATTTTGAAAGTCAAAGAAAAAACTTAAAAAAAAAGTACTACTCAAACCTACTAGAAAAGTTTAAACATAACTCAAAGCGCAGGTGGCAAGTTTTAAATGAAATCACTGGTAACCATAAGATTAAAACATGCAACTTACCAAAAGTTATTAGAAACAACGATGATTTCATATATAATCCAAAAGATATAGCTAATCAGATAAATAACTATTTTGTATCTGTTGGTCCTAATCTAGTTGCAACCAACAAAACAAATTATTTTAGCCTTCCCAAAATTTCTGTATACAGAAATTTTGGGAAGGCTAAAATAATTTGTTTTGTTGGTTACAAAATTATTAAGTATACTTAATAATTTTGAAATTTCAATGAAAGAACTTAAATATGCTTATAAAATGCTAAAAACAAATAAAGCGAGAGGTCAGGACGAAATAAGTAGTAACATTATTATATTATCTTACGAGATCATAAAAACTATATATTCAAAGTATTTAGTTACTCAATAAAACAAGGAATATTTCTTGACCAACTAAAGATCGCTAAAGTTACACCAATATATAAAGGTGGTAAATTATCAAATATAACTAATTATCGACCAATATCTGTACTGTCTGGCTTTTCAAAGATTTTTGAAAGGATTCTTTACAACAAAATGTATGAACATCTTTCTAAAAATAAAATATTAAATGCCAGTTAATATGGATTCAAAAAAAATAACTCCATATTCGCCATACTTCATGTAACTAATAATATTGCAAATTCTTTTGAGAAATCACAATTTACTCTTGGAGTTTTCATTGATCTATCAAAAGCCTTTGATACGATAGATCATGAGATTCTTATAAAAAAACTTAAAAGCTATGGAATCAGCGGAAATTTATTAAATTTGCTAAGCAATCTAAGCAATCGTAAACAGTTTGTGCAAATTAACGTATCCTCCTCAACAAGTTTACTAGATATAACATGTGGTGTTCCCCAAGGGTCTATAGGGCCACTACTTTTTCTCATTTATGTTAATGATCTGCACAATGCCTCAAATTTGAAGACAGTAATGTTTGCTGATGATACAAATCTTTTTCTATCCGGTAAAAATATCATTACACTATTTAATGAAATTAACATAGAACTAATCAAAATTTAAAATTGGTTTAAGTCAAATAAACTATCAATTAAGTTGGAAAAAACTAAATGGACTTTATTTCATTCAAAATCCCAAAAAAACTTTTACCAAATGATATGCCTCAAATATATATTGACAATGTTCAAATAGAAAAATCGAAGGTTATACATTTACTTGGTGTTTTCATTGATGAAAATTTAACTTAGAAAAACTATATCGAAATTTTGTGCAATAAAGTTTCAAAAAATATTGGAGTAATGTATAAAGCGAGAAATTTTGTAAATAGACATTCATTAATTCAACTTTATCACTCGCTAATTCAATGCCATATAAGCTATGCAAATATCGCATGGGATAGTGCTAAAAAAATTCAATTAGATTCTCTATATCGGCAACAGAAGCATATAGCACGTTTAATAAACTTTAAAGATCGTTATACTCATGCCAGACCTCTTTTATTGGAAATGAATGTTCTTAATATATACTAGCAAAATGTTTTTAATGTTGTTTTATTTATGTACAAATGTAAAATAAACCTAACCCCTATATCCTTTCAAAATTTATATGCAACAAAACAAAAAAACAAATATGACTTAAGAAATGATCTTATTCATCAACATTATTCTCATACAAGTTTTGGAAGATCTCTTTTAACATATCGCGGAGCTCTTCTGTGGAACAAAATAGTTTTGAAAATTTTTGATTTTTCCCAAAGTTTCTTACTTTTAAAATTAAGTTGAAAAAAGCTATCTTGTCAATTGATAATATCTTTGAGTTCTTTTGAGTTTATACCTTTTAAAAAAGTGTGTGGTTCCTGAATATATTGTTTTATTTTGAAATATTTAGTTATATATATATATTCTTTATGTTGTTAAAATGTTATTTTATATTTTGAAATATCTGGTCAAATTTAAATTTTATTTTTAAACGTCATTTATTGTAATTATTTAACTGGTTTTATTTTTACTGTATTGTTAAACGGTTCTCAGTGACAGGATCTTACGATCCTCTTTGAGTCTCCGTGTTCTGATATTTAATGTACAACGATATTTATACCATAGTATATTGTAATAAGAACAAAAAAAAAAAAAAAAATTGGCGTCTTTTTACTTCCTCGGGTCGATGTCGGCCCGATAAACAAAATAAATCAAAATATGTTCCATCGGCAAACGACAATGTCTTGATGTTTGCAAACACACTATAAATTGACTAAATCTTTAAATGATTACTATGCGCAGGCCTAACGATAAGAAGAAAATACTAACAAAATATACATACATACATTTTTTACATTTTCAAAAGATTATTTTGAACTGTCATAAAATAAATATCAAAAAATAGAAGTCTTTACAGAGAAATATTAACAAACAAAAATTACACATAATAAACCAATATATTTATTCGAAAATAACTTGGTAAATAACCAATCAAAATAACAAACTGTCAAAACAAAAACAAAAAATAAACTGACAGTAAAATTAAATAGATAAGTTTATAGCATTATGTAAAGTTTGTTTATTAAGTGAGGGACTTGCCCATTTAATGTGGAGAGCCTCCTTTATCTTTAATTTGTGTTTTGTTGAGGAATTATCCAAAATCTCAAAAAAATCAAAGTTAGCCAGATTTTTTCGATTAATAGAATATTTTAAATGTTTAGAAATGTCTGGAGGTTTCTCCAATATAACTGGCATTACGCAAGAAAATTTATAGACATTATGAGATTTAAGTAGTTTAGGAATTGATTCTTTTTAGCAAAAACAATATTGTATTTTATTAGTAGTGAAAATTAGAACATCCTTGCAATATTTATGAACAATTTTTGAAATTTTCATTTTAGTGTAATTAGAGTACATTCCAATGTATGGAAGCTCAAAGTATCTTATATTTAAGCTATTAACAATGTTAGAAACAGATGGGTTCATTTTCTTATCAATAAAGGATTTAATTTTAGAGTCAATAATTTTTTGTGAAAATTTATTATTTTGTAAAACTAATGATAGATTCTTAATATCTTTATCAAAACCAACCCAAGTATTAGTAATGTTAAATGTACAATCAATCAAACAACGAACAAGTTCAAATTTGGAGCAAGAGGGAATAAAACTAAAAAAATTTTGTAAAAGACCTGTATACGTTTTTGTGATAAAATGAAGTTGAAAACAAATTGGATTTTTTAATAAGTACATCTAAAAATGCAATCTGGTTATCTTGTTCTTTTTTCATAGTAAATTTAAAATTTGAAAAGAAAATACACTGTGCAAATACCTGTTCTCCATCTATACACTAGCTCTAGTTGAATATTTTAACTTACTAGGATCATTGCCACTAATCCTATGATGATCATTGTCAATGATTCTATAATGATCATTGAAAATGATTCTATAATGATCCTTGACAATGATTCTATGATGATCATTGCTAATGATTCTATGATGATCATTGCTAATGATCCTATGATAATCATTGCCAATGATTTTATGATGATGATTGCCAATGATCCTGTGATGATCATTGCCAATGATCCTATGATGATTATTGCCAATGATCCTATGATAATCCTTGCTAATGATCCTATGATAATCATTGTCAATGATCCTATGATGATGATTGTCAATAATCTTATGATGATCATTGCCAATGATCCTATGATGATGATTGCCAATAATCCTATGATGATCATTGTTAATGATTTTATGATGATCATTGCCAATGATCCTATGATGATCATTGCCTAATGAATATAAAAAAACATATGTTAATTTGTATAATTGCTGTTTTATGCTAAACCATTTTTTTGGGTTAACCTATCACGATGGACCTACTAACAAATGATGAAACTAATCTAATCATTAATGGTGAAATGGTCACTGAAAGTAGCATAAATGCATCTCAAGAAGTGTTAAGTAAACAATTTAACCTAAAGGGTGGCTTACAAGATACTGTGCTTGGTAAATAAATTGTTATTTAAAGAAGAGACAGGTAATTTTGTACAAATATTTCATGAT
This sequence comes from Hydra vulgaris, assembly GCF_022113875.1. NCBI lineage: Eukaryota > Metazoa > Cnidaria > Hydrozoa > Anthoathecata > Hydridae > Hydra > Hydra vulgaris. Next base: position 47,119,094 of record NC_061160.1, on the reverse strand, counting down.
AATGGATTGCATTGGGTTGTGGTAAATGCAATAAGTTCCAATGGAGAAAATGAAACTAATTATTTTGATAGCATGTTTCGAAATACCAATAAAGGCCATATCAAAATTCAAAATTGCTCCATATTAAAGTCGAAAAATAATCACATTAAAATGAACATAAAATCTTGCCATCAACAGACAAATAATTTTGATTATGTTTTTTATGATGTTGCAAACTTTTATTACCAATACAAAGGTGTTGATGTTTCCAGTATTTTTTTAGTTGAAAATCAGTTGTGAGACCATTTTTTAACTTGTGTAAATCAAAAGAATAAATCTGATTTTCCAATATTAATTTCAGTTTTTTGCCATTGTAAAATGCCTTGGTTATGTCACCCTAACCAACAGGAAGATTTCCGTTTGGTACAACAAAGTATATGTGCTAGGTGGTATCACAAAAAATGTGAAAATGTTTCAGAAGTTTTATTTGCCAATGATAATATTATTTGAGTTAGCTTGAACAGTAAAATATCAAGAAAATAGGAATATCAATTTAATACATTGTTTTTATATAAAACATATTTTATACTAAGCTTTTTAACAATAACGTTTTGAAACAAAAAAAAAATGCCAGGAGACCAGTTAAATTAAAAAAAAAAAATAATAATAATCTTTTCAGACATGAAGTTTTTCGTCTATTTTTTTAGTTTTGATTTTTTTTTTATAATCTCTTTTCTTTCACTTGACTAAAACTTTTCATTAAGTGACTTGTCGACAAATTCGATTTTTATTTGTTACATCATCAATTTATTTGATCAGGGAATTCACATGTTTGCTAAAAAATTATACTTTATTTTATTAAGTTTTGTTTCCTCAGACATATTGGCTTTTTGTCATTTTTTTCTGTTTCAAAGCCTTTTAGATTTCATTTTACAAAGGATATTTTTCGATTTTATATTTTTATAATAGTTTTTTCTTATTTTGATTTGTGGTTATATCTTTTTATTTAAAAGACTTCAAAACACTTCACGGATATGGCTTAATTAGTATCGTATGGCTTCTATCTTCTTTGTTGATGCATAAAAGATTTTTTGAAGACGGTTCTGCATTTTGTGTGTTATTGCAATTTAATACATACCAATAATCCAAAAATTATTCTGCATGATGATTTTTAGATTGTTGACATGTAAATTTAAAAAATTCTAATCTTCTGTTCTACTTAAATAAAAAGTTTTATAATGCTGTGCTTGGCTAATTAGTTTAACAATTTTTAATGGCGATGATTGAATGGAAAGAAACATCTTTACATTTTATGTTTTAACAAAATGATTCGATGTTGTCAAGAAGTTAGTTTTTTTTTTTTTTTAGTGAACTGACTATAGTAGTATGCATATGCATTACTTTCCTTATTTATATTATATATTTCCTTATATATAGTATAAGCATTTGCATAACTCTACTTATTTATTTAATTATTTTTATTATAGATTGATTTTTAATGTTATTGGTATATTTAATGTGCGACTGTAAATTTTATTTATTGGCAAAAATTGTAAAAAAAAAAAAATAATTGAGCGTTTTAAAACATGATGACGTATTTTATACGTAATATTTCTTTATAATAATAAACGAAACGAATAATACGGTTGTCAACGCAGGTTATGACGAATTCTAGTAAGATAACAAAATCAAAGATAAATTTTATCTCAAGAGATATTTCCATTAATGAATCGATCCAATCTTGAGAAAGCTGTCTTCTTCGACGAACAGCTTTTTGGAAATTGGTAACTTGCTTCCGGTTGCGAAGCGTAACGGTCGTTTGGGCTTTTAAAACAGTCTCACGGTTTATTAAGTCACTATAAACCATAATCGGCACTTCTTTGTACCTTTACTTCATTTCCTCCTTGACTGATGATTTTGTTTGCACGAATTCTCTGGCTTTTGTCTTGGTTTTCGTGCAGTTACCATGTGGAACTGGGATAGCAACTTTGTGGTCGCCCGTGTAACTCAAAAGTACTTTATTTGGGTATTTTGAATTGGTCAGGGCTGTTTATTTAAATTCCTTGGAATAAACATCATCACCGTTTCCAATACGGATATTAAAAAAGTATTTTGTAACAATGGGTACCATCTTCATTTTTGTATTTTTTCGTTCCAGTCTGCCTCCACACAAAACCGTCACTTCTCCAATATTCATAAAACTTCGTTTCATAAAATTCAAACACATAAGTGTTATCACTAGCGGGTCTTTTAAACACTACATTTGACACTGACACTTTTTCGAAGGAAGCAATTTCTTTTTCAAACGGCATGGTCTTATTGCACTATGTAAACTATTATAAATAAACCATAAACATAAATCGTTCATTACAAAGATATAATGCATATATATATATATATATATATATATATATATATATATATATATATATATATATATATATATATATATATATATATATATATATATATATATATATATATATATATATATATATATATATATATATATATATTTAATAAGTATTATAAACAACAAATTGATAAACATAAACAAATTAAATAATATAAATTAATAGAACTAAATTAATTTAAACAAATTTAATGTAATGTAAATAACAATGACAACATAAAAATAGCCCTTAGAACAGCTGCTCTAAAAATACCCACTAAAGCATTAGCTAACAAAAGCAAACAAACTAACAATTTCCAAGAGTACCTCTTAAATAAAACCGCTAACAACAGCAAAAAGTAATTCCCATGGAAAACGTTAGAGATGAATTAATATATAACTTCAAATGTATAAATAACTTAAAAAGTATTAATTTGAAGAACAATTAGGCCCTCCGTCATTCAAATTAACTCAATGACACTCCTTAAGTCTTTTTAGACTTAACTTTTTTTCAAGCAGAGTAGTCAACCGATGGAAATTACTCTCACAAATTGCAACCGACTCTTGTCACCAAAAAGAAATTTAAGCCGAACCGATAAACTTGTAGGTCATCTCTAGCATCTTTGCTATTCACCAAAATGCTGCTATAGCTTATCGTCTACTGACAGGAGCTAAAAGATTGCTAATCCTTTCAACCAAGAATAATCAGTAATACTTGTATAACTATTTCTGATTAATAATTAAAAATATATTGTTGGAGTATATTTCTTTAGAATTTCTCTTAGTTTATTTTATTTATTTATTTTATTTCATAAGTATTTATTTAAAATTGCATAGCATATAAATAAATTTTACAACTTTTCTTCATAATGTATCTGGAGTATTATTCTTTCAAGTTAAAAATGATAAGTGGGAGATGCATCGGCAGTGGATTAATTAGGAAGGTATAGGTTTTCGATACCATCTCGAAGTAAACGTAAATATTTCTGAACAAACGTATTTTACTACAATGTAGTGTTAGTAGTATTGGTTTTATATCATAATCTGTCAGGATTTCTGTCGTTTGAGATTAGTTATAGCATGTATTGGGTTTGAGGTTGTCATTTGAGATTAGTTATAGCATGTGTTGGGTTTGAGGTTGTCATTTGAGATTAGTTATAGCATGTGTTGGGTTTGAGGTTGTCATTTGAGATTAGTTATAGCATGTGTTGGGTTTGAGGTTGTCATTTGAGATTAGTTATAGCATGTGTTGGGTTTGAGGTTGTCATTTGAGATTAGTTATAGCATGTGTTGGGCTTGAGGTTGTCATTTGAGATTAGTTATAGCATGTGTTGGGTTTTGTTAAGTAACTTTATATTTGTTTATCAACAAGTTCTTCGATATTGTGACAGATATTGAATTGGTGTGAGTTTATGGCATTGATCTCAAGAACTATGAATGATTGTTTGTGAAATATTTATAGCTCTTTTTTTTGCTGCAATACTGCATAATAAGAGTATAGGGGCGCTGTACAGAATGTGAGATGCGTAGGATCTAAAAATTTGAAGTAGGTTTAATTAATTGTGACCAATTTTTAAGGCGCTTTAGTAAGTAGGTTACTGACTTAAGTGTATTATGAACTTTTATCCATTGATCATTCCAGTTAAGATTTTTGTTTATTAGGATTCCAGGTACTTGTAGCAATCAAAGGATTCGAGTTTAGAGTTTAAAAGTATTTGCAAATAGCAACTTGATTAGGGTGATGACTCTCTATCGATAATGTTTTGCATTTTAAATGATTGAGTTTCATGCCATTAACAGTAACCCAGTTCGCTACGCCATCCACATTAGAATGAGGTAGGTTTTTTACATCTTTTTCATAGATGAAGTTAATATATCTTCGGCGTATTTTTGTAGGTTTGTCTAATGTGGTAAAAAATCATTCATATCATGTTTAAATAATATAAGTAAAATAGGTCCAAGAACGCTACCTTGAATAACTTTAGCTTTAATACATTTCCATTTCCATTTAAGAGCAATTTGTTGTAATCAACCATATCAAAAGCTTTAGGGAAATCAAAAAAGAGGGTGAATATTGACAATTTATTGTCTTTTGCGTAGCTTAAGTCTTCTATTACTTGAATTATGGCGTCTATTGTGCTATGTCTAGGAAGGAACCCAAATTGTTTATTTGTGGTCTAGATATGCTTCGTACGATTAACAATAAATATACACAAGATACACTAAAAGATTTTACACAGAGCAGATGTGATAACTATTAGCCAATAACCTTCCATAGAAAGTGGGTTCGTTATTTTAGGTATAGGTGTTATCTGAGTTTATTTCCATTAATTTGGCTTATGATTGCATTTAATTAGTCGATTAAATAAAATACAGAGTAATGTAGGTATTTTGAAACGCGATGATTTAAACAGAATTGGAGACAGATGTTTAGGGCTTGATAATCCAGACTTTAGTTTACTTAGTTGGGTTAAAATATTAAAATAATACTATTGTGAGTAAAGATGTGATTTGCATTTATGTTTATAAAGATTGAGATAATAAAATATAAATATTTTTATCTTTCAAAACATTATGATAATGATTTTGAAAGATAATAATGCTAGATTTTCTAAAACTGATGGTTTATTTACAGACTTATTACATTGTTTTGCTTCATTCCTAAAATCAGCGTTACCTGATATGTAGCGTTTGTTATAATATATTTTTCTTATGACGTTTGTTGTAATACATTTTTCTTATAACATTTTGTTATAATGTATTTTTCTTTTGATGATTAGTTTATTTATCTTTGCAGCTATCTTCCACCATTCAATGTACAAACAACTTTGAAATATTTTTGACGTAATTTTATTAAGCTTTGAATATAGGGGGTTATCCAAGGTTTGGGGTAAATAAGTGTTGAAGTTTTCAGAGGTTGGCACAAACCTTGAGCAGCTAATACTGCAATGTAGAAATTGGCGCATGCGGTTCGGATATTATGATGTGAATCAACTAAGTTTTTGAGATCATTGCCTCTTATTGATGTTACTGTATAGGTAAAATGATGGGTGACATAAAACAACGAGGTGATCAGAGTTCCCGAGTCCAGGTAGAGTTTGAGAAATGTAACATTTAGGTTTATATCTTCTTTAACGTACGAGTGGTTTAATTTTTTCTTCATTTAATATTTATTTATATTATATTATTTATTATTGTGATATTATTACTACATTTTATGTTATTATTATATTTAATTATTATCTATGATATGTACATACAATTTATATTGTATTATAGTTATTCTTAATATTAATGATGCTTCTATTATTATTGTTATCATTTTGTATTATTACTATAATTATTACTAATATCATTATACTTGTTTTACAATCTTTTTATTATTATTATTTTTTTTTTCTCTCTTATTTATATTTCTTGCGCTTTTCCTTTCTTTTTTTTTCCGATAATTTTATGTTTTTCAGGTGTCTCTCCGATGACTAGCTTGTAACTATATGAGTGACATCTATCCAAATTCTGTTAATTACGATGAGAATTAGTAAGTTTTTATTAATATGGTTGAATAATAATAAAAAAGTTATATTATGTAATTTTATATATCAGACATTATTAGTTAATATTTTATTAAAAAAAGTATAAGAATGGCAACATTAGTAAACACTTTATAAAAAAATAATAAACTCTATTAAAAATATGTATAATTTAAACTGAAATTTGTTTAATTATTAATACTTAACCAATTTGTTAAGAGTTATATTATAAAATATTGTATTTTTAAATACAAATGGAGATTTTTTTGTTTGGTAAAAAAAAAAATTTTGTTTGGTCAGATATTGGTCAAAAAAGTTGCTTTTTTGACCAATATCCGACCTAAAAAAAAAAATTGATTGACGATGCATTATTATTGGCGCGTTATCGATGTTACGATAACACTTTGTTTTTATTTATCAAAGTTACTCGACTTTTTTTAAATTTATAACATCGTTAGATTAAGGTATTGACGTTATGTAGGTGACTTTTCGGCGAGTCCCGCGACACATGTAATGCTTTAAAGGTTGAAAGTTTTTTATACATAATAAATAAAATATAAAAAAGCAAATAAACGTTTTAAAAAAAAACTTCAGCAAATGCAAGAGTGGCACTTTTTTTTTATGAGCCATTTTTTATATAAACTTATTTATTTTGAGAAGTGAATTAAAACCGGGTAAGCCAAAAAAAATATTTATCATGTATATTTAATAAATATTAAACTCAGGGGAGGTCGTTTCTTTCGTTTTTAGCAACCATTTACATAGTTAAATTTTATTTATTTTGAGGTCAATAATATAACAACTGTTTAAAAAATAATTTATCTAGAATTAAGATTAGTTTTATTCATTCGAAATCATACAAATATATATATATTTGTATGATTTCGAAAAAAAATGTTTTTCAGAAATAGGTGAACTGATACTCAAAAAAAAAAGAAATTATAGAAAAATTTTAAAAATAATAACTGTTTAATATAAAAGTTATTTATCTAGATTTTATTGGATAAAAACTGTGGTTTTTATTCGAAACATATAAAAAAAAAGGCATTTTTAAAAGTTACTTTACTAAAAATATTTTTTTAGGACATATAATAGGACAATTCTTCTTTTTGAAATCTTTATATAATTTAACTTTTGAGTACCAAGTTAATCTACTTCTGAAAAAGTTTTTTTTTTATTCATTTTATTTTTTTTTTATTTATTACCCTTAAAATGCTTGAAGGTTTTAAGGCACCTTTTAAAATTTCTCTCATTAAAATTTTTTTTAAATCTAGCGTTTTTTTATTATATGAAATAATACATTAAGAGCTATTTGGAGGAACTTTTTAAACATTGTTGTTTTTTTAAACATTGTTATTTTTTGATTTATTTAATGATGATGTTTAAACTAATTGATTAATTGTTCAAAACGCGTGAAAGTTTTTTATTTTTATTTCTATATTTAACCGCAAATGCGTTACGGATTCAGGGGATCAGGGAATCAGTCGCCTGATAATTATACATTAACTATCAAACTATCAAAAAATCCGACTAAAATAAACGAGTTATCTGCACTCTGTGATATAAACATGCCTGATTTAATCTTTATTTCTGAGGCATGGTTTACTGAAACATCTGCCACTCAGTTAAATAACTATTCACTAGTGAAAAAAAATAGAATTGGTCACGGTGGAGGGGTTGCTATCTACATTAAGCATGATTTAGTTGCGCATGAGGTATCTGATTGTCATCTAAGAGAGACTTTAAACAACAGCAACTCCGAGCAAATATGGTGCGAAATTAAAATCGTTAATAAAATGATTCTTATTTGCTGTGTCTATAAACCACCTTTATCCCATATAGATGATATAAATAAAACAATTATTTCAGCTAAGCAAGCTGTTGATAGAAAAGCGTATAGTTGTATGTTATTAGCAGGTGATTTCAACTTTCCGGATATTAAATGGCATAATGACGAAAGAATTGAATTACTTAAGCGGTCAAAATAGTGCTGCAAGTGTTTTTCTTGTAATTTTGGCTAATCATAAACTAGAACAATTAGTTGATTTCTCAACCTTCGAAGCATCTAATGGAAATGCAAAAAATGTTTTGGATTTAATTATTACAGACTCTTCAACTAGAGTAATCAATTTATCTAGCTCTATGCCGTTAGGTGATTTGTCACAAGGTCATCGCATATTGAGTTGGGATTATGTTGTCCTCTCTAAAAATAGGACAACTTTCTCAAACAAAAAATATGATTTTAATAAGGGTAACTATAAAAACTTCGGTAAAAATGGAAACTAACTGGCAGCAATTATTTGAAAATAAAAACACTAACGAATGCTATGAACTTTTCTGCAATAAATATGATAAACTCAGCAAGAAATTCATCCCGTTAAAAAAAGTCCATTCTACTCGTAATGCACCGTGGATGAATAAGTAAGTATTAGCTATGATAAAGAAAAAACAACAACTGGGCAATTACTTATTTATGACAAACTGGGGATCATCGACCCTCATTTGTGAATATAAGAAACTAAGAAGCCAAGTTCAGAAAGCATGTACACATCGTGTTCGAGTATTTGAAGCCCAACTGGCATCAGATAAAAATAATCCAAAAAGAATATATGCTTATGCTATAGCGCAACAGAACGTACATGTATCTATTGGCGCAATACCAGATGCAAAAGGTGAAACGTTAACAGAGGCAATACATATCGCAAACAGACTTAACGAACACTTTAAATCAGTTTTTGTTGATGATAGCATAAATGATCAGTTACCGGTTTTTGAGAGAAGACATAACCAAGAAGACTTAGGCGATGTAAAAATAAGTTTTGAAGCAACGCTAGCCTATTTGAATGGTTTGAACCCGAACAAATCTATTGGTGTTGATAACATTAGTCTAAAGGTACTTAAAGAATGTGCAGCTCAAATGACTTACCCTTTAACATTAATTTACAATAAAGCACTGTCTGAAGGTTCAACACTTTTAGCCTGAAGCAGTCACATGTTACACCATTGTTTAAAAAAGGGAGTCGTCTTATGCCGCTAATTACAGACCAATGTCTATCACTTCAGTTCCATGTAAAGTAATGGAAAAGATTATCAAGGAACAGATAACTAAATATCTTAAAAAAACGAGCTGCATCTCAAATAATCAACATGGATTTATGTCCAAAAAAGGATGCACGTCTAACTTATTGGAAAGTATCGACAACATTACAAAAGCGTTAAGCAAAAGAAATTTTGTCGATATTGCATTTTTGGACTTTGCAAAAGTGTTTGATAAAGTTTCTCATCGTAGACTAATACATAAATTGAAAGCATATGAGATCAATGGTAATGTTGGCAAATGGATTGAGTCATTTTTGACTGGCAGAAAATAACGAACAGTTTTAGGTAATCACTCTAGCAACTGGACCGATGTTTTAAGCGGAGTTCCACAAGGGTCTGTACTTGGTCCAACATTATTCATCATCTACATAAACGACTTAACGGATAATTTAAAATCAGTTCATAAAATTTATGCTGATGACACTAAACTGTTGCATGAAAGAAGACCTGAGTTTCACGATGCTGATTGTCTGATTCTTCAAAATGATTTAAACATTATCTCAGAGTGGTCAAAAGAATGGCTTATGGAATTAAATGTTGCAAAGTGTAAAGTTATGCACTTTGGTCATGGAAATATAAATCATGAATATGTAATGAATGATAGTAATACATCTCTTATTATAGCGGCAACGGATATTGAAAGAGACCTGGGTATCTTTTTATCTAACAACCTAAAATGGAATCAACACATACAGGTTGCGACACGTAGAGCAAATATGATACTTGGCCTACTAAAAAAAACATTTACATCAAGAGATATTAAGCTTTGGGGTAAACTTTATACTACATATGTTAGGCCGCACCTGGAATTTGCTGTTCCGGTATGGTGTCCTTACTTAAAGGGCGACATCAAAGAAATTAAAAAAATTTAGCACAAAGCAACAAAAATTCCTCATGATATAACAAGTTTACCTTATGCTAAAAGGTGTCGGCGTCTCAATTTTACTTCTTTGGAAACTCGCAGGCGACGCGGCGACTTGATCCAACAGTTTAAACTTGAAAACGGTTTTGAAATTATTAATTGGCATAATCCACCGCAGATCATCCATTCGCAGATCACCATCCAACGTACTAACGCGTGATTTCACTTACAATAATGCTCGACATAATTTCTTCACAAATCGTATTGTGAATGATTGGAATTAATTACCGTTGTCATGCAAAAAGGCTCCGTCAATTAATGGATTCATAAGTAGAATTGACAAGAATTTTTTTCCTACAGCTGCAAACAGTGCATCTTTTACTGAAGATGAGCTGCACGTTTAATTTAATTAATTCGTGCTTTAGCAGCTACAAATATTGACTTTTTAGGTACATTTGTCATAAACGTAAACTGTAATTAAACGAAAGCAAAAAAAAAAAAAAATGCTTTTGTTTTTTAATCTGTTTATTGGATTGTTTTTTTATTTATTTGTCATGTAATCTATAGACTTATTTAAATATATTACTATTACTATTACTAAACCACTGATATATTATTTTAATAATAAATATCAGTGACCTGATAATTAATCATTTTTTATAAGAATGAGGCAAAATTAGCAACTTGAAATAGTTGAGTTATTGGATTTTCTTGAAAATTTTAGGGATATCTCTAAATCATTTCATAAAAAACACCTGAAAAGTTGAGATCATAATTCAAAGCGGTTCAAAAGTTATTGGGGCTTATAGTTTCATAAAACGTTGACTTGTCATTTTTCTAAGTTTTTCGTGATTTGATATAGTAACTTTTTTTTTTTTTTTAATTTTTTTATTTGCCGTTTCATATATTTACAATAAAAACATATTACATTTATAAAAATTGGCCGGAGCAAGAAGAAGACAATGACTCTCTGATCACCGAGCCCCGTTTACAAAACATCCGTGTTTATAAACAAATATGAATAAAATATACAAAAAAACGTTAAGAGTACATAACTTTTGTCAAATGATAAAATGACAATTATATTAAAAATTTAAAAATAAAGAAAGTTTTGTATACTAATACAAATATATTTGATACATATAGCAAAATATATTTAGTGCTAATGGAAGCGTTTTTTCTATTTTAAAATTACCTTTTAAAAAAAGTATTTAAAGCCTATTGAATTAAAACCTAATTGAAGTAATATTCTTTTAGAAACTGTTTTAAATTTTTCTAAGGAGTAGTGTTCTTTATTAAAGTTTTTAATAAAATTTTTCCATAAATAAGGTCCTCGATATTGAATTCGTTAAGAAATTATTTTTAAATTAATTCTCGGAACAATAAAGTTATCCTCTGAAAGCTTTGTTGGATACTTATAAGATATTTCGCTAAAATAAGATTGAAATATAAGTGGAGATATTCCATGTTTCATTTTAAACATGAAAAGTAATGTTTTAATGAGACTTGGTGCTCAAAACGTATATGTATCTGTATTCGCCAGATAGCAATCAAATAATACAGAAGTACAATAACACTAGTATTTATAATAAGTGCTAAATATAGTCAAGTATTATCTTCAATCATAATTTTCTATAAGAAAAGTGTTTTTACTACTAAAAAAAACAAGACAACCTGTATGAAGAATCTTGTACAATTTTATGAGTCACATAGAAAAAGAATCACTATTCAACAAGAAGAAAAATCACTAAAAGATAACAGCATGATACTACTCAAAATCCAAATTTTTGGTCTCTATCTGTTCCTGCTAGTTTAAAAAATATCCATCAATTCAAAATGAAAAAAAATGTCCTTGAACCGTACCTCAACAACAGTAACGCTAACTTTAACGTCAGCTTTTGAAACCAAGACAGAATATCAGAAGTCTGAAGATTTAGAAGAATAGCCCACAAGTACCAGCAAGAACTACAGCAAAACTAAAACTGTAAATAAATCAGTAACAACTTTAAAGTTATCAAGCAGAAAAGCACCAACTATTTGTCGACAGTTATTGCAAGATAAATTTGACATTCAAACACATTCACAGAATTTTATCGACAGTTATCTGTCGATAAAAACACTACATTTAAAAAGCTAGTCATTGCACTTTGATGGTAAATGTATTAGTCATCAAGTATATCAAGTGTTAGTGTTTAAGAATAAACAAAAAGAAATTAAGTTACAAGCACTCGATCTACCAGACGAAAAAGCAGATACTGTTGTTAATGGTATAACAGCTATTCTCGATAAATACAACTTATGAAAGAGTGTAAAGATGATTACAGCGGTCACTACGAATGTAAACACTGTAAGAAGGAATGAGATTGTCAGCAGGGCCGATGATATCAGGAGGCCAGTGGTCACTGACCCACCATTTGCTCTGTAAAGGATTTTTTTTTTCAAATATTTAGATATAATGTACTTTTTTAAAAAATTGATAATTTTAACCTCCACTTAAAATCCCGTATCGTCGGCCCTGGTCAGTCAGTTACAAAGACGTTTTACTAAAAAGAAACTGGAAGAACCGCAATTCATTGGTCGTCAACATCCTGTTCTTGAACGAGTCTTTTGCGTATTAATAGATGAAGAACTTTGAGTAAACAACATGTCGCCCAATATCGAACAACCATTTATCGCAGAACTTCAGAAAAACTACAAACAGCTCAGAAAGAAATTCAAAAATGGCAAAGAAATAATTTTTAAAACAGCAGGATAGTGTGGTGATATAAAATTTTTATTTCATTTAAGTTGGGTACTCCATTTTTCTTGAAGAATCTGGAGAATTTTCTAAAGTGAAGCTTCAAAAAATAGCTAAATTAATTAATGCACAAATTCCCTAACAATACTTGCTTTTGAAATTTATTCTTCTACCAGAGAGAATAGATTCAATACTCGACATTTGTAGATTTAACTTTTACATGTGGGTGGACTATTGGTTTACTGACCAAATGTACGACTTAGATGATTTTCTAAAGGTATGTAGCAGCTTGCGCAGTAGCGTAGCGAAGGGCCCGCAGCCGCTGGGAGGCCCAGAGTTATTAGGGGCCCCAAGGCAACAAAAAAACAAAAAAAAGGCAAGGTGGGGGGAGGAAATGGAATAGAAAAGAAGTAATTTAGGGGACCGGATTAAATTTTTGCAGGGGGGCCCAATTTTTTGTCGCTACGCTACTGAGCTTGCACTGTCACGAAAAAACGTAAAACTAAGTGAAAAATGTTTGGAACCATCGAGACTGGAAATTCCTAAAACAAAATCAGGGTGAAGAACAAGCAACCAAGTGTTTTCAAGATCTTTTTGTTGATTTCTAAAAGGAAAGAGAACCTCCAGCTTAGATTTAATTAGTTTAGCAAAGCATAAAAATTTTATATTGCGCTTTAATTATGCTGAATACTACATAATATGATTTTAATATATACAGTAGTTTCTTGTACTTGTAGAATTCTGATTTAAGTTTGTAATTTTATACTTATTTGTGATTTAGAGCGTTATGATGTTATGATGTTATATGTTATGATGTTATATGTTGATGTTATATGATGTTATATGATGTTATGATGTTATGATGTTATGATGTTATATGAAATTGTTAAATGCTTCAAAACTACATAATAACTCACCAATTAAAAAAAATTAGAGTTAAAAAAATAACCATCATAAAATTGTTTGAAATTTTATCTATACGTATATGTGATAAATTCGAATTTTTGGTTTGTGGGTGACTGTTTTCAACAAAAAAACATGGGGTAACAAAAAAGTAAAAGCCCTAATATATATATATATATATATATATATATATATATATATATATATATATATATATTATATATATATATATATATATATATATATATATATATATATATATATATATATATATATATATGTATATATATGTATATATATATATATATATATATATATATATATATATATATATATATATATTATATATATATATATTCTAATGATAGATTTAGCCTTTTCGTTGTTTTTGTGATTAAAGATTTTAAAATAACTTAGCTAAAATAATAACTATTCATTAACAATTTTTGAATTGTTATGTTTTTGAACCGACAACGTTTAAATGTTTGCTTAAGTGTTTATTTTCTCTATACATACTACGTAGCACCTATGCAACGGTAGCATGTGTACACTTATTTTGTGTATTATAAAACCGCATTAAAAAGTTTTGTTTTTTAACTAATTTTTGAAAAAAAGTCTCCTCTAATGGAATTTGAGCAGTTTTTGTTGTAAACAAAATATTTAAGTTTTACCTGAATGTATAACTTACATGCTTTTTAACACACATGCTAACTTTATGAACACAAAAAATGTTTAATAATGAATTAATATTAGTATTGACGAGTTTAGGATATGCCATACACATGAAAATAAAAGAAAATATGGTGCAAAAAATGGTAAACCAATGGATTTTTTTATTATCAAAATAAGCAACATTCCGAAGAGTTTTTTAAATTAATTTGATAAAACATTGTTTAGCATTACAAATCTTGTATATTTGCAAACAACGTTCTGATTTTTTTTTTTTTTTTTTTTGCAACTAAAAAAACGCTAATAAATAAAACCTTAGTGCGATAAAAATAAATGTTTGTCGACAAAAACATGCTCAAAGTTGAGTCTAGATTCAACCGATATTTAATAATTTACTGACTGAAAATTTTATATGTATTTATGTTGTTTTTTATGAAATCATAGTTAAATTTTACATTTTTATTTATTAAATATTTTAATTTATTTAATAAACATCATTGTAAAAAATATTCAACAAGTTTAAAATTTTTTACGTATTTCTCCTTGAAATTAATGTTATATTAAATTTTCGTTAAGGACGCAATGTTAATCCTTCCCTCCCGCAATCTAACAATTATAAAATACTCAATGCTATAAAAAAGTCGCAAAGGATAACTCATTATGCGCATGTAATGTATTCTCTATCAACACTTTTGGTTTTATATGTCAATAATGTATACGTACACATATTTAAAATGATGTATTTAAACTTTTTAAAACATTTGTTATTGAACTGTTTGTATATGTGATTTGAATGTTTCTTATTTTAAACATTTCGAATTTGATCAGTGCATTTGTTTACATTTGTCAATGCATTTTAGCTTGTTGTACATATGCCAAGATTTTTCTTGTTAAATTAGGTTCAGTTTTTTTGTTTAAAAATACATTATTTTAGCATTTGTCAAATATTTAACGAAAAAACGCCATACTATGTTATGCATTTTTCAAAGGTTGATTAATTTATTTTCTTCTATGTTGTTGCAATTTTTACTAGGACACAAATAAATCAGTGTTGTTAAAAAAAAATTTAATTACTTTATTTTAGTTTGTTTTATAAAACTAATATACTAACTATTTATTGCCACTATTTTTTTCTTAGTAAATTTTTTAAAGCATAGTAAATATTCTAAAATGTAAAAATATTTTCCTATCTACATTATATTGATGCTTACTTTTTCATTATTCAGTTTGTATATACTTTTTATACTTTAAAAACCTATTGGATATAGTAAAGAACATCAAGCAACATCAGGTTGTCAATATATCACTAAACTAGACCTATATTTTTCTGGGCAAACTAAACCACTTATAAGAAATCTGTGAAGAATATTCTATGTAACACAAAGAACTCAGTAGAGGTTTAGATAAACTTAAAGATATTTAATTTTACAGGGAACTAACAGAAATTAAATATTACATAGATTTAATATGAAAAAGTTTCAACATTATATTATTTATAAATATTTTTTTAAATAGTTTTTACAATTTTTTTAAAACACTTTGGAAATATAATCTTTTTTTTAAAAAAAAAACACTCAATTTGCATTTATTTGAAAACTGAAAAACTTCATAATACCAATAATATATTTTGATGTTTGATGATGACTTTTTATGCATAAATATCAATATATAAAAAAGTGTACCAGAAGTTAGTAATATATGATGGTTAATAAAATTTTGAAGTATTATCTGACATTACTTGTGACGGTATAAGATATATCTAGGTTTTAAAACTTTTGTTTGACGTAATACTTCTAACAACACTGTTTGATATGGAATATACAAAAGCAATGGAGATAGCAGCATACTTTGAGAAGAAAAACTCCTTTTGCGATTGTAGATATTGGTAGAAAGAGCTCCTGAACTTTATATGGAAATCTTTCTAGTGGTAGTATTAAAATACAAATACTAAGTTCTGCAAAACAATTTAATACCAAGAAGTATATTTAGTTGTAAAATAACTTTTCTCATCCTTAAATGTCTTATTTTAATATAAAATCCCATGTTGAAAACCTATCCAACTAAGCAAGAGTGGAATCATGGGGGTTGAGCTTTACAAATAAATTCAAAATGGTCTATAAATCTTACTTTATTACTTTGAAGTTTGGTACTAGTTGTTTAGTTACGGTTTAATTCTGATAAATTTCATATTAGTAATAATAGATTATAGTAATAAATATTTATTGGCATAATTAAGCAAATTTATATTTAGTTATAATAATAGTAACAATTGGTATACGTACAAAATACTTAGATAAGGATTTTCGCAAAATTTCATAATGCCTGCCTCAACAAAAGGTGGAAGCAAGCAGGTAAACTTACTTTTAATCTTTGTTTTTTCTAATGTAAATATTATAGGTAGTATTTTTGTTTTTAATTTTATTTGTGACTTAATAAAAGTAACTATTGGTTTTATTGGTAACCTACTCAGCTTTAAAGGTTTGTTGAGTCTTAACTTACTCAAATTTAAAGGTTTGTTGAGCCTTAACTTAATGACTCACTTGGTTAATTATGTAATTTAGAGAAACAAATCTTTAACTAATAAAGTATAAACTTTTCTTCTTTAGTTAATCTCTTAAATTCAATCCTAGTTAAGGTTTTTTTAATTTTATACTAAATTTTAAATTCATTTTTGTCATTTTAATTTTCATTAAAATTTAAACTTTTTAAATTTTTTTAAAAAAGCTAGTGAACATAATTTCAATGTAACTAATTTATACATTTACTATTAATCAATTTGATTAAATTTTAATGTTTTACATATTCAAATACCAATTGATTAAAATAAATAGAGAGATTAGCTGAAATACTTAATAAATAATGAATCACTTTAAACATTTTACTTGCTGCAAGTAGGCTTTTAAAAGTTTACAATTGAATTATTTTTGGATTTATAAGCATGGAAAATATCTCACATCAGGTTAGTTTTCTTTTATAGCATGTCATATATAAGTATTTTTAACATCTTCAGTATTTTGATTCAAATAAATCAATTTTTTTTTTTTTATAAAAAAAGAGTTTTATAAAAAAAATATGTTAATTGTTTCAAAATTCAATAATCTTTTTATTGAGTTTATTTTTTTTAAATACTAATGATCTGTTTACTTAAAAATACAATACAGCAAATAAATATATAAACAAACAAACAAAGCTATGACATTATTAGTGTATAGAGTTTAACACTGTTAATACTCTTTTTTTGTTCAATCCTCTTGATACACTTGATACTCTTTTTTTGTTCATTCTGTAATTTTTTGTACTTTATTCCATTCTGTACTGCTGTTATGATCTAGTACATATAATAATTTTGTATCACCTGCATATAATTTGCATTTGTTTTCATTGTTCAATATTATATCATTAATGTATAAAACAAATAATAATACAAGTACTGATCCTAGAAGAACACTACTCAGAACATCATCCATTTAGATATATTTTCGCCAAGTATTACTTGTTATAAACAATCTTTTAGAAACGCTCTGGATCAGTTCAATAAATCACCAATAAAATCATACCTAGCTAATTTTATAGTCATATTTGTATGTAATTCTTTATATAATCAATTTAATTGTACAATATCATTATAACTTTTTTTTATTATATTATAATATAAATAGTTTTTTACCTCGGCCTAATTTTTTTTTTTAATATAAAACCTGGTATATGAGTGTGTATTTATATGTGTGGGTTTGTGACCAGAGCTGCTTAAACATTGGTTGACTTTTTAAAAAATTATTATTAAAGGCTACAAGAAATTTAAAATCTTAAATGAATTATATATATATATATATATATATATATATATATATATATATATATATATATATATATATATATATATATATATACACACATATATATAGGACTCAAAATGTCTTATTTTGTTCTGGACAATGTCTCGATAAAATTCAACAAAAATTTTATAAAATAAATTTAAATCCGAGAGCTAAAATTTTTTTTGAAATCTCTAAAAGCTATTGAACAAATAGTTAAATAAATTTTAAACTATGATTTAAATTTAAATTAATAATAGTTTGTTGTAATATTTTAACATATAGTATAAAAATCTAGCTGCTCAATTCATGAAAATTAATGCTTTTGTGTCTTATAAAAAATAAATTAGATTTAAAAATATGACGTATTTTATTAAGGTAACTGTGTGTTCAACTTCATTTTCTATTTGATATAAAATATAAAAAGTTCAAAAAATGAAGTTTATATACTATACTAAATTTACTAATAATTTTGGATCACCTAAAATAATTATAAAATAAATGCTCATATAATACACAGACTTGGTCAGGAAGCAGGAGGGATTGCTCTTGATTACTGACCATAGAAATTATATTTAGTTGCGTAAAACTGGCTAGATTTTTATGTTGTTTGGAGAACATTTCAAAAAACAAAACAAAAAAGCGCAAAAAAATTAAATAGACCGATGAGTGACAACTAGGAAAAGAAAATAACTTTTAATGCAAAAAAACTTAAAGCAAAATAAATTATGTTTAGAACAAATATTTTCGAAACATCGCTCTTTTATAATTTTTTTTATAAAATAAAGTGTTATTTTTTATATAAAGTAACATCTTACGATTGCTTAATAAAGAAACAAATATTCTTTTATTTATCAAAGAGTATAGTATAATTTTTATTTATATATATGTGTCTTATTTCCTGTGCTGGATTAAGAAGAATTGGGGTTAGAGGGGGCACAATAAAAAGGCCTCCAAATTAAAAAATAGCCCCGACCCTGAAAAGTCCAACAAGATTCTAATAAAACTAACGCTAATTTTAGTTTTATTTATGCTAAATTATTTTGTAAATATAAATTTTAATTTTTTTAATAACTATTTTATGCTTCACGTAGTTTAAAAAGTTTAATAAATTTGAAACAATTCTTATTGAGTTACTGTAGAATTTAAATTAACTAGATAGAAATCAACTAAAAAGGTTAAAAATACTTTATGAAGAGGAAGTGGAACTGCTTCACAATACCGCTAATGATGTTTAGTGAGTGGGGTTTTTAATTTTAATTACTATTTAAAACAGGAAAAAGTATATAAGTAGAAAAGGGGTCCAAATTTACACTGAAAGTTTCAACATTTATCAGTTACTAGTATATTTTTTAATTCTTAAGGCCGATTTTCACCTCAATTTTTTTTTTAGTTTTAAGAAATAATTTTTTTGTTGATAACAAGTAAAAATTAATAAATGGGAGGGGAAGGGCCTAATAAGCTTAGAGTGGATATGAAAATTTTATAAACATTATTTATATAATAAAATTAAATCTATAATATATAATAAACTTTCAAAATTTTGACAGTTTAAAAAATATATAATTAATACATTTATTTTTGTAAACAAATAGTTTAAAAGATTTACGGCTTTGCAGATGTGGCTCCGAGAATGGGCGGTAGTATTATAGTAATAGTTCATTTGATAATATTTTCTTAAAACAATTTATGCTAGAAATCTCAAAACTAAACAAATCTTGGTTAATACAATTTTTTAAACATAGCAGAATACTCTAGAACTTTATTTTGCTTAGTCAGCGTATTTTAGGAACCAATGGAATTAGTTTGTAGATTTGGCAGGTTTTTTAGTGTTCATGAATATTCTTTTTATTCTTCCGCACCAAGATGTTTTGAGAACATTGAGAGTCTGTAAAACAAAATTTTTTTTCTTTTACAGGCATACATAAACTTAAATGTTCACAAAATGACTTAAAAATCTGGCAGTTTTGTGCAACTAAATATTATTTTGGTCAGTAAGCGAGAGGGATTGCTCCTGTTTCCCGACCAAGCCTAAATATAGGCTTGGCCTGGAAGTCTTTGTTTTAAGAATTTTACCATGGTTTTAAACATTTTAAAAGTGCGCTGGTTTTAAATTATGTTAAAAATAAATCTTCGACAAAAAAACTTCGACACATTTATCTTTAGTAACATTTTTAGATTAGCAAAATGCTTTTAAATAAAATAGCTAATAGTTTCAATTAAAGTAATAATGTATCAATGTAATTTATATGAATTTTTATTTATATTATTAATTATATAAGATTTTTTATAATAAATGTAATTTTAAAAAATGATTGTCTCTTTAATAAACTTTATATAAAAAACATTAAGGGAAAAGAAGAAATGTGTTGTTGATAAGAAAGGAAAAAAAAAACTGTTTTTGAAACCCGTTTGAATTAAATAACTTTGATTTTTACTTTAGTTTTTATATTATTGAAAAGCATTTAAATAGAGTAATAAATCACTGCTAATAAATTTTTAATATATAAAGTATCAATGAATATCATATGTTTTTTTATAGTTATTCAAGTTTAATTTTTATTATAAATGTCTTTATGTAAAAAATATTATAACCATAATTTTAAGTGCTTATTTAAGAAAATTATTATAGATTTTATTTTTTGATTTAAAAGATTTTAGCCTAAGTAAAACACCTGTTTTATAAGTTAAAGTTATATGTATTTTTATAAACAGAGTGAAGATAGTATTTTTTTCAACTTGTATTTTGCCAGTTTGCATCATTAAGTCAAAACTGCCTTTCGAACTTATGTCTGTTTCCAGTATACCTATGTGCATTTCAATAAACCAGGTTGGAACCTTCAAAATAAGAGTCGTTGAATATTTGGTGAGACAAAACCACTATTTGTGACAACTCTCATTATAATAGTACATGCTTTTGTTTTTAATTGAAAAAAACAATAATAAAAGATTAAAAAGTTAAATCTAATGAAAAGATTAAAAGATTTTAATATTTTCACTCAACTAAATTGACTTTTAGTTGATTAGTAGGAAGACCTTAGTCGATTAAATCGACTATTCATTTTTTTATTAGTCAATCAATTTTGACTCCTGACTTGTCGACTTTTAGTTAAAGTGGATAACAACACTAATTTTTTCTTCTGTTTATGTTGCTGCAAAGAGTTCTTAAGAATCTTTTTTTTTACTTTTAAATGTGTGCATTTATTAAACAATCCTTAGATATAAGTTGTTACTTTATTTAAAAGGGTTTTGCATAATATTATATAATAAAAACATTAGTAAAGATAAACAATCCAAAGTTATTTATTCCAAACGTAATTTAAATAATCTTATCGTTATCGTTTATTATTTATTTTAATTTTTTGATTTTAGTTTTAGTTAAGTTTTTATTTTATTTTATTTTCACAAAGATTTATTTGCTTCTTTAATGATAAGCTTTTTCTAAGTTAAGTTATTGTTAAGTTAAGATTTTTTTAGGGCATTTTTAAAATGTGTACAAGTTTTCAAAATCAAATAATATTTGCATGGTCATATTCTGGCGTGATTGTTTTATGCTTTTATGCCAAATCTGATAATATGGGTTGAACAAAATGGCTGGTAAATGATGTTTTTTTTACAGGACAAGTACTGGGCAATGTCTGATATCGGACAGCTATTTCAAACTATATATATATATATATATATATATATATATACACACACACACACACACACACACACACACACACACACACACACACACACACACACACACACATATCAGGAAAAATAAGTTTGGCAATAATTTGCCAACCTTAATCTGTGTGAGGTTGGCAGAAAAAAATTAAAACAAAGGTTTGACCATAAAACATAGAAACAAGGTCGGCAATTTTTTGCCTACTTTTAACACTTCTAGGTTGGCATTTAACAATGCAGACCCGAATTCCAATGGTTGATATATTTATATATATATATGTAAAAAAAACATGGCATTTAAAATACAATAGTGTTTTAATAAGTGTTATGTATACGCAATGATAAAAAAATGTTAAATTTGAATTATGTAACACAAAAACAATTGTATAAGTATCAACTCATTTGTTCAAGTTTTAATTGCAAGTTTTTTCTTATAATTTCTTGCTCTCTCCTTTAGAGCTATTTTAGCGTGGTTTTTAAACTTATAAAATTAATAAAAATGTTTTACAAAAAAAAAGAGTAATGAAGGAACTTTTTAAATATAAAAATAAGAGGAAACGTGATCTAAATATATATTAAAATAGAATTTAAAAAGTTTTGTCAAATGCAACTTTCTTTTTAACAATTTTTCTAGAAAATGTTATGATGCTTGAATAATCAAATATCAGAAAAATAACCATTGCTGACAATTGGTTTTTTGATGTGTTTATGATATGATGCCAAACATTACAGTGTAAAACTTTTACTAAAATTAAATTACAGTAAAAAACTATTACTAAAATTTAATCAATTTTATTTTTTCCATGAGTTTTTTTATATAAATATCAAAAATATCCACAAAAATGCTTATTGCCCGTGTCATCTGTTTTAGGCGGGTGATTCACTGCTTGTGCACTCGTTTACTTCTGCCAAGACCTGTATATATATGCAGTCAAATCCTCAAAGTAAAATTACATTTTACTTTAAGGATTTTACTACGACTGTTTTAAAACATTTTAAAAACATGCTGAATAAAAAATTTTATGAATTATACCTTACATGAAAAAATTACATCAAAATTTTTAACAAATGTTTTTATATTAGCGAATTGCTTTTAGATAAAGTAACAACTTACTTTTAATGGTTGTTTTTTTTAAGTATAATTGACAGTTGTATATATATTTTTAATTTATAGTGTATAAATTGTTAAAGTGTGCATTTTTTATAATAAACGTTATTAAAAAATAAAAAATTGTTTTGTTTTTATAAACGATGACATTGTACAACAATGAAAGTCTCTTTAATGAATTTTAATATAAGAATAATTAAAGTTAATACATTTGAAAAGATAAACAAAATTTCATTGAAGAAAAAAAGACAAATGTTTTAAAAAGCTGTTACAATTAAATAAGTTTGATCTTAAATACTTTAATATTATTGAAACACTTTTTAATGAAGTAACAAAACACTTTCAATGAATTTTTATAATAAGTGTTATATATTTTTACTAATATAATTATGTACTGTAAACTGGGGTAACTTTGGTCTTTTATAAAAATTTTAATCAAACATCTGTAACTTTTAAACAATTAAATAACATTTTATTATTTTTGTTTTATTTTTAAATTTTGATCTGAAGTTTGTTGCAAATGTTCTTTACTATAAGTGAAAAAGAATGAAAACTACATCTTTGTAAAACACAATAAAAAACTGTAAAACAAAATGTTATCTGGGCAAAGATAAAAATGATAGCAAACAACTCAGTTTTTCTTCTATTTTAAAGAAAAACGTTCAGATTAAATTAAGCGAAAAGTTTTTGGCTCAAGTAACAACATTCTGTTGTTTTTTTTACAGGGTGGTTAAAGTTACCCCGTAGGTTTATACTCTTTTGGGGTAACTTTAACCATTTAAATAATATTCATTTTAAAGTAGTCTGATCGTTATTTATTATAACTAGAATATTTTTATGAAGCATGTTGTCCATATAATTGATTTTAAAAAACAGTTTTTGGCATGAATGTATTTTACTCTTTTAAAAAAAGTATATTTTCTTGTTAAACTGTTGTTGTTGTTGTTGTTGTTGTTGTTGTTGTTGTTGTTGCTAAATCATAATTTTATTAACTTTATAATAAAATTAAAATTATAGACTCTTAGTTTTAAATTAAATTGCAATTTAATAAAATTATATAATAGTTAATGAAATTACTACATTGCAGTTTGTTTGTATTGTTTATTTACTTTTGTTTAAAGCATAATGCTTTGTAAATATAACAATCATAGTGTTGGAAAACGTGCATACAACACTTGTTCTAATACCATTCTTTTGAAAGAGTGTATGGGTGCAATTAATGAAAGTATGTCTATTCTTTAAGTCTCAAAAAGGTTTAGTACACCAAGAAGCACTATACATAATAAAATGAAGTCAAAACATAAAAAATGCATTGGTGCACCAACCATATTTACTTATGATAAGGAGCAGTTATTTTCATCTAGAATCAAGGTTATGTGTGATTGGGGATTTCCATTAAATAAACTTGATGTTAAAATGTTAGTAGCTGGTTATTTAAAATTGCAAAATCGTACTGTAAAAATATGTAAAAACAATGTTCCTGGTGATGATTGTGTTTCAAGTTTTATGAAACGTTCACAGTTAACTCATAGAATTGCATCAAATATTAAAAGAAAACATGCAGCTATAAATAAAGAACAATTAAAAATTTATCTTGAAATTATTAGACTTGAGCTTAAAATGTTGCAGGGTGGAATTCAGGAATTCCACCTTGCAACATTTGGAGTTATGATGAAACAAATTTGCGTGACAACCCTGGAAATAAAAAAGTTGCTCTGAAACGTGGAACTAAGTATCCTGAGAAAAGGCTTGTTTCTCAGTAATGTTTTGTGGAAATGGAGTAATTCTTCCACCATACACAGTTTTTAAAAGCACACACTTATATGATTTATGGATAAAACATGGTCCAAAAAATTCTCGCTTTAACAGAACCCAATCTGCCTGGTTTGATGAAGTTACTTTTGAGGATTGGTTTTTTAGAACATTATTGCCATGCGTTAAGAAACAAACTGGGAGAAAAGTATTAATAAGTGACAATCTCTCTTCCCATTTAAGTCATAAAGTTATTCATTCTTGAGAAAAACATAACATTAGGTTCATATACCTTCTGCCCAATTCAACCCATTTATTTCAACCTCTTAATGTTGCATTCTTTGTACCATTAAAATAAGCATTGAGAAGTACTTCAGGATTGGAAACTTAGTTACCAAAAAAAGATTTCTCTAAGTTGCTAAATGATTCAATGACATCCATTAATGAATGTTCAAGAAAAAATTTAATAAGTGGATTTAGAACTTGTGGTTTGGTGCCATTTAATCCTAATGCAGTGTATATCAAATTACCAAGTGAAAACACCTTAAGTCCTTGTAAAGCTTTAGACCAGATCCTTTTAGACATATTAAATGAGAAAAAAAATTTAGGTGGTGATAAGAAAAATGTTACACAAAGTAAAAGTAAGAATAAAAAAAATGTCCAAAAAATAACTTAAAATTGAACCAGGAAAATCTATTTCTGTCGAATATGATAGTGAAACAGAAACAGCATCTAAAGGTGAATCAGTCCCTATTGAATTTATGATAGATTACTGAAGAGACTTGAACTTTTTTTTTTTTTTTAAAAAAAAAACAGTTTATGTTACAAATTGTTTGTTTATTTTTTAGTAGTCTCTTATTTTTTACTTTTTCTTTCCTCATTATTTCCATAAAATCTTGGAATTGGTGAATACAATGAGTACACCATTTTACTAATTAAATGACATTAGTAATGCACAACTTTGAGCATCAAAATAGTTTTGGAAAATGTTCCTTTTTTTCAAACAGTTATCTTCTTTATCAAAATTGGTATAAAGTTACCTCGGTTTACGGTATTTTTTATAATAAATGTTTAAATAAAACAAAGTACAAATGGTAAAACAAAGAATAAAATGGTTTTTTAATGTGTAAATTAAATAGGCTATTACTATTTTAAAAATCATTAAATAGCGTTTAATGAGAGCCTAGGCTCTTATTAAATACTATTTAAAATAATTTTAATAAATCTTTTTGTATATTTTTTAAAATTATAATGATGAATGCTTTTTGATTTTGGATCGTGCTAAAAACAAAATTGAATTAAAAATGAATCTGGTCTTCAAGTTTTTAGTTTCTAAAAACCATAAACTCTGTTTTTATCACAAAATTAAATTGTTCAATAAAAAATATTTATATTGATCTTGAAATTATGTTATAAAACCATCATGCAAGTTTTATAATGGTAAACATATTGTTCTATCCATCAGCAGAAATGACTTTAAAACTCTCCATTCATCATATGTACTAAACAGAAACTTGCGGTTTAATTTAAAAAGAACAATGGTTATTATTTGAAAAATTAGCAGTAAAAATTTGAGGTTTTGCTTCAATAAAAATAAATTAAAAATATGTGTATAACAATTAAATAAAATGAGTGATTTTTTAAAAAGTGTTAGGTAATGCTGTACTAAATAGTGTACTAAAAAACTAATTGTATTAAAATCAAAGAATGATTATTTTGCAAGTTTTCTTATATTTTTATTTATTATATTATATTATTTAGTTCCTTTAAAAAATACCAACTACTAAGCTGATAAAAATATATTTATTCAAACAAGCCGAAAAACTATTTTTTTTTTTTTTCAAAAAATAACTTGGCACCTTTTGGAAAGACACTCCTCATATATATTTATTAATGATATTAAACATTGTTTAATTTAACAAGTTTTGTCTTCAACAAAAAAAAACTTTATCAAAAATATTTTATATAAAATTTATTAATTAACTAATAGTTTTCTCCCTCCCAAACTCTTAAAACAATCATGATCTTATACTCTCATTACTAGGTTAGCAAGCAGTAAAATGATATTGTATAGTTTATTGTATAGCACTTTTTATTAAACTGTATCAATGAATGTTTAAAAGTTTTAATGACTTTAATGTTTTTTTATTCAGATTGAAAAAAAACGAAAAACTAAACTTTAATAAATAAAATGACACATTTTAAATACAATTCAACAACAAAATCATTTCTAAAAGATATAATCAAATTTGCTCTATATTACTTTTAATTTTTCACATATTTGAGCTATTACCTTTACTACATTAACTACTAGTACTACTAATAGTATCCCCAGTAATAAGAATAAGTTTATTTTGAATATCATACTTATTTTTAACTTATAGTATTAGTTAACGCAAATGTATTGATTTTTTTCCACAGAATGAAGATGGATGGGAACGGACCTTAGTCACTCTCGAAAAGGTAGTTTTTTAAATTAATTTTTTGATTTAATAAAATTAAAAATTATTTTAGACAAGCTTGAATAATAAAACTAATTTTGATAATTATCATTGTGTGGTGAAATTTTGTTTTAGAAAAGTGCAAAGCAAGGTTTTGGTATTGCGATTTCAGGTGGTCTTGATAACCCTCATTTTAAAACTGGAGATACCTCAATTATTGTCTCTGATATTGTGCAAGGAAGTCCTGCTGACGGAAAACTCAAGTATGTTTTTTTTTTACTACTGTTTTTAGTTGATATATGATGTAAAGTTTTTATGAAAGTATTTCATTTAACAAAATATCAACAAACTAAAAACACACACATTAGTCTGTACACCAATCTGCCTGTCAAAGCAACCAACCAGTAAATCTGCAAGACAAAATGACTGATGATTATTTATTCTTACAGAAAGATTGTTGTGCTGGTCAGAAATGTGTTGACAATTCTACGCTTATTTTTGAGTTATTAAAGAACTTAATCTTATAATAAAAGTAGTTGTTATATGTGTGTGTGTGTGTGTTTATATATATATATATATATATATATATATATATATATATATATTTATGTATGTATAGAGTTGGTGATATCTTAATATCTGTAAATGAAAGAAATGTTGATGGTCGTTCACACCATGATGCTGTTGAAGCTCTTAAAGCAGCTGGGATGGAAGCTAGAATGGTATTATTTTTCACATCTTTCGTAACTTTAAATTGTCAAGAGTTTCTTTGTTTATTTCCCTCTAAATTAAATAATAAATTTTATGTTGATAACATAAAATTTATTAATCAATTTTGAGGGAAATAATCTTTTTTTTTTATATATATAGAGTTTATATATAAATAACATTTTTGAATTCTTAAATAGTATTTATCTATTAGGAAATAAAAAGACCATCAAGTAATCCTCCAAAGAAAAATGTTGACAACTTAAATGATAGCAAAGTCAATGGTTCTAAAGAAACAGACTCTGAACGAGGTAGATCTCGTAAAAAACCAAAAGAAATGGAACAAGAGAGCGGCAAAAAACACCACTCTAGTCACCAAAAAGAGGATGACCATGATGGTGAAAAGCCTCGGCATAGAAGCAAAAGTAGAGAAAAAGGAGAAGAAGGGGAAAAGTCAAGTAGAAGTCACAACAAAAGTTTAGAAGATAATGCTGACACAGATAGGTCTGAAAGGTCTCATAGAAGTAGAAGTAAAAACCGAGAAGATAGTGAAGGGGGAGATAAGTCAGAAAAATCTCATAGGAGTAGGAGCAAGAATAGAGAAGATAATGCTGAAGGAGAAAAATCCCATAGAAGTAGAAGTAAAAATCGAGAAGATGCTGAAACAGGAGAAAAATCTGAAAAATCTCACAGGAGTAGAAGTAAAAATCGAGAAGATGCTGAAACTGGAGAAAAATCTGAAAAATCTCACAGAAGTAGAAGTAGAAACAGAGAAGATGCTGAAACAGGAGAAAAATCTCATAGGAGTAGAAGTAAAAACCGAGAAGATCCTGAAACTGAAGAAAAGTCCCTTAGGAGTAAAAGTAAAACTCGTGAAGATCTTTCAAAAACAACTGAGTCTGAAAAATCAGAAAAAATACCTAAAAGTCAAAGTAAGGCTTCTTTAGGTGGAATGGAGAAAGAAAATAGTGATAGACAAAAAAGTAAAACTCGAGAAGATGCTGGGGAAGAAGAGAAAGCTAGAATTATGAGTACTCAAAGTAAACCAAATATCATAGAAAGTAGTGATAAACATAGAAGTAGAAGTAAAACACGAGAAGATACCGAAGGAGTAGAAAAACCTAGAAGTAGAAGTACTCAAAGAAAACCAAATGATATGGAGAAATTAAATTCTAGCAGGGCAAATGAAGATGGTGAAAAAGCTTCAAGTCGTAGTCGGAGCAAATCACGAAGCAGAGATGATTTAACTCGTTCAAAAAGTAAAGAATCATTACATAGAAGCAAAAGTAAGGAAGCTTTAAATGTAGACACAATTAAAGTGGTTCTGAATCGTGGAGATCAAGGATATGGTTTTTCACTAGGTCAACAAATTTTTGTTAAAGATTTAGCAAAAGATAGTCCTGCTGCAAAAGCTAAAAATTTGGAAAAGGGGGATATTGTTCGTGAGGTAAACAAGTTTAATATAAAGATTTATTTGCAAGATTTACATAGTTTTACTTTGATTTTTTTTTTTTCCTAAAAAAAATTAAATTTGTTTTTTAATCTTTTGTTGTTGAAATTTGTAGATCAATGGCACTCCTCTGGATAATTTAAAGATTTCAGAATGTATAGAATTAATACGAGGGGCTAGTGAAACTTTAACTTTAACTATAGTTAAAAAACCAAAACTAGAACAAGATA
Organism: Hydra vulgaris; assembly: GCF_022113875.1. Classification (NCBI taxonomy): domain Eukaryota; kingdom Metazoa; phylum Cnidaria; class Hydrozoa; order Anthoathecata; family Hydridae; genus Hydra; species Hydra vulgaris. Next base: position 47,089,744 of record NC_061160.1, on the reverse strand, counting down.
TAGTACCTGAAAAACCTAAATCATTAGAAGTAAACGATGAGAAACCTAAATCTAAAGAACCATCTTCTGGGAAAAAAAAACAAGAAGTCTCAGAACCCTCTCTTAAGACTAAAGGTATTTTTTATTTATTTATTTTTTTCCTTAATAAGCTTTATATAGTTTAAATGGTTATGCTAAATTGTTCAAAGTTTAAAATTAAAATTAGAACAAAAGATGGTTCACAAAGAGCCTGATCAAAAATCATCTAAAATTACACCTCCAGATCGTCATTCATCTCCAGTACCCTCAAATGATAATCATAATGACACCAAAGACTCTTGGGCTGAAGCTACTCCAAAAAAACATTTTTCAAGTGCAGCACATCCAAATCAGGAGGTAGAAGATATGAATGCAAAAATTGAACGTTTAAAGAGTAATCGCAAGTTAGAGCGAAGAATGTCTCAGCTGTAAGTTTTTCATTCTATTCTTGTTTATATATAATAATATCTCCATGCTATTAATTTCTTAGTTTTTTTTTTTGTTTTGTTATTAAAATATGGTTTTGGTGCACAATCAGACACTATTAAAAACTATAAAATAATAAGTTTTAATCTTTTTTTGTGTGTTATTTTGTATCACTTTATTTTGTAATCAGTTCATGTGGGGCTTCATACATTCATTGACTAAAAGTTAGGCAGGTACTTTTTAGATATAAAAGACATTACAGCAAAAATGTATTTATTTTTTTTATTTTTTTTTTTTTGGAAAAACTGTTGTATTAAAGTCAGCATTCCAAAACTTTATGTATGCAAATTATATTCGAATTATATACGAAATTATATTCCAATTATATTCAATTCAAATTATATTCGATCTTAATATACAGCCTATGGCCAACTTTAATATAAAGTCCCTGGCCAAATTATTAGATGTATTATAAAATTCTATGTAAAATCTTAATTATCAGATAATCTTCTTCAGATATTACTATATATAAGCTTTATCAGCCCTCAGATTAAGGGTCAGCATTTTGCAATGCCTACCTTATTGCTAATCTAAAAGTGTTTGAGGTCAGTAATTTTTTGATGACCTTGTTATGTTGTTATGGTGAAACCCATATGTTAAAAATTTTGTGCCAACCTGATGGCGACCAAAAATAGTTTTATGCTATGGCTTTTCTCTGTTTTCCATTAAAATAATATTATAAGTGAAGCATTTTACACTATAGTCAGCTCACAAATGCAAGGCTACTTATCTTAATTAGCTCTGCTATTGTAATGATATAGATCTTAATTAGTTCTGCTATTGTAATGCTTCCTTTACAAGTAATGGTGTAAAGGAAACATGGTTTTACACCTAATGGTATAAAAAAAGATTAATGTCGATCTTTGCATGATAAACATTAAAACAATCAGTAGAACGTATTCCTGGATTTTTTGTACAAATTTAAAATTAGTAAACAGTTCTTCTAACATCCTGTGTTTTCTCTTGCTGGATTCGTGCTAGGGATGTTGTCATCTAATAGTAGTCACTTTTTTTTTCTTGATTATTGCAATGTGTTTAACTGCTCAATGAGGGTTTATTTGTAGATCAGCTAGTAGAGTTTGTTTTTACATTTATAACTTTGTTTAGAACTGCTACTACCAGCATTCAGAAAATAATTTTCCTACACTGTTTTTAAGACTTGTGTAGAAATAAATAACTAAAATTATAGTAATAACTTTGTTCCATTTATATTAAATAAATTTCAAATTGTTATTATCAATTTTTTATTTACTATAATGATTAGTTTTGATTACTCTCCAAGTAGCTTATTAGTTTAAAAGCAAAAAATTCATTTCATGTGTTTAGCTTACTACAAGCTATGGTCCTTGATCGCAAAAATTTAATCTTTTTTTTTTTATTAGGCCAAATGCAAAGGTAATCTCTTTTCACAAAACAGGAAGTGTTGGAATTCAAGTTGCAGGTGGTAATTCTGTTGGTATTTTTGTTGCTGCTATACGTCCTGATAGTGCTGCAGCAAAAGAAGGGCTTAAGCCTGGAGATCAAATTATTATGGTAATTTTTTTATGACCACAAATCCATTTTGTTTATTAGATAAAAAATAAAGATAAAAAAAATTAAAAAGAAATTATAGTCATTTAAAGTTCTGGAAAAAGAGTGAGTTTTAATAAATAAGTTATTATATTTCTTGTTAATAACACAAAAAGTCAATTACTTTAACTTTATCTATAAAAATAATATTTTTTTCTAACAAAAAAAAAAAAAGTTATAAAAAAAAACTGTTGTTTTTTTTTTATGAAAAGTTGTAAAACTCTTATTCATGAAAATTGATAAAATAAACAATTAAAGATATAATTATCTAACGTATTAAACTTTTTTTAAACTTACTAACTTTTCTTTTTTTTATTTCTTTTCTTTTTCTCATATATATATTTTTTTTTATTCTAATTTTTTTTATTTAACATTTTATCTTTTTCTTCTTTCTTTATTTCTATTATTTTATCATTGTTTTTTTTTTTGTTGTTGTTGTTTTTTTGTTTTTTTTTAATTTAATCACTTTTATAATTGAATTTTAATGTTGTTTATATTGCTTTGTGATTTATTATCATTTTCTTAATTTATAGTTTTTATTTATTTCTTTATTATTTCAAATTTAGTGCAATGAAATAGACTTTGAAAACATAACTCGTGAAGAAGCGGTCTTAATTTTGCTTGCCCTTCCTGATGATGTATCACTTGTAGTCGAAAGCAAACAATCAAGTAATTTTTGCATTTATAATTATATTTTGCATTTATAGTTACAATTGCAACTTACAATCATCTGAAGATACATTTGGCATTTGATAGTTTTTCTAAGATTTAAACTGTTTATGTAAATCAAGGGTTGAATTAACGCATCGCGATTTGCGATATCTGTTAAATTATCTGGTCTTCAAATTTTGAGTTTATGGAAAACCACGAAATTTACGGAATAGGCGAATAAACTTTAATTTGTTAGTGAAAATGTTATAAAAAACAAAACAATAAATTTACGACTACAAAAGTAATAACACTACAGTGTTGTTACTTTTATAACACTCTTTTAAGTTACATTTATAGTTTATTGTTTGATCAAACAACACATAATCAAGATATTATAAACAAAAATGATTTAGTTAAGTAATTCCAAACTCTAATTAAAGTAGTAATGCATCTAAAAAAAGTACAATGGATATTTAAACAATGTTAAAAACCTCAGCAACTTTTACGAATACATATTTTTATAAATAGTTTAGCATTTCTAAACATCTTACAAACGGTCCGGAAAAAACGCGCGTTTACTTTAAAATCAACCAATGAAAACACTGGTAATTTACTTCTTAGGAGAAATCAATGTTAAAAGGGGAGGAGGGGGGGAGGCTAAAACTTAAATTTTGTTTTATTATTTAATTAATTAAATCATAATAAAAGTAAAGACAAAAAAATATATATCTCTAAATATACTTCTTTATAACTAAAATTTATTAAATTGAACACCTCTGTTTTTAGTTTTAAGTAAATGTCAGTACTACTCTCAGTGGCGAAACTGCGGGGGGGGGGGGGGAATTAGCAGACAAAAAGTGTCCTATTTTTAAACTAATTTTAGGTTGCATGGGCGATATGGGACTCATTTTGAAAATCGTGCGAAGGGGGGGGGGGGGGGATTTTGCTACTGACTAATGTTCTTAATACAAAGGTAGGTGGGGGTGGGAATTTTAGTCAGGATGTATAAAATAAATAAATATAAATTATTGTTAAAATAATAAATTTATTGTTTTGTTTTTTATAACATTTTCACTAACAAATTAAAGTTTATTCCCTATTCCGTAAATTTCGTGGTTTTCCATAAACTGAAACTTTGAAGACCAGATAATTTAACAGATATCGCAAATTGCGATGCGTTAATTCAACCCTTGTAAATTTGTAAAGAATGAATTTCCTTCCTAGCTTTGTGTAATTTTCTTTTTTTATCAATGTTCTTTTTAGCATAATTTTTGAGAACAAAACAACACCAATGATTCATACTATTTACTAATTTATTAAGTAACATATTAATTATCCTTTCAAAATGTTATTTACTTTATAATAAGTACTGTTTTCATTCATATGTCGATTATTTATGTTATGTTTTTTATATTACAATGGTAATATATTTTATTGTTGATATTTTCTTTAGCTTTTGATCAAATAAAAAAAGAATTAGGAGATAATTTCTTTATTAGGTTTGTTTTTTATTTCTAATGGAAATATTTATCATTTTAGTATGCAGAAATATTTTGCCATTTATATTAGTAGTAATATATAGTTTTAATAGTTGTTTTTAGTAACTATTGTTTAGTTAAACTCATTTATGTTTAGAGTTAATTTTGATCATGCTGAAAAAGCAAATACAAATGAGTTAACATTTCGAAAAGGAGAAATTTTCAATGTTCGTGATACTATGTACCAAGGTTTGATAGGGTATTGGCAGGCACAAAGGGTTGGAAAGAATGCGCAGATGCTTGAAAGAGGTGTCCTCCCAAATAAATCAAGGTAAAAATATATATTTAGTAAAGAAATTCCATACAAAATTCTTCGAATTTTGTCAAATTGATTACATTGCGAATTATTTAGATAATATATGAGCTTCTTCAAAATCACTATTTTCTATCTTCAAATTCATTACTTCATTTTTTAGAGCAGAGCAACTTGCTATTGCACAGAAGATGGAAGAAAGACAAACACTAACACCTAGTAAATCAAAATTAAAAAGAAGGAATTCCATTGGTGGCACTCTTAAAAAGCAAAAATTTGTTTCACAAGACCGTTTAGATGAGTTATCTTTTAGTAAGTTTTTAGTTAAATTTTTTTTTATTGTTAAAATATTGTTCATATATGTTGTGCAGTCTTTTAAAGTTTCTAATACCCTTTTACTTCCTATAAATGTCATTATTTACCAAGTCTGCAAAAGTACAATTATAAATTTGAAACCTAGTTATTAAAAGCATCTGTAGTAAAGCCCTAGTGTCAGAGTCTAAAGGACTGAGGTTTGGTCATATAAGCAGGAAAGGTGGCATTAACTGTCTTACCAATGCTGTTCTGTGGTGCTCTGTGGCAAGACTGTCAGATTTTCTTAAAGCAACTTAAAAACAAGAGGAAAAAATTATTAGATTATTTTTTATGTACTATAATCTAAATAAAATTTTTTTAGCTGAAGGTGTTCAAATCCCAGCTTATGAACGTGTTGTACTTAAAGTAGGTAAGTTAGTTAAGTTTCTGCTGTACTACTATTTTTATCATTGGTTTATGTTAAATATTCTAGTCATTATATGTCAAGAATACTTAACAGCTTAACATAAATTGATCAATTGACACATAATACTAATAAGATATTTTTAACGTAGTTCTTCATAACATCTGTGTAGATATTCAGTTTTTTCACATTTTGTTTATATAATATCTTTATGTAAATGTGCAAAATGATTATAAATATAAAATAAAGTAATATATTGCTCAACATCCAACCTTAAAAATACTTGGTTGTTGTTTTTTTAGCTGATTTTATGAGACCAGTTGTTGTGCTTGGTCCTTTAGCAGATTTAGCCAGAATAAAGCTTCTTGAAGAAATGCCTGATCGCTTTGAACTTCCAAGTATAGCTTTTGTTCTACATCTTTTTTTCTACGTTTTTTGTCTCTAGCTCTTTTTTTTTTTCTTGCTTTTTGTGCAGTTTTATAATTAACATTAAAAATAAAAAATTATTTAATAAGGTCCATCAGCTTATGATCATCCTGGTGATAACAACTCAATTAGTTTATCAGAAATTAGAAATGTCATAGCAAAGAACAAACATTGTTTGTTGGATATAGTACCTGAAGGAATTGAAATGCTTATGTATGCACAATTATGTCCGATAGTTGTTATGCTAAACAGTCCATCTCGGGGTGCAGTCAAAGATATGAGGCAATCTTTAGTTAAAGAAATATTAAGTTCTCCTACAAATGTCACCAATTTTACAGGTGATCCACTGAATGCAAAACAGGTTAAAAATCTTTTTAATAATGCAAATAAACTGAATGAATTTTATCCACATGTCTTCACTTCTAAAATTAACACTCATATTGCTGGTGGAGATGTTTTAAGTAGAGCATTTTATGAAAAATTAAAAGAGGTTATTTTTACTCAGCAATCACAATCTGCATGGATGCCAGAAGAAAAGGTTTATTTAGTTTTTTTATTTTGCCTAAAATAATCCCCAATTGCCAAATCAAGTTGTATTCATATCATAAATAATCCTTAAAAAATAAGTTTCATGTTAATTAAACTTCCCAGAACAAATTATTTATCAAGATATTAAAGAAAAACCTTATAATTTTTGCTGCTTTTTTTTTTTTTTTCTTTCCCTGAAGGTAAGTTCTGGCTCTTTTTTTTAATTACTGGTCTGTTTAATGCGCTTTTGTAGTTAATAAATGACGTCCATCAAAACTAATATTAGTGCGATAAGTATAAGATATGTAAATTTAAAAATTATACTAATATTTGTTAAAAACAAGTTCTGTTGACAAAATTTTATAACCAGAAATACTATTTTAATTTTTTTTTTTTTTTTTTTTTTAATTTGGATCTAGTAAGAAATAATGCAAATAAATTCAATTTCACGGTAAAATACAAAAATAAAAACAAAATAGTTTAATCAAAATAAAAATAAAATTAAGTTAGAAAACTAAGTTACAATTTTTATTTTGTCAAATTTATAGTTATATTTCAATTTAGAGTTAATATTAACCAGAAGTATAATGGCAAAATAACAAATGTTTTTTTTTTTGATATCTCAATAAATAATTTGTTTTGGTAATTTTAATAAACTCAAAACTTATTTTCTAATGTTTGTTTACAAAATAAACATAAATAGTTTTGCACTTGGGACTCGCTTTTAGCATTTATGACCAAATGCTTGATTTACATTAAATTTGCTAAATTTAATAAAATTATTTTTGGTTTTAGCCTGATGAAATGTTGGATGATATGATGTTTCATCAACCAAATTATATCTCTTATACATCTGGTGTTGATAGTGACACAGAGGGTGAGAGTGCATCTTCTTCTCCTGTTTTTGCGAGAAAACATTACGATGATAATGAAAGGTTGTTTTTTTTATTTCAAATGTTGTAAATTAATTTTTTTGTGTGTGAGTTCATACATAAAAAGTCATTCTTTATATATTTTTAATAAATATGACCACCATTAAGAGCAGTTGCCTCTCTTGAGATTTAAAATTATATAAATATTTTGTAGTATTACCTTTAATAATGTTTTATTTGAATACCAACCTTTCCTAGTGTGTAAGGCAGTAACATAGTGTTTGCTTTGTTTTATATATATATATATATATACATACATACATACATACATACATACATACATACATACATACATACATACATACATACATATATATATATATATATATATATATATATATATATATATATATATATATATATATATATATATATGATATTTCATATTTTTATCAAAATATATGATATATCATATTTCTATCAAAAACATATATGTCTTCATCTTAATATTATATCATATATTATATTATATAATATATCATATTTCTATCAAAAACATATATGTCTTCATCTTATATTATATGATGAATTTTATTATATGATGAATATTATATGATGAATTTTATTCATCATGCTTAACTTAAGGTTTTTCTATTATATTTGGTTTTGTATTGGTATTGTTGGATTTGTTGTTTTGTTTATTTTTACCCTTGAATTTTTTTTTTTTTTAAAAGCTTTTTTAAGTTTTTTGATTACTTTTCAAAAATAAAGATTCCTTTTTTTTATTAATACTACATTTAACTAAACTAAAAATTATTAAATCAAAAATCTTTTAGTCCTCCTGAATCTCCGATTGATGATGCTCCAGTATTTAATCCTCCTGAACCAGATAAAAAACCTACTGATAAAGAAAAGACTAGGGAAAAGTCTAAAGATAGAAAGAGGGATCGCTCTAGTGAAAGGTTAAAAAAAACTAATTATTGTTTAGTTGCGATTTTAATATATTTGTATATTTTTAATATTGTTTTTCTTTTATAGGGATCATGTTAAAAATGAAAAGGTTAAAAAAGATAAGGATCCTAAAGCAGCAAAAGAACGAACAATTGAACCTTATGATGTAGAACCTCCCACAGCTGTTAGTCATTTTACTTGTTTTTTTAAATCTTTCAGCTTTTTTTTTTTTTTTTTTTTTTTTATGTATTATTTTTTACTTGTTTATAGATTCTTGACAAAAATATAGATGTGAGGAGTTCACTTAGAAAAGAATCAAGTAAAAATGTTCCTCCCACCAATGATTACAGGGAACCTCCAAATGGGTATAGACCACCAGAATATAATGAGTTCTTGAAGCAAGACTATAGAGAGTCATTTAGAGACAACAATAGAGACTCTGCTTCAACAAAAAAGATTAAAGATACTGTTTATGAACCAGTTTCATTAAAAATTAATGAGAAAGATCTGTTGGAAGAAAATGTACCTGTTCTTCGTGATCCAAACTATGTACTTCCAAAACCAATACCTGATTCTCCTCCTACAAGAAGTCCACCTGAAGCAAGGCTGGTTAATTCAGTTAGGTACTGTTAAATTTAATTAAAATATTTTACTATAATTTTACAATGATTTTTAATAATAACTTAAAAATATTTTTAAATTGCAGAGTTTTTCCAACTGAAATAAAAACAGAAGTTTCGATGGATGAGAAGATTCGCTCCTTAAAGAAAGTTGATCCTGGTGAAGACCATTATGATAGTCCAAAGCGGCCTGTCTACAAAGAGCCTGAGCAGTTACCGTCATATAGAACTAACCAACCTGAGGAAGTACCTACAAAAGTTCTTACATTGCAAGAAAGAATGAGCAAATTTCAGCAAAAAGTTACATCTCAACCACCCAAGGTTTTATAATTGTTTTATATATATATATATATATATATATATATATATATATATATATATATATATATATATATATATATATATATATATATATACACACACACACATCTTTACACAATTTATTTTTTAAGTGGTTCTGATTAAAATAGAGTTATCCACATTTATATTTTTCATAATGTAATGGGAAAATATAATATGATTACTTTTTTATCCATAATCAAATTAACAAAATTTGAACTAAATGTTGAACATGATGAAATTCAGCACCTTTTAATCATTAATTACTCAAAAACTTCTTGACAAATTTATAAATCTTTTTTTGCACAAGGAAGCTAATGTGTTGTTGTTTGATTGTAATGGTAATAAGTATTGGTTATCATTGTTATCGGATTAAAATGAGTAAACAAATATTAAATCGAAAAAAGTTTTAGAAAACTTTCTTCAAAATCCTTCATTGTCACAAGTTGACATTTCAAAATTAATGGTGTTTCTTGATAATCAGTTGGATTTATTTTGCGGCGATATAAACAGACTCAATCTATTGAAAGATAAGCTGGAAGTGGAAAAAAAAAAAGAATTTAAAGATAAATATAAAGCAAAATCAGTTGTTCGCTCCATAAAGGCAAATTTATGTGATGGAGAAGTTAAAGCAATTTGTTGTTCAAAAAAGCTATATAAACTTTTAGAATGAGAGAACTTGTGCATAATTGAAGACGATGAAACCTATTGCAAAAAGGATTTTTCACAATTGCCAGGGCAGCAATATTTTTATCAGTCGAAAGGTAGATATGTTGCCAAAAAATTCAAGTATATTCAAACTGAAAAATTTGCTCCCAAGTTCCTTATTTGGCAAGCAATCTGCTCCTATGGTTTAAAAAGTGCACCATACATTACTCGTGAAACTTTGAACGCAGATTTATATATAAAAGAATGCTTAATGAAATGCCTTTTGCCATTTATTAAAATAGCATGAAATGCTCACAATATTTGAGCATTTCATGCTATTTTAATAAATGGCAAAATCACAATATTAAGAAGTCTCTACAATGGTATGAACAAAATGGTGTTGAATTTGTTTCTAAGGAAGCAAATCCTCCAAATTGTCCTGAGCAGCGAGTTTTTGAAAGTTTTTGGTCAATTATAAAAGAAATCTTATTGAAAAGCAAGAAATAAGCTACAAATAAAAAAGATTTAAAAATAAAATGGATAGCCGCCTCAAAATAAGTAACTCAAAGCAAGATCCAACAGATGATGTCAAATACTTGCTAAAATATTCAGTTTCTATCTAAGCATCCAATAAAAAATGTAAAAAATTATTGAAATAAATAAATAATTCAATTAGCTTCATTGTGTCAAAAAATTACAAAAATCTGTTAAGTATTTTTAGATTAATTAACAATTTAAGGATGCTGAATTTCATCGTGTTCAATCGATAATTATCAATATTTTCTAATAAAAAAAATTTAACAATTTGTCAAGCTCTAACAAACATTGGACCACCAAAAATTGGATGTTTTAAATATTATTAAAATTCAAAAGTTTAACTCATTTTTTAATTGGATTATTATTTAGGCTATACAGAAATTGAAAAAAATTAATTAGAATATTAATGCAATTAATTTTTTACTTCGTTTTTGTATTTAAACATACTTAAAAAGTTTACCTACAACTTTTAATCTATAAATTTTTTAGTTCATAACAAATAAAATACGTGTATTTTATTTTCTAGAGTAATTAAAAAATATATATGTAAGAAAAAGAGGCCCCTAAAGATTTTAATGCCTAGGGCTTCAGTTTTCTTTAATCCGGTGCTGCTGCCAAGCAGTAAAACAAATTTAACAATTTGTCTAACAAACACTTGTTATTTGAATTAGTTATTATTATAAACATCATCAAAAGCATCAAAGCAAGCTAAGAAACAAAGGAAGCTTGACTTTGATGGGCAGCAGATAAATCAATCAAAAACAGTGACTCCAACAACAACAACAGCACCAAACCAAGTCAAATGTAAAAAGTGCCCGAATGTTTTGAGTGAAGTTTCAGCAAGTCAGAAGAGTAAATAATATCAGTGCGGAAATTTAAAATGCAAGGTTTGGCTTTGTCAAACATGCATTCAAAGTGATTCAAAGGGACGGAGTTAAATTATACCAAGGAGTGCAGCACTAGTGACAACTCAACCTTCAGAAGATTGATATCATCACATAAATAAAAATACTTTCTTTAACAATTGGTTGTTTTTTTAATTGTTATCATTGGTTGCACTTTTTAATAAAGTATTCTTTTAATTAACCCAACAGTTTTAAACCCATCAATTTGCATATTTCATTCTCCACAAATATAGGATAGAATGAACTAAATTTTTTATTCCAATTAAATAAAGCCTAAAAAACTTTTTAAAAATCAATGTTTGATTTTTATATATTTAAATAAACTTCAACTTAAAAAAAAGAATTAAAAATATTTTTCCCTTTTTTAAAAAAATAAATTAAAGCTCATAACTATTACATTTAAACCGGGATTTGTTAAAAAATTAAACATACATGAAACGATTTATCATCTGTAGGTTTATAATAATTTATGATTACTTAAATTGAATATGAACATAAGTTGTGTACATGTTTTTTTTAACATGAACATAACTTGTTTAAACAGTTGGGAATCCTTTTAAAAAACCTAACCCGGGAAAAAGATAATTGTGACAAAACATCTACTCTAATTGTGGGTGCGGATAGGAGGAGCTTGTAAAGCTCGAATGGTCCTTTTTTTTAGTGGTAGTATCAAAATAAATTCAGTTTTGATCTGTGAAACAGGTTGTCTCTGATTGTCTCAGTTTCGATCTGCAAAAAACAGGGTTGTAGTATTGTCATAGAAGTACACAATATCTACATACATTTATAAGATTTAAACAATTCATACCATTAATTACAATTTTGTATACAAATAACTGTGATTTTTTAATTTTAGTTTTTAAAACTCCAAAGACAGAATCAGTAATTTTAGATTATTTGAAACTAGGTGTAATATGATATCAAGTCAGTACAGATTATCTGAAATTGAGTGAACTACATTAGTGGTACAGCAACTAAAAGTTTTACTTTTAGTTGTTGTACAACAACTAAAAGTTTTACTTTTAGTTGTTGTACCACTAATGATTACTTCGAATTTAAAATTTACAGAAGTCATATTGACTAAATTTAGGCTGGAAATTCTTTTTATAACATTTTAACTAACTTCGCTTCCTTCATCTTGCTTTCCTGATTCATATAATTTGCAATCTTTTAAGTTGTCTGTCAATCGTTATTTTGCTCTACAATCTTCATCTTTTCTCTTCCAGTAACTTCCAACACTAATTAGTGGTTGCTTGCTTATGTTATAAAAAAAAAAAATCTTTTCCGGCTCTAATTTTATAAACTGATCTTAGCACATCCTTAATATGACTAAATCTTTTAGTTTAATAAAATGTAAAATTGTTAATTGATTTACATACTTTTCATCATATTTTTATACAATATTAAATTTAGGTTGCTGTTCCACAAGATGAATCACCTCCTCCTCGACCATCTGCTCCGAGAAACTATATTATTGATACAAGAAATCAGCCTGGTTCACGTCAAGAGCTTTATGCTCAAAATATTTATAAACCAACAACTCAGTATCCTGAAGTAAAACAAGTGTTATCAAAATCAAATCCAATAGTAGAGCCTTATGCAACAGTAAATTTTGCTCCATCAGTTGAATCATCTGTTCCTAATTATGATATTGTGAAACCACGTTCTCAATTAACTACTAACCTAGATTATGGCAACTCACGTCAGGAACAAGAACCGTCTTATCTTAATAATTCTGACTCACACTACAAGCAACCTTCAAAATATGAGGGGTACAGCATTCCTTCATCTAATTATAAAAAACCTTCTAATGATGACTATTATCCTCCATATAAACCTCCACAAGATAAAACTAATTACCGAGACGAAGAAGGGTACTAACATTGACTAATATTTACTAATGTCAATATTTGTATACATGTAGTTTTTATTACTTAGGGATTCTTTTTTTTAAGTTTGTAGCTTTACATTTAGTGATGATGAACCTAAAGTTATTGCAACTGCAAGAGGTTGGTTTGATCATCGTGGAGGTCTTCTAGAGTCTTCAGAAACAAATGTTAGTATATATATTCCTGCTGGTGCTTTACCTGCTGGTCGGCAACAAGAAGTTTACTTCAAAGTATGTCAAGACAGCAAGCATATGCCTCCTTTAGATTCAAGTAGCGGTGAGTTTTTAAATTTCTAACAAAACTGCAGTGAATCTTTAATTAGCAGATACATATTATTAGGAAGTCAATTGTATTTGATGTTCTCTTTAATGCTTTTAATCCTTAAAATAAATCTCAATAATTAGTAAAAGCAGATGGTGTTATAAAGAAAAGCATTCTCGTATTAAGAAAAATTTTAAAACTTAATATTTGTTAAACATAAACACATAACACTGCTTTGTTTCTTTTTAATACCATTGAAGTGTCTAAAATATTTTTTATTAATTCTTTTATTGTTGATGATACTGTTAATTATGTTAATAATATTGTTAATTATGTTAATAATATTGTTAGTTATTGTTAATAATATTGTTAATAACGTTAATATGCGTTTTTTTTTTTAATTCATAGGTGAAACTTTATTAAGCCCTCTTGTTATGTGTGGACCACATGGTCTTAAGTTTAAAAAGCCAATTGAGCTGCGACTTCCTCACAAAGGAGCAACTAGTGATGGAATGGCATTTTCGTTAAAGTCTTCAGATAGTACAACAGTAGGAGGAAGTGGTAAACTTATAATTTTGAAAATATGTAATTATTTCTTATTAATCAAACTATAGTTATTTAAAATTCAATTACTAACAACCGGAGTTAGGTACTGAAATCCTAAACAGTAATCATTAAGAAAACGATGTAACTAACTTCTTAAACTCTTAGCCATGGCGATTTTGTTAAGCTTCAATTTTGTTTTGGAACTCATCCTAATAATTTATAAAGGAAAACGAATGTTTTTTTTGTCAAAAAAAAATATATATTTTACACTTCAAGTTTGTTTTCAGAACATTTTAAATTGATAGTGTTTGCTGTAAAACAAGTGTGCCTCAATGCTTATGAAATAAAAATAATTTTTTAAAAGATTTATAATAGTATTTATTTTACAATATTGTATATTATATAGTTCATAGAATTATATATTTATACTTGTTTAGTGTTAAAATAGGACCGGTGGAACAATGATGTTTATACAAATAAACACTTTTACTAAAGCGAAAAGTTTTTGCAACAATAGCTTATGCATTTAACTAATTTTTTTTTTTAATTGCTTTACAAATCTACGCTAAACCTTTTTTTATATTTGCTTAGGACCTGGACATTGGAAAAATGTAAAACTTGGTGGAAGAGATTTAGATTCTGGTCGAGCTTATCAAGTTACAGATGATACTGTTTCAGTTCTTGTCGATCATTTCTAAAGGTATGTTTTGCAATAGTATTTCTAAACATTTTGTTGAAATAAAATTTAAAGTTGTATTGGTAAAATTGTTTTAATTTATTTTATAGCATTTTTCGTTGCCGTCAGTTTTGTTACTCTGATTTTAAACTTCGATCGAATTATTTGTTTATAGTCAAAACATTTGTACAAAATTGTCCTCTATTTTTATACGTTTCCGTCATATTTATTATGTACGGATTATTTATTTCAAATTCGCTGAAACGGTTTAAAGTCTAAACACTACACCAAAAAGTGAATGGATTAATATCTTACACAACGTGGTACACAAATGTGATCAGAAAACTTTGAAACATACTATAATTTATACATTGCTAATGCGCAAACTAACTGAATGATTATTGCTATCTGATCATGTTTTTATTTCTGTAAATAATTACTAATCATAATTTTGTATTTTTGACAAGATTTTCTTTCTTAATTGACAATCCTTGTGCATTTTTTTTTTTAGGATTTATTGATTGTGATTTTATATTTCTTGCTATTTTTGTACGTTTTGGTTTGAATACTTTTGTAAAATACTTCTTTAATTTGGCTAGCAATGGGATAAATTGTTTTGGGGTTGATTTTTAAGTAATAAAATGGCATAATTAGTTATATTAAAATTTAGTTATCAACATTTTATACACATTAATTATTTTGTATTTCTTTTATTTATATTTCTTTTTTTTAAATCTTGTCAATTCATTTTCATAATGTAAATTTAGGTGTGAGTATATTTTAAAACCTTTTAATGTTGTTTTTGTTCTTGCAATGTTTTAACGCAATTTTATTTCGCTGAAAATATTGGTATTGTTTGTTTTGGATGTTAACGTCAGAGGTTTGATTTGACCTGTTCCCAGTGTATATCCTTAAAAACAACCATGGAAGAAAAGCTTTTTCTAAACTGGTTTAGAACATGTGATATCTCAATAAATAGTAATTCTAAACTGGTTTAGAATATATGATATCTCAATAAATAATAGATTTTGAAATGTTTTTATTGAAAAAATTGCGTTAGAATGTTTTTTTAATTTTTCTAAAGAAAAACATTTTAACAAAGCCGAATTTCCCATTTTAACAAAGCCGTTTTTCCGTATTTCCTTTCTAAATCGAAACTCAGGTTAAAACTCTCCCTGCTGTTGAAAATCAATCATTTGCGTTCGTAAACGCAATTTAAGTTGTGAACTATGTATGTATATTTTCAAAACTAAAACTTATAATTTTTTGCTTTTTTTCAATAAGTCCGCCATTGCGGTAGTTAAAATAAGCTGCTTTCCGGATATAATTATCATTTTCCAATATGACGCCCGATTTTAAATTTATGTACTTGTGTAGTTTGCTTGATAAAGGTACTAGATCAAAATTTTTAACACTTTCAATGCCCTCTGTAGGTGAAAAAAGTGTAAAGTTTGCCCTTCAGTTGTTACAACTACTGAAGGCCAAACTTTAGTCATCTAGAATGCATATCTTTCTAACTGGTCGGAGATTATAGCAAAAATACTAAATATGAATTAATTGATACTTTTTGATAAAAATGTTATCACTGAGTAATAAATTTTGTTGCATTATGATGCATAAACAATAGAATTTCTCTGCTAATAATTTAAAGGCCAATTCTTTTAACTGTGGAAACTTTTCTTCGTCTATCCAATAATTTAAACCATAATTGTTTTTATCTGTAGTTGAGAGATTAAAATAAAATATTTTTTTTTTTGAGCAGCTTCTACAAGGGAGACTAGCTCAGCTTGTACGAGGGAGACTTACTCTGAATTTTTATGACATCATATAGCAACTGAAGTTACAAAATTTGAATTTTGTTATTATATTTTTTCAATTTATGTCAAATAAAGTAATATGTACAAAGATTGTAACTCAATTATATTTAGCTTTGATCTTTCATTTTTTTAGAACTTGTTAGATAAAAATCAAATGTAAGCAAAGTTGAAGGAATGTTTCGTGCCAAATTAGAGCTAACATTAACAAAAAAACTATTTTTTCAGCTATTAGCATTTTATCACAAATTAAAATACCGTCAATGAAAAATTTTTATTGACGGTAAGTTCATCATTCACAAAAAAATATTGAAGTTTACTGGCGGATCAACAAAAGCTCTTAATTCCCATCTACTTCATTTGCTTAAAATAAATTTAAAAGCAGAACTAGCACGTTCTCTGACATCGGAAGAAGAACCACAAAGTTAAAAAAGTAAAATTAGTTTTTTTTTCCATCGAATATTAATAAAGAAGGCTGTTTGTCTAAAGTGCTTGCAAGATTAACAGTTAAATATGGTATTTCCATTGATACACGAGCTGGGCTGGCTATGAGGCGATTTGTCAACATACCTAAATCTCCAAACACTGTTGAAAAATTGGTACTAGATTTCTCTAACAATATAAAGATCGTTATAAGAAATGAATTAAGACAAAAAATTAACTGTGGAACTAAGTTTACCATTTCTTTTTTTATAAGTGGACGTCGTCGAAATACCCGTTGTTTGAATTTAAACTATAGACACTTAATGTTTCTTATTTTATTAGGTTTTCAATAAAATAAAAAGTCGCTTAACTGATAATAGTTTAGTTGGTTAGAGCTTCTGCGAGCATATTTTTTAAAAACAAAATAAATAGCTTTATGTACAAGTTTTATTCACTTTACAAACCCTGTCATTGTATCAAGTGCCATATATATATATATATATATATATATATATATATATATATATATATATATATATATATATATATATATATATATATATATATATATATAAATTTTTTTTATCTTCACATTTTTCTCGTTGTTTACAAAGATTAACAATCAAGGCTTCTGAACGAAGATCATAATGATCTTATCATCAGAACCTTTTACAAATTTTTTAAAATCAATACATTAACATAACTAAAAAACTACAATAAATCGTGATATAAGTTATATATAATAAAAAATCTGATCATATCATCAGATCTTATAAAAACGTAAATATATAAATACATATATATACATAGTAAATACAGTAATACATTTCTTTTTTTAAAAGGCAAGAGAAAACAGTCTTACAATTAAAAAGACAAATACGTGATTGTTATAAAAAGTATTTAAATATATCATCAATAGATAAAATAAAATTTTTTAATTTACTTTTAAAGATCGGAAATGTATTGGATATATTAAAATTAGGTATAACAATTTAATTCCAAATATAGGGTGCTCGAAATGTAATGCAAAATTTGTTGGATTTTGTTCTGTAAATAGGTTCATGTACAAAATTTTTATTTTTAAGTAAATATTTATTGATTGGGTTTAGAGAAAAAAGGTCTTTAAAGACAGGTAAAGTTAAATCGTTTTTCCACATGTAAATAAATTAAAAATGTTATAAACATTGAGCTCGTAAATATTAAGTATTTTCATCTCCATAAATAATGGTTTGGAATGAGTAAAACGATCCGCAAAATTAATCAATCGGATCGCATGCTTCTGACGGCGAAAAATACATTTTACCTTACTTTTTTTGGTGCTTCCCCACGCTATGTTGGCATAATTAATATAGGTATGAATAAATGAATAATAGAGTTGGGTTAAGGCTTTTTTGTTTAAATATGATCTAGATTTATATAAGACTCCGTTACTTTTAGATATTTTTGAGCAGATATTTTCTATATGCGGTTTCCATGTAATGTTCTCGTCGAGAACCACTTCTAAAAATTTAGTAACAAAATCTCTTTTTATTTCAACTATCAATAAATATTTTGGGTAAATTTTGGGTAAATAGCGTTTTTTAGAGAGTGTATGGGAAAGAACCCATTTGGTTTTATTAATGTTAAGAGTTAACTTGTTACATTTGAACCATGTAGATATGTTTTTAAGTTCATCATTCATTGTAGAAAAAAGTTTGGATATGTCATTATTAGTCAGGAATAGTTGGTGTCGTCGGCAAACATGATACTCATTAAGTTTGAGGCTTTATTAAAGTCATTTATATAGAATAAGAACAAAAGTGGCCCCAAGATAGAACCTTGGTGAACACCACAGGAAATATTTAGCAGATGGCTTTGGTTATAGTTATAAATAAAAACAAATTGTTTGCGGTTTGATAAGTAACTACAAAGCCATTTTATAGTTATATAGTTTAATCTGTAGTGTTTTAGTTTTTTTATGGATTTTTTCAAGGATTTCATGGTCGACAGCATCAAAAGCCTTCGACAAGTCAATAAAAACACCTAATGTAAATAGGGATCTTTGACAGGAATTTGAGATTTCTTGTTCAAATTGGATGATTGCATGTTAAGTAGAATTATTTTTTTTGAAACCAAATTGATTATTATAAATAAGATTATTGGAGACAAGATAATTGTATACTCTATTGTACATAATACGCTCTAAGATTTTTGAAAAGGTAGAAAGGATAGATATAGGGCGATAGTTACTGATATTGCTACAGTCTCGATCTTTCAAAATTGGAATAACTTTTGCAATTTTTAGACGATCAGGAAAAACTCCTTGGTGGACAGATGATTTATAAACTTTATAAAGAATATTTTTGAGATGATCAAAACACTCGATAATTATGCCACCATTAATTCTATCAGCTCCGATAGCTTTTTTTTTTAGTGATTTGAAGGCGGTTTTAAATTCATCAAAAGATAATTCTGAGTATATTTCTTTGGAACAGTTGCAATCATCCATTGGTACTAAGACGTCATTTATTAAAGGCGACTGGGGTAAAGGGAACTTTATTAGCTAATTTAGGGCCGATTTCGATAAATTATTTATTAAATTCGTTAGATATAGCTTTTGATTCATAAACACTTTTGTTATCAACTATAATCATTTGAGGGAGGGAACTTGAGAATGTTTTTTGATTGCCAGTAATTTCATTTATTACTAGCCAAGTGCGCTTAGAGTTATTTTTAAATTTGTCTAATATTCTAGAGTAATAATTTTATTTTAAGCGTTTACGAATTTTTTTGAACAACTATTTATAATCTTTGTATATTTTTCATTTTTGGACAATTTCGATTTAAGATATTTTATATACAACTTCTGTTTTGTTTTAGATGACTTTTTGAAACCCTTGGTAACCCAAAGGTTATTAAATTTTTTTATTTTAACTATTTTTTCAATAATTGGAAAGTTTGAATCATATACGGCGTAAAATGTTTTAAAGAAGGTCTCATAAATGGTGTCAACATATATATATATATATATATATATATATATATATATATATATATATATATATATATATATATATATATATATATATATATATATATATATATATATATATATATATATATATATATATATATATATATATATATATATATATATATATATATATATATATATATATATATATATATATATATATATATATATATATATATATATATATATATATATATATATATATATATATATATATATATATATATATATATATATATATATATATATATTTTCGCCAACTATAGACACCAAAAAAAAAAAAATAAGGTCGGACAAAACGAGTACAACCAAATAATGCTAATTTAGTTTCTTTATATAAAAGTACTGCATTTTTTCAATTTAAAAGAAATAACTATGTAACTGTTTAGTGACAACGTTCTTCAAGTTTTATTCATCACAAAGTTCAACAATTGTACACAGAAATTAATAAATTAATCAAAAGTATTAAAAAAATTGATTTCCTTCTGGACAAAAAAAAAATGCAACTCCACAAAAAGTTTACCAAGCTATCAATATTTCGTTGCAAATCCTTTGTTGACGATCACAAACATGCATCTTCGAGGCATAGATTCGATCAGGTAATCAATGAAACTTTGTGGAATCGCTGCCCAGGCCTTTTGGATTTGTTCAAACAGTTGATCCTTATTACGAACACCTTCACGATTAATTCTGCGGTTGACAATTTCACAGGTTCTCGATAGGGTTGAGATCCGGAGATTGAGGCGGCCAATCCATCACCGATAGGTAGTTGTCTTGAAACCACTGCTTGACTACTTTTGCAGTGTGTTTCGGATCTTGTCTTGCTAAAAAAAAAACATTTTATTGGCAATTCCATTCAGCATGAGGTAACATAACATCTTTCAGGATATTTTTATACATAAAACGGTTCATTATTCCATCAATTTGATGTATTGGACCTAAACCGTTAGCAGAAAAATACCCCCAGACCATTATATTGCCTCCACCATGCTTCACGGTCTTATGGTAATAACGTAAATCGAGGCGTTTTCCGGCCGGTCGACATACACAGCAAATGCCATCGCTCCCAATGATGTTGAACTTTGATTCATCACTGAACAGGACAGTTCGCCATTTCTGCTCATTCCAGTCAATATGAGATGTAGCAAACAGGAGTCTTTTCTTCTGGTTCTTTAGTGAAATCAGCGGTTTCTTTGCAGAGCGTCGAGAAAACAATCCGCTTCAACAACACGTCGTCTGATTGTTCGGTCCGATACAGGCAGCTCTAATTGCTTTTGTTTCTCAACTGATGATATCCATGGATCCTTCTTGACGGATCTGACGATCATAGAATCCTCTCTAGAAGTGGTGGAACACGGTCTTCCACCTTTGTTATCTGCTGCCAACTTCCCTGTTGAACGATATTTGGAACATAGTCTTGATACGGTCCATTTTTTCACGCGATATTTATCACAAATACTTTTTTGTGACATTTCACTTACGTAATTGCCAATAATTTTTTTTTAGTTCCAATCCAAGACTGTCGGGAGCCATTTTTGCATTTAAAGTCATAAAAATAATAAAAATAATCACGCTTCTCAAGGCTTACCGTGTTACATTTACCTTGTGATGATACAATAATGCTCTGTGGAACACAACGTCTTGATTGGATGTGGACTGTATTGATGTAATAAAACACTTGTTGTATTTCACTTCTTGTATTGCTGTTCTTCGATAAAACACTTTGATAAAACTCACTTTGATAAACTTTATAATACTGACTGACTGACTTCCATATACTAACTGAATTACATGTTGGTTTACATGTTTCTTATATAGTAAAATGAACCTGTGTGAACCTGTTCTGGAAGATTCTAGATGCTTCTTTTCGATGCTTCTGGAAGCTTCTGGATGTGTCTGGATGCTTCTGAGTGTTTCTGGATATTTCTGGATGCTTTTGGATGCTTCCAGATGCTTCTTCTGGAAACTTCTGGAAGCTTCTGCATGCTTCTGGAAACTTCTGGATACTTCTTTTAATTATTAAAAAACTTCCGTGACGTTGACACGGACCAGATATAAGAAAATGAAACAAACCAAAAAAGTTTCACTTGTTTTGTCCGCTGCAAAATGGAGAACTAAAATTTGGTTGCAAATGTTTGGTCTAATACTGTATATATATATATATATATATATATATATATATATATATATATATATATATATATATATATATATATATATATATATATATATATATATATATATATATATATATATATATATATATATATATATATATATATATAAACGTAAGTGTATATATATGAAAAAAGAGAATATCTTTATACTATCATGTATAATATTGTATACTTAAAAGAGTGCTAAATAGATAAACTAGAGCTATATAGTAAATATGTTGCTGTTACCCGCAGTACCAAGAATTAGCTAAATGCTAACTTTTATAATATAATTTAATATTGCAACTCTGAGTTTCATGTTTTTACTTTTGTAGCAAAATTAAACTTTTACTACTTGCCTGATGATTGTGGTAACACATGAAGCTCAGAGTTGCAATATTAAATTATATTATAAACATTAGCATTTAGCTTATTCCTGGTACTGCGGGTAACAATAACATATATACTATATAATATATATATATATATATTTTTTGTATGTATTTAGGTGCTCCCAGAAGTCCTTACGGTCTTATCATAGAGCACCGCGGGAGAGCATTTAGCGGGAAGTTCACGCCTCCTTCCGTACCAATGTCGCTTGTTGGGCTAGAGCTGGCGTCGAACCTGGGACCTCTGGGTTCTGAGCCAGAACTCTAACCACTGCGCCACGGCTGCTCAATAAGATGCCGTTTAAGTCTTTACCTTCGATATATATATATATATATATATATATATATATATATATATATATATATATATATATATATATATATAAAAACAAAGGGAAAGCAAGTTTATTAAATCAAAAGAACGATTAATAAAAAAGTTTAACATACTTCAAAGTGAACATGCAAATGGAAAAGATATTGCGAGAAAAACAAGAAAATATAAAAGGTTTAAAACCCAGTTTTAAACCTTTTATGATACCGATATTTCCATAAGTCACAATGATTATCTAAACCTAGGTCCAAATTTTGTACCATCTTTAAAGTCGATACCATACATGGATATTATAACAACAAAAGTCACAAAATTTAAAGAAAAATGTTTTAATAATATTAAAAATAGAGAAAAAAATAAATAACAGTAGGGATGGCACTTTTACTTATTTTGATGTAAAAACGCGATTTACTTTTAAGTGTAAATTACTTTACTCATATTAAAATATATAATTCACTTACATATAAAAGTAATTATTTTTTTTATTACATAAACTATATTACAAGTAAAACTTAATTACATAAACTTAACTACTTAAATTCGTAACTGTTAGTTGAAAAAGTAATTTATTTTTACGAGTAGAAATAAATTATTTTAAAAGTCGTTTACTTTTTCTTGAAAAAGTAAATTACTTTTCCAGCAGCCGTATTCTCATCTCTCCGTTAAGTTTAACGGAACTTTTGTCTGAAATTTCATTACAATATATAAGTAAAGAAATGACAAAAACCTTATTTAAATTTTTAAAAATAAAACTAATACTTAGATAATAAAACATTTATTTTTAAAAATTTATATTTTTAAAGAACTTTTTTATTAATGTAGTTAAAAAGAAATTTTTTATTGACGATGAGAATACGGCCCCAGATGAGAATACGGCCCCAGATAAATCATTCAAAAGTAATTTACTTTGAAATGTAATTTCGATTTTACTTATTCGCGAAACTTACATTGAAAAGTAATTTATTTTTTATATGTAAAAAAGTTATTTTCTGAGATGTAACGTTATGTAAATGTAATATTTGAAAAATGTAACACTTACTTTAAAAAGTAAAATAAAAGTACATCATAAAAATAAATTACTTACATATGTAAAAGTAACTAATTAGCAAAGGCAACTTACATAAAAGTAATTTGAAAAGAAAAAAGATTTACTATTAGAAATAAAAGTAAAGCTTTTCTTTCAAATACTTATTTTACTTAGTAAGTAAGCAAAATGTAAATTATATCATTTACTTCTTCTTAAAACAAAGCGATTTTACTAACAATTTTTTAAAGAAGGTAGTTTATTAAAAGCATCAGTTGATGGGTACATCTGGGTTATACTACTCGGAATTATTCAGATGTATGTGGGCCGTTTTTGTTGCGGGGCATTACAAATTATACAAGTAGGGGTTAATATAATTAATAGGATAGATTTTTAAAAGTAGGACAGTGACGGCGAGGGCCCTTGAGCTATAAGGAGCAAAATTATTTTTTCGTTTAGACCAAAAGTAGATTATTGGTTCTAATTAAACATTTAAATGTGGTCGGGGGAGGGCATAGTTTTAACTTTTTTGTTACTTTTTAAATTATTTTTTAAGTTCCCCTAAGAACCCAGACAGCAAGTATATACTGGTCCGATAATAGCAAACCAATGCCAGCGAATTCTTTTAAAGCCCGATAAAGTTCCGTTCGTGTATTGCCAGTTTTTGGAAGCCGTAACATGGCCGTTGCGCAGCCTTTTTAAAATTGCCTGAGCTGGGTAGCAGCAAAAAAAACAGTAACGGTCCAACAAAGATTTGCCGAAGCAGAACAACAGACATTAAGCCGATACTGGCCCATCAGTGGTAAAATCAAATTAATAATGATATAAACAAGAGCTTTTGCGTTTACTGCGCAGAATTTTGCACCATCTTGGAAGTCGTTTTTTTCATTTTTCATACAAATATATCTTAAAAATTTATTGTTTAAAAAAATACTTTCAGGTGATTCTATATTGCGTACATAATAATTTTTAAATAAGTTATAAAAATTAATATTTATTCAAAGAAGTTGATGTTTTTTAAATAATTTCTAAATAAATCATTGTAATTAATTCTTTTGTTAAATAAATAAAGTTTAAGAAACTTAAAATCTAAGTTAGAGAAATATAAAACTTAATTTATGGTAAATGAAGAATGATTGATATAGATTAAAAAAACTGATAGAAATGTTGGTTTGTTAGAAAAGGAAATATATAAAATGTATGTATATTATTGCGCAGATTACTTGAAAAATTTTGCTTTATTTTATTATCTTTTTGTTGTTATAATCATAACTTTTCTGCAATATATTCTTATAGTTAAATAGGAATAATATAAAGATAACATTTTCTTTATAAATATAGTATAAGAATGTTATTGTGTTATGCAAAGTTGTTGACGTCAAAAAAGTATTTTGAAAAATGGATACCTAAGTATTACATATGATGCACTAAATAGGAAAAGTTACTAAGCCCATATATCTAGATTCAACATATAAGTGTTTTTAACAAAATGATTTGAAGAATTTGTTGTTGACTTTATTTATTTATTTTTTCTATAAGTTTATTCGTTATTTAATATTTTTTTCGCTTTCACAACTTCTAGTTATAAATGGTTTTATTTGTCAGCTATTCTATTTATAAAAAAATAATGTTGACCGTTTGATTTTTTGGATTGTTGTTTATATATCATTTATTGTTGTCTTTTATAATAGAATTTTTTATAAATATTGAAACAATATGATAATTTATTACATCCAAGTCATTAATAGTTTTGTATAGTTATATCACATCACCTCTTGATCTTCTAATTTTTAATGTGTAGAGAAAGGTTTATCAGTGAGTTTTTACATAATAAATCTTTTAAACTATAAACAAGTGTTGGAGTTGTTCAGTCGTAATAACATGTTTCCGTATATGTAAACTCCTTAATGGGGTTCAATATTCAAGGTGAGGTCTAAATAATAATGTTTTATTTCTTTTATCTATTAATTTCAAGAAGTGTTTGATTTGCCCCAATGTCAAACTATTAAAGTCATTTTTTCTATATAATTTCATTTTTAAAACGCTTTCATTAAAAGTTTTAAAAAATTGTCAGTAATGATGCTTTTAACCTGATTTTTGTTTTAGTATGTAGCATATATTTTTATATATTTCGTTTTAGTATGTA
Source organism: Hydra vulgaris (assembly GCF_022113875.1). Taxonomy (NCBI): domain Eukaryota; kingdom Metazoa; phylum Cnidaria; class Hydrozoa; order Anthoathecata; family Hydridae; genus Hydra; species Hydra vulgaris. Next base: position 47,064,017 of record NC_061160.1, on the reverse strand, counting down.
TGCTCCAAACTTTCTGCAACTATGATAATAAAACTCCATTCTATAGGTTTGATGACTTACCTTATTTTGTTAGATTTAATAGTATTAATGTATTATTTTTAGAGTTAACCTTTATGATCAAATATTTATTATGCATTATTTATTTGGCATTGGAGGTTGGGGGGGGGGGGAGATAAACGAAATGCTATAAAACGATATTCGTTAAGGGCAAGGAAAGCCGGTTAACCATAAACTAAAAGATCTGTGCACCACGAATTATGGAGCACACAGAATTTATTATTATTTGGGGACCTAAGTTACTGAAAAGAAGGTTATTGGCAACAGCCTTCTTTTCAGTTGCTTTGGTGGCCAAGCCGCCCAAATAATATTCTAACATATTTAAATAAAATAGTGCCTTTAAAATGATTTGTTATTTTTTTAAGAATTTTCTTTAAAATTTAACGTGAAGATGGGCAGTAGACTGTCCGCCATCAGTAGCCTATGTGGCTACAATGGTGTCTTTTCAGTAGCTTATGTTGCTTCAATGATGCTTCTATTACTCCCCAGACAGCACACGACTCCGGGCCAGAACTCTGGCGAATCATCGCACGCCATTGCGACTATATTTGCCACGGGCCATTACTGGCGCGATTCTGGCAAGCGACTCGAGCAACTTTTTATGTACGGTAAATCATCGTAAGTAGTCGCAGCAGCGTGCGACGAAATGCCAGAACTCCTGCGAGTAGTCGAAAGCCACTGCGACGGAATTTGATTTTGGGCCAGCACTAGCGTGATTGTGTTAGATACAGAGTTTTGGCCAAATGTCGTTTTGCCATGATTGCCATTATTAAAATGTTTTTTCTGTTATCCATGATGGTACTATAAAAGCGGAACTAAAAGTTTACAAGATATATTTGTTATTAAAAAAATATGTTATTTTTTCGTAAAAGTTATTATATATATTATTATAGAATATATATATATATATATATATATATATATATATATATATATATATATATATATATATATATATATATATATATATATATATATATATATATATATATATATGTTCAACATAATTCAAAACACAATAATTTATTGTCAGCATCACTGATGATGTGAGGAAAACTGATGAGTAATACAATAATATACAATAAAAGATCTGGTAGACCAAAATGTACCTCTATGCAGACTGACAGCTTGATTCATCACACTTGTACTAATTCTCCAATGTCATCATTCACAGTAATACAACACAACTTGCCATCCTCTGTTACTGTTTCCTCCAGAACTATCAGACGAAGACTATCCTCTGATTTCAACCTATATGCCCGGCGTCCTTCCATTAAACCTAGGCTTTCTGCCAAGAACATCAAGGATCGGATTGCTTTTTGTCAAAAGCACAAAGACTGGACAGCGTTGGATTGGGCGCAAGTAATGTTTTCAGATGAAAGTCAAATAAAGCAGTTTGCTCCTCTTCATTCTTTTGTTTATATACCTGTTAATCAGCGACTGAATCCCAAGTACACCAAATGCAATGTTAAACAGTGCCAATCAATCATGGTCTTGGCTTCAATTTCAACCAGAGGACAAGTAGGTATTTGGTTCATGCCTCCTAAAACAACCATTAATGCCAATGAATATCTGAAAATTTTGAAAAGCAATTTGCTTCAGTGGCTGCCTCTTTCTGGTTGTACAATCTTCAAGCATAATGGTGCATCATGTCACCGGGCAAAGGTGATTACTAAATGGCTTGCTGAGAAAAATATTCAGGTACTTTCTCCTTGGCCGGGATCCTCGTCTGACTTAAATCCAATAGAGAATTGCTGGCATCTGTTAAAGAAAAATGTAGCCGCTTTAAAGCCATCATCATATGATGATTTGAAAAAAAAGATAATGTTGGTTTGGTGCAATGAAATCACTCCTGCTTATTGTGAAAATTTGATCAATTCTATGTCCAGGAGAATTACTTCTGTGCTAGCGGCTAAAGGAATGCCCATAAAATACTGACATGACATGGACATTTTGTGTTTTATTTTACAAAGTATGTTGTACTTATTCCTAGTAATATGTTTTATATTGGAAAAAATTGACATGGTTGTTCATTGAATAAAATTTTCTTTTGTCCAGTACTATATATATATATATATATATATATATATATATATATATATATATATATATATATATATATATATATATATATAATATAAATATATATATATATATATATATATATATATACATATATATATATACATATATATATATATATATATATATATATATATATATATATATATATATATATATGTATATATATATATATATATATATATATATATATATATATATATATATATATATATATATATATATATATATATGTATATATATATGTATATATATATATATATATATATATATATATATATATATATATATATATATTTTTATATATATATATATATATGTATATATATATATATATATATATATATATAAATATATAAGTGCCGGCATTCAAAAAAATTTTTACTATCCTTATTTGATACCGGGTGAAACCTTTGACGTCTTTTTGTTTTGTTTTTGTTTGTTTTGTTTGGTAACGTCAGAACTCGTTCCACCGTAATTTTAATTTGTAATTTTTAAACGGTTTTTAAGTGACGAAATATACAATGGCTGATGATTGCCGAAAGGCATGAAACTCAGAGTTCCATCAAAAGTTGTTTTTATTCATTTAATATAAATAAATAAATATTGCTCTATTATTTAATAGTATTGAGCACTCTTAAACGAACAAGAGTATTTGTATTATTATTATTATACCATAATAATACATTTTCTATTTTGTATAAATTTGCTCCTACAAGTTGAGCACTCTTCTCAAGTCGTCAACAAAAATGGAAAAAATAAACTTGAAATATTCAATCAAAAATATACCGATCCCATCTGAAAAAGAATATAAATTAAAACTACTAAACAAAACAGAAATGCTCGTAAAGAAAATGAGATGGAAGGCGTTCTTTTTCATAAATAACTACCCAAGAAATGATTCAAATTATACAGACTACGGAATCAAATCATTAAAAAGCCCACCACAAATAAATGAAATGCGTTCTTTCGAAAAAGACCTTATAAACTTAGTTAAATCAATAAAATTTTGCAACGTAAACTGTAAGTTTCAAAATAATATGCAAAAAGACTTAAAATCCATACGTACCTCGCATAAAACATTAATAAAGGCAGACAAAACATCTAATTTATAATAACTATCTAAAGATGAATACAACAAACTGTTAACAAACGCAATTACTTCTACCAACAAAAAGTCGATGCTAGAATTAAAAGATCAAATAATTAAGGAAGGAAAAAACCTTTTAATCCACCATGAAGTGTATAACAATATTGAGATAAACGGATCGTCCAGCTGTTTTTTTACATTAAAAGACCATAAGGATAATTTTATTAACAACCCTTCAGTTCGCCTTTTAAACCCTTCGAAAAACGAGGTAGGAAGAATTAGTAAAGTTATTTTATCTAAAATTATTCACAAATTAAAAAATAAACTACAGTTGAATCAATGGCAAAGCACCCATTTTGTTTTCGATTGGTTTAAAAAAATCAAAAACAAATACCTTTGCAAATTTCTAATTTTTGATATAAATGATTTTTACCCATCTATTAGTGAAAACATTCTTACCAACGCAATCAGTTTTGCCGAACAACATATTATTATAAAAAATGACGATAAAAAAATAATATATCATGCAAGAAAATCTTTAATTTTTAATAACGACGAAGCTTGGATAAAGAAAAGAGGCGGATTATTTGATGTCACAATGGGAGCATTATATGGAGCTGAAGTTTGTGAACTAGTTGGTATTTTTATGTTGTTTCAGCTCTCTCAACATTACGATAAAAATAATTTTGGCTTGTATCGTGACGACGGGCTTGCTATTTTTAAAAACAAAAGTGGCCAGCAAATGGAAAAAATCAAAAAGCATTTTGCACATATTTTTAAAAGTAACAACCTACTTATCTCCATCCAATGTAATATTAAAATTGTCAATTTTCTTGATGTAACATTAAACCTGATTGACAGTTCTTATCAACCGTATTGTAAACCTAATAACCAACTTATGTATGTTCATTCAGAGTCAAACCATCCACCTAATATAATAAAAGAAATCCCTCGCACTATTGAGTTAAGATTATCAGATATGGCAGTAAATGAAACTGTGTTCAATAACTCAATTATTCCGTATGAAGAGGCTTTACGTAAATCAGGATACAATTCAAAACTCACCTACCAACCGCAAATAAACAAAAAACAAAAAAGACATCGCAAACGTAAAATTATATGGTACAACCCCCCGTTTAGCAAAAATGTTGAAACTAAAATTGGAAATCGCTTTTTAGCTTTAATTGACCAACACTTTCCAGTAGGACACAGGCTTCATAAAATTTTTAATCGAAACTATGTTAAAGTAAGCTATAGTTGCATGCCTAATGTCAAGTCTTTAATAAATACGCATAATAACAAAATTTTACATAGCGATAAAAATAAAACATCAAAAAAATGTAACTGCATAGACAAAAATATTTGTCCGTTAAATAACCAATGCCTTTCTAGCAATATCGTATACCAAACCACTGTAAGTTCTGGTGATCCTCAATGCAAAGATAAAGTTTATTTCGGTATAAGTGAAACCACATTTAAATTAAGATATGCCAACCATCTTAAATCTTTCAATGCACCCAAATATAAAAATGACATTGAACTTTCCAAAGAAATATGGGAGCTAAAATCGAAACATATAAATCCTGTGATTACATGGAAGATAATAGCACAATGTAAGCCCTACAATCAAGCATCAAAAGTTTGTAATCTTTGTCTCCGCGAGAAGTTTCACATATTATCATATAAAGGAGAAAACTTACTTAATGAAAGATATAAAATAATATCAAAGTGCCGGCATTCAAAAAAATTTTTACTATCCTTATTTGATACCGGGGCCTTTGACGTCTTTTTGTTTTGTTTTTGTTTGTTTTGTTTGGTAACGTCAGAACTCGTTCCACCGTAATTTTAATTTGTAATTTTTAAACGGTTTTTAAGTGACGAAATACACAATGGCTGATGATTGCCGAAAGACATGAAACTCAGAGTTCCATCAAAAGTTGTTTTTATTCATTTAATATAAATAAATATATATATATATATATATATATATATATATATATATATATATATATATATATATATATATATATATATATATATATATATATATATATATATATATATATTAGGGCTGTACCGGATTTCGGCTCCGGCTCCTGCTCCGGCCAAAATCCGGCCATTTTTACAAATCTGGCCCAAATCCGGCTCCGGCAAAAATTTAGCAAATCCGGCATAATTTTAGCCGGAGTTTTGAATTTTGTCAAATATTTATTACATTTACTTTGCCCGTGTTTACATGTATACCTAATATTTTATTTATAAAAATCAATTTTTTTTGTAATTCTATATTTTATGAACCTCATATTTGTTTTGGTATTTGTATTTATATTTCTTTATAATTTAATAAGCTTAGTTTAATTTCAAACAACAACGCAACAAAAAATTCTGAAGGGAAGACACACGATATTCTACAATG
>NC_061160.1:47040872-47053372 GCF_022113875.1 Hydra vulgaris | reverse complement strand
ATAATCATACACATTAATTACAAATTAACATGTCATGCAATCAATACTTTTGAAAACTCAAAAATGCGAATAAGAAACTTACTTTTTTATTTTTACATAAACCTGACAGACCAACATGAATGTGAGCTAAATCTATTTGCATAAAACATCACAACAATTAATTAAATAGCAGAACCACCTTCAAAGGACAAAAAATTTAGTTATTTAAGGAAAATTAGAGTTATTGGGAGGGGAGGTATTAATAAATAAAAAAGCTTAACTTGAATTTAAAAATTAGTTCATAGTTTTGTTGAGGGTTATTGAGTTATTCTGAGTTTATTATACATATTTTAAACTACTAACACCACACACTTATATTCTTAGTTCTGGAAGGTGCTACATAGAATTTGATTGTGTGAAAACCAAATCCCTTTGAGATTAACATTAACTTTATCAAATGTATGACCGTGACTTTTATTTCTAGTTAATGAGCATTGTTGATAAAGGTGTCGTTATTTAAATGATTTACTTTGATAACATTTAACATTCATGGGAAAAATGAAAAAACAACACAAAAATAAATTTACAAAAATATATTACAAAAAAAAAATGAAGTGGCTCAAAAGTTGTCAATTTCTTTGCATTTTAATATGTAAAAAAATTATTGACAACTTTTGCGCCACGTTGTCTTCTCCTCCCAGCATCCGCTCTATTTCCCGTGTTGTATGGGGTGCCATCCCTCCATCTAAAGGAGGGATGGTCGTCCCCATACAAACACCAGCGATGGAAGGCCCTCATAGATAGAGGGCCTGGATGCTGGGAGCGATACTTTCTGAAATCTTCCCATGACTTCGAGCCTGAAAAAAAAATTATATAAAAATACAACTATCTACCAAGGTAATACTTACAAAAAATCTACTGTAAAAAAACAATAAAAGCAAATAATGTAATAAATTAAGTACAAGTGAGCACAACAACTTATTTATTTTACTCACTAATACTTGACTTACATTAACTAATTAAACTGGAAAGCACATTTGTAGCTATATTAAAAAACAAAAGGTACAATAAAAGCAATCAATCAATGTAATAAGTCAAGTAAAGGTGAATATAACAACTTACTTGTAACAGAAGAAGCAGCAGCTAGAGATAAATAAAAGAAAGTTAAAAATGCAATAAAACCAGTTAATCCATAAATTAAGTCAAGTATAAGTGAATAGAACAACTTACTTGTAACAGAAGAAGCAGCAGCTAGAGATAAATAAAAGAAAGTTAAAAATGCAATAAAACCAATTAATCCATAAATTAAGTCAAGTATAAGTGAATAGAACAACTTACTTGTAACAGAAGAAGCAGCAGCTAGAGATAAATAAAAGAAAGTTAAAAATGCAATAAAACCAATTAATCCATAAATTAAGTCAAGTATAAGTGAATAGAACAACTTACTTGTAACAGAAGAAGCAGCAGCTAGAGATAAATAAAAGAAAATTAAAGAGTTGCATTAACTCATGTATACAACCATCATTACCAGGTTGTTCCATTCTGAATGACACTGCTGCATTAGGATCATAGATATACAGCTGACAATATTTGGGCAGACAACCTTCTGCAGGCCTTAAATTTCCAACACGATGCAAAATTTGCCCACAGACCCTAAAACAGAAAGGGCCATTATTTGAGGGAGGAGCTATTTCGGCAGTGAAGGAAGCAAAAGATAAAGAGGAATTATAACTCCTTATGTGTTTAAAAAAATTTTGATTTACAGCATGATCAACATGGTTTCCTGTCATTAAACCAGTCAACAATGGCGGATAAAGAGAAAGAGGAGCTAATACAACTTTTCCTGAATGGCAGCACAAAAAATGAGTTTCATTTAAAAACTTCTTTGCACTGCAATACTGACAATTATGGTTTAATTCTCCGAGGTAGTTACTCTCTATAGCAATATTATTTCTTGCTATGCGATGCATATTATACCTATTAAGTTCTCGCCTAGCCTGATTTCTTTCATTTTGATTACAATTTATTTCAGCTCGCCGGGGCTCATCTCTTTCAATTCGACGACGATTTATCTCAGCTCGCCGGGGCTCATCTCTTTCAATTCGACGACGATTTATCTCAGCTCGCCGGGGCTCATCTCTTTCAATTCGACGACGATTTATCTCAGCTCGCCGGGGCTCATCTCTTTCAATTCGACGACGATTTATCTCAGCTCGCCGGGGCTCATCTCTTTCAATTCGACGACGATTTATCTCAGCTCGCCTGGGCTCATCTCTTTCAATTCGACGACAATTTATCTCAGCTCGCCTGGGCTCATCTCTTTCATTTCGCAGCGGTTTATCAGTTATCAGCTCGCCTAGCCTGCCTTCTTTCATTTTGACGAAGTCTAATAATTTCATTTCTTAAATTATTAGACATAATTAGGCATCAAAGGAGTGTGTAAAAATGATGCCTAATATAATAAAAGTTGAAGTTTCTTTTTTAAACTTATCTAAAATAAAGTGTAAGCAAATAATACAGAGCATAATACTATAATCTATTATATTCTACCATATATAGCATTGTGTTAAGATAACATAGTTTTATTAAAAACTTAAACTAAAGTTATAAATTAATGTAATATTTTCAACTAAGTATTGTTTATATATTTATGGTAGTTGTTATTAATTATTGACAAAATATTATAAGTATTTAATCAAAAAAAAAACAAATGTAATTTAAAAAACAAATTTTTTACATATAAGAACTCATAAATAAAGCAAATTAAAAAAATTTAAGGCCTGTCAACTCAGCAAGTACTGCTAGCATGGAAGGATAAAATGTAATCATCCATCAACAAAACCCTTTCATTACTTTAAAAGGCATTTAACGCAAGATTTGCAATAAATAAATACAAAACTACTAAAAGAACCTCTATAAACAATCATATATTTGCTTCAAGTGAAGAAACTTGGAAATATTGAAACTTCTTTTACTATTTTAATTTTTTTTTAGATATTTAATATTCTAAAGAAAAAGGGACAATAATTTAAGGCAAAAAAATTAAATCGTCTATACATATAATATATGTATAGACATATTAATTCTATATATTTTATTGTGTGTGTGTGTGTCTATATATATACATATATATATAAATATATATATATATATATATACATATATATTATATATATATATATATATATATATATATATATATATATATATATATATATATATATAAAGAAAACATTCTCTATACAAAAAACCCTAAAAATTTAACAAAAGTTATTAAAACTTATGCTTCAACACGCTGTATACTTACTTTTATATATATAAAAAAAATTTGAGTTAAACATATTTAATGAAGAAAATCGAAACTCTTAAAAATTTTAATGAGGAGGAGCTGTTAGTAAAGCCTGCTTTTTAACAAAATTTATTTATTGTCAAAAGCATACATTGTTAAGAACAGAGGATAACAACATTAAAACACATTTTTTCAACAATATTTTTTCAACACATTTTAGAAATACACTAATTACAAACAGAATTAATTTATGTGTTTTATTATGACAATACACCACTCTGCTGGCGAGGACAATATTTTTGCTCTCAACAAAGCCAGGTGACATTATAGCAAAGTTGGCTAGCAAGGTCAACAATCTTGCTGTAAACTAAGCCCAGTCACAACAATTTGAAACCATGCAAACAACATAATTATCACTTACAAACTATAAACATATTACATATAACACACCACAAACATTGAAACATTTCATATATTTACACACTTACAAAATATAAACCCATATAACCTTAACACATATATACACAATAAAACACAATATAAATAACACACATATATAGATAAATATATAAATTAAGAAAAATATATAAATTTGAAACTTTACAAATACAACCTTATTTTTGTTTTTTGAAATACCTCGTAATAAATGTTTAACAACTTTCAAAAACAAACTATCAAACAATTTGGTTTTTTATACGGATTTTTATAACTTCTTTTAAATAAGGTATTAAACGATCTTGTTCTTTAACATGTAACATTGAGTTGACCGTGTGAGATGCAAGTGTTTTAAACACTAACTTTATCAAGAGTTTGACCTCTTGACCTTTGAAATGAGCAACGTCTTCTTGAGTCGTCTTTTAATTTAAAAATTACAGATTAATTTTATAAATTAATAAATTTAAATACAATTGACAAAAGACTAAAATGCATGATTTAAATAAATCACCTGACTTTAAAAGTTACTTAACTAATTCAATAACAAGATAATGTTCATCCTTTACTACAGAAGTTATCAAATAAAAATTGTTGATCTTATCACTAATTAAGCTGATGAAACAAAGTTTTTGATCTCATTACTGATTAGGCAGATACTGACAGATTATTAAGATTTGAAAGAGCCTCATTACGCGATTTCAGAAGTAAAGCAATTTATAAAAAAACTCAAAGGCCAAGTATGGTAAAAAAGTCCGTGTAAAGGTGCACGAATGGTGAGCAGCAGCAGCAGCAGCGGCAGCGTTAAGTTAAGTATTAATTATAAGCGATTATATATATATATAAACATATATATATATATATATATATATATATATATATATATATATATATATATATATATATATATATATATATATATATATATATATATATATATATATATATATATATATATATATATATATATATATATATATATATATATATATATATAGATTTAAGTTTAACAGAAAAGATTGTTAAATGGTCAATTAATGTAGCACATAAAAACAGATTTACAAATTAACTGCATTGATGCAAAGTGAGAGATGAGATTTGCCAATGACAAAAAATCAAGCGTCAAAAAATGGATGAAAAAGAAAAAAGAAAGTTAGAGTGTGAGCTATCCAAATTGAATTTTAACGAAGTTATTAATTTATGCAAGCGGTTGTCCAATGACCAACTGTTTGATTTAGAAGATGTCATGTCAGATAGAATTGTTCGGAAGAAACTAGAACATGAATGGTACAATTCAAAAACATGCAAAAGTGTTTTATATAGCGACAGAGTAGAAAAAGTTAATAAAAGAAAAAAAAACTTTAGGGGCCATCCATAAAGGATGATCCAACATCACAAATTAAAATAATTCTAAAAACAATTTATTTATCTAAAAATAATAAATGTCTAAACAGCACATGATTGTTGTTTAGATATCTAAATTGCTAATAAATTGATAAAGAATTCAAAGTAAAATGCATATGCATATTTTCTTTTTTTAAAATTAAAATCAAAAGCGTTCCTCTATAATTGTATTTATTTTTTTTGAATTTAATTTAATTGTATTTAAGTTTTCTTTTCAAAGTAGAAAAAAAATAAAAATGTATATTTTTTTAACTGAGTTTTTCTAATATCTTTTAAAATAATTGTTTGGCTTTGATTTGAGTCTAAGTATTTGTTTAACAGTACCAATTTAAAGTTTTATGGTTTTATATTTTCCTAATTTTAGTATATATTAATGATCTACCAAAAGCTTCTAACCTAATGACTATTGTGTTTGCTGTTGATTCTAACCTATTTTTTTCTCATAATAACATTATTACACTTTTTAGCAATATGAACATTGAACTAGTCCGAATGGTTTAGATTAAACAAATTCTCACTAAATATTAATAAAACTAAATGGATTCTTTTTCATCCTTATGGTAAAAAGCACCAGCTGCCTAGCAACTTACCTTTTCTATTTATCGATATCATAGTTATTAATATACTTTTAAATTTTTGAAAATCCCTAATCTATATTAGTATATGTATATATTTAATGTACATTCTTTTTTATTTATTTCTTTTTTATCAACAAGCAATTATTTAACATGTTTTATTTTAATGAATTATTTAACATGTTTTAGTTTTTACGTTTTAGAACTCTTATATTGTAATATTGTATGTTTATTTATAATATTATATTACGAACTTTATATACTTTTATTATTAAATTTAATTTTGTAATAAAAAGAAATTGAACAAAAATAAATAAATATAAAGAATGAAAACATTGAAAAAAAAAATTAACAAAAAAAAAAAAAAAACGTTCAACAGCGGTTTTTCTGTGACAAGACCTGGGAGCGTATTCAGCAAACTTTTTTTTTGCGTAAGTTTGGCGTAAGTTCAAAACAGTGATCTCCGTATTCATGAAACTTGCGCAGTTGCGTTTAACCAAGGACGTATTAATAGATGGACGTTTAACCCATTGTTATAGATCTGAGGCGCCGCAAGTAAACAAAAACCTATGCGAGCTATAATTTTTAGCGTCATTTTTCTGAATAATTTAAAAAAGTATACCGACGTTTTTCCGATAATTTCGCTTTTCTAACTACTTTTTTTAAAAAGTACAATTACCTACAAAACTCTAACATTTTTTAAAAATTAATGCATAATAGTTGTACAGAAATAGCTCATCTGTTTTAAAATGTCAAATTTGATACGTGAGCGCTTTTTAATAAGAACTTATTATTAATAAAACTTAGACGTCAAAAATCATATTTTTGTAAAAAAGTGATATTTAGTTTGCAAGAATGAATACTGCAAAGTGAAACGAATTTTCTAGATGTTTTAGGTAAAACTGTAAATCATATATAGATCGAACTATAGATTACTTGTGGTCTCTATTCCCTACACTTAGTTTTCACTATTATTTTAAGTATTTAAATTTCTCATTTTTGTCGGAAATTTTGTCTCACTTACAATTTTGTTTTAATATTTTTCTGTGATTAACTCTTTTTTTCCATATAAAGATTTCGTTTGAGTTTATAGATCATATTATGAAAAATTTTATTTATTTAAAAACTTTTTAGATTTTTTAGGTGCAATGGAATGTTTAAATATTTCTAAGGCTAGACGAGACTATCGTTATTTTGACGTAAAATCAAGTAAAAATATTCTCAAGTTAAAAATAGTTCTCTATTGTTTTGCTATTGTTATTTGTAACAATGAATAGCGCCTTTTAAACAATACGTTAAACGTCCATCTATTAATACGTCTTTGGTTTAACAAAACTTACGTAAGTTTTTTCGTAACTTCTGTGCTAAAAAATCGGTATTCACCAAGCTGAAATGGTTGTCACCTAACCTTTTTATAAACTTGCTCAGCTCAATTTAAGCAAGAAAAGTTAAGTTAGCTATTAGCTGCCTTAACTTTGGCGTAAAGTTAAAATAACTAAATATTAGAAATAGTGTAATATTATTATGATTCATATATTGTCAGATTGATATAGAATTTTATTATAATATATACAATTCATGTATATAAATTGTATATACTATAATTAAGTTAACAATAATCATAGATATTAACACAAATAATATTTTTGTTAATATCTATGATTTTTATTATTATCTATTAATTTTATCTATAAATTATTATGATGCATTTATATTTCAAATATAAATGCCATTTATATTTGAAATACAAATGCATCATAATATTTTTACAACTTAATAACTTAATAACATCTTGATATTTGTTACGTATAAAGTGTTTACTTATTTATGTATGTTTATTTACATATATGTATATGTGTGATCGTGTATATGTATTGTGTGTATGCTTGTATATGTATACATGTGTGTATGTATATGTATGAATGTATGTGTTTTGCGTATATGTGTGTATGTGTTTGTGTGTGTATGTGTATGTTATATTTTTGTATAATATGATCAATTTATTATTATATAGTTGTAATATAGCATATAATAGGGCCCGATTATGTTTAAATTACATGCATCATGATGTGATATTATAAATAAATATTGATATAACATCTTTATGACAACCATTAAGATGTTATATTATTAATTAAGTTAAACCTAATGTATTTAATTTATTTATATATAAATATTATTATATTATTAATATAATATAACATCTTATGCAAAATAATAGTAACATTGTTATATAAAATAATATATTATAGTATATTGTATATTATTTGGATTATATTTTAAGAGATGCTGTATTGTTATAATGCAGTTATGATTTTGGTAATATATACAATTATTGAATTATTATATTCATAAAAAAAAAAAACTATGTCTTTATAAACATTAATAAAAACTATATATTTACAAAAAAGCAAGTATATCTTTATAAATATTCTATTTCACAGTTTTTTGTTATATGGTATGTGTCTCATTAAGTTTAACTATCATAGTTTATTTAGTTGTTTTAATAGCTTTATTTTGTTTTAGTTTAAATAGAAATTTGATTAATTTGGTCAAGATCAAATCTAGCGTTAAGCTCAATATACTGCGATTACTCTGATGTATGTGTTAAAAAATCTCATTTGTATAAAAATATATAGAAGTATATAAAGCCAACACATTAACAATGATTTGTTACCAAGCATATTGAGGAGCAACCCAATTTCTTTAGAAGCAAAAATGTAACTGAGAGTTTTTAAATTAACTGGGAGTTTTCAAATAGTAATTGGTAAAAGCTACTAGTCAATTCAAAAAAAAAAAAAAAAAAAAATTATTTTTTTCTATTTTTGAATTGAAAAAGACATTAGAATATAATCCTAATGCAGATTTTCTTTTTGCTTATTAACAGTCATGATTGCACCATTTAATCAGTCAACTACACCAAAAATCTATTTCAATAAAGTTCACCTACAGATAGATAGTGATGTGGAGCAATTCTTTGATCATCTCAAAAACCATTGGATGTCACAAGAGACGTGAAGCACTTCAGTGCTCCTAAAAATATGCTTACCCAAACAATATATTGCAAAATATATTTTAAGTGTAAGTTGCTGGAAAACTTTTACAATTCCTTAGGATTAAAAATTCCAGATGACATAAACTTTGAGGACAACAACGAAGATGATGTACACTATGTTCAGGTTGAATTAACACAAGTCAACCAATTCGACTTGGCATTGTACAAAGAACACTAATTAAAACTATGTTATTAAGTTGAAGGGGATATGGGGATATGGGGATATATATATGATTTACGTGATATTTGTGAATGAAAAAAATGAAAATTTTTTTATTATTTATTAATTGCATATTAAACAATTTAAAAATTTATCTGCCCTTAATAAACTTTTTGTAGAATAATCAATTCAGAATTCTCTCTACCTCTTTTTTTTTCAATTTGAAACTATTTTCCTAATATTTATATATTTTTTTTAAAATAAATATTCAATAAAAAGTATTTAGTTTTTACAGCAAAGTATATAAAAGTATTATTGTCATTTTATTAGGGTGTGAAAAATGTTAATTAGTAATAACCCTTAATTTAAATTAGTTAGAAATTATATGAATTCAATATAAGAAAAGTTTGTTTTATAAAATTACGAAAACTTGGTTTATTCAAACAAAAATTAACTTGGTTGATTTTTGCGTAAGTTTTTGCGTAAGTTTGGCGCAACTCGTGCGCAACCCTAACTTTACGGAAATGCTGCAAAACATTGGTGAATACCAAAACTACGATTTCCGTAACCTTAGTTGAGTTACGCAAGAGTTACGAAAGTTTGGTGAATCCGCACCCTGATGGTCTTCTTTGAGTATTCGCGTTCTTTATAATTATTTTTATTCTTTATTACTTAACGATATCTTGACTTGTTAACTTTTCTTTATTCTTTTTTATATTATTTTTATCTGTATCATAAATATTGTAATAAAGAACAAAAAAAGAAAAAATATATATATTTTCAAATTTTTAATAATTAGTAAATTCATCGGTATCGGCCTTTTCCCTTCCATCGGTATCGGCATCGGCCACAAAAGTGATATCGGTACATCACTAATATAAATACAGCAAGTGTTGTGACTAGCTAAAAATGTATAGGAAGTGTTGTGACTTGCATAATTAATACAGCAAGTATTGTGACTTGTATAAATAATGCAGCAAGTATTGTGACTTACATAAATAATACAGCAAGTGTTGTGACTTGTTAAATTTTATGATAGACGGCTCTGGTTTACCTTCATGTGATGTCTATCGTTAAAAATGATTAAAATATAGTTTCATTATTTGAATTAATCATTTTAATCATTCACTAAAAGCTAAAACAAAAATTATATTAAATCATCTTTAAAATAATTAAAAATTATAATTTTTTTATGTTAACATTTTACTTAGTATTTATTTTAAAACAGGAATTTTGTTTATTAACCGAAGAAAAGGGCTAGCTCGTTAACCATACTGTATGGTTCTTCTGTTAATGTGAGAATCACATGAAAGACAATAATATAGGTATTTGCTATACTTGGTTATAAAGATGACATGTTTTTACAGCCAATTGACTTAATTATAGCCCCATAACAGTAGTTTTATAACTTTTTTAGTAATATATAACCAATGAAATAATAATATTAGGTTAAAGGGGGAAGGGGCATTAGAATGCCTCTTTCCCCATTTAAACATCATCAACATATCTGCTATGAGTATTACATTCATCTTCCATATTTGATGGTTGTCTGATATGAATTAATTTTTAATTTATTTCCAATTTCATAATTTCATTTTTAAATTTATTATTCAAATTTTGAAAACAGTAATTGTATTTATTTTTTTTTAGAATGGGTGGGTGGGGGCATAGAAATACCACTTGTATACGTAAGATCTTGTATAACATAATTTTATATTGTATACTAATTTTACACATTTTAGTAAAGATATAAATATAAAATCAAGTCGTTTTTGATACTAGGGTGTATCAAACCACAACCACCACACCCACCTCTATTGCTAACATACACCTCTCATATATTTTAATGGTTTAGTATAAATTTAAAACAATTTTTTTAATATTTATATTGCTTATCTCTTTAAAAAAAACTTTTTTTCTGAAAAAAATGTTCAGTTTTAAGGTGGTTATCAGGTAAAAAAATAGCGATTTTTGTGAAAAAATGTGTTTTTTAGTTTATCAGCCAACTTTGTTTAAAATTTAATTGGCTTTTTAACCATATATAACAGGTTAGCTATCTTTTGGATGATCCAAAAGTAGGTTTGCGATTTTGAAGAAAACACAGACCAAGAATGTTTTTGATTTGCGCTATTGCGCTATTGCGCATGCGAAATTTTTGTAAACCTACTTTTGGATCATCCAAATTAAACTTTTTTAGTTAATGCTCAATATCGCTGATATACCAATTCATTTTTTACAAATTCTTAAATATTTTTGATAGTAGAGTGAAAGAAGACAGCTCTTCCATCGCTTTTAAACATTTTTTAAGTAATTTTTTTCTTTTATATTTTCGCTTTACTCTTTAGCAGTAAGTTTTTCGAATTTTTGTATATATAATATTTTTGTATATATAACATGTCAGTGACAGAAAGTTGCTACAACTATTTGATACAGCCTTTTTTAATTTTATCTTTATATATAAGTTCAATTATATATTTATATCAAAACAAAATTTGGATTGTTTGTATATTTGTTTAACAAATACATATTTCTATTTTTCTAGTTTAAACTTTTTAACAAAATAAATTGTGTCAAATATCGGATTAAGTATTTATTATTTTCTGCTTTAGCAGTATTTATAGTCCTCTAGTCTTTGATATTTAAGTAAGATGTGTAGAAGTTTTTTAGTCCTTTTTTTTTGCAAACAAAAATTTTTATATTTGTCTAATAGTGACTAATTTAAATCAAAAAAAAAAATATTTTGCAGATAAAATAATGAAAAGTTAAATAACTTTTTTTAAGAAATATTCTAGAGATATTCTTGGGAGTCCCATATTAAGAAATACTCTTTCAATTTGTAGTACACTTAATGTTCAACGAGAAAATTACAATAAAATAATAATAAAATAAAGCAAAAAGCATAAACTGTCAATAAAAATCCTCAAATCTCAAAAAATCCTCAAAAATCCACATTTAAAGTAAAAGTTTATACAAATTTTAAACTAATAGTTTAATTTTTATATTAGATTTTAAACCAAGTTTTTAATTGTTGTTATAATAAAAAGTTACTTAAGCTTTATGCAAGTATATATTTATGTATTTATTTTGCTTTCATAAATGATGCCTACCATGGCCATATTTATGGCACCATATCTTTTTGGTAATTTTGAATATTAAAAAAAACTAACAATTTGAAGTCAAGTGCTTTTACCTATATAATCCACAAGCACCCCGCTAATCAAAAATTCCAAGAACAATTTGATTAAGTGTTATATCCTGCTTGTTGCATTGCCATTTTATGGATGTTTCTTTTAATAGCGCACTCAATCAATAATTATCTGAGACCATCTAGACCAATCAATAGAAAATATTATCCAGACCAATCCATTGAAATGTAGCAAACTGTCATTGAAAGACTTGTCCTATGAATTTTTTGCACTATTTTTTATTTTATTTTAATAAAGTCACTCTTAGCGGAGCTGTAAGCCACCACTAATTAAGTTTCAGGTTAAGTAAAAAAAAAAAAAAGAAAATGATCGACAAAAAAACATCATCCAGATTTGACCAGAAATTTTTTCTGGTACTATACCAGTGTTACTTCTACAAAATTGTGTTGTATAAAAAAAA
>NC_061160.1:47028372-47035872 GCF_022113875.1 Hydra vulgaris | reverse complement strand
GTATACCGAGTCAAGGCTGAAGGTGGTTGGGAAATCTGTTTTTCCATCTTTATTAAAAAAACTTTATGATACCTCCTTTAAGCCAGCTCATTTAGTACAATCCTTTGCCAAAACTGGAATTTTTCCCTTTGATCCATCTGCTATAGCTTCTGACAAGTTAAATCCTTCTGAAATCTATGAACACCCTTTTTCTCAGAAAACAAATAACTATAATAATAACGTCCCTCAAAACATCGTTTTAGACACCAATGTCAATGATCAGAACGATACTTGTGAAAATTTTTCTATTGAATCAACAAATAAATACAATTCACAAAAAACTATAATATCAGTAGGAAAAGACTTAAACAATGAAAAAATAAATCAACTATCAATATCAAATGTAGATTGTTCTACTGGAAATAAAATCATTAGAGAAATAGTGAAAGAACAGTTAATGGCCACAAAGGGTGATGGTCGTTCATACAACAAACGACCTACAAAAAAAATAAAAAGACACTATGGAGGTGAGTGTCTTACATCAGAAGATGCATTTAAAAGATTAAATGATGAAGAAAACGAATGCTTTAAAAGAAAGATCAAGCAGCAAGGCAAAATACAAAATAAAAAAACTAATTTATTAGAAATAACAAACACAAAAGAGTTAAAGATGAAGTAGTTCACTTTACCCCAATGTGGGGGTAAAGTGAACTAGTGGACATGTTTTTTTTGAAAATATATTTAATATTGTAAAAGTAGCTTTTAATCTTAGTATTTTGTTTTATATTGTACCTAATACTTTAAATGGTATAAATTTTGAAAACTGCAAAATGTTTTGGCTTTTATTTTGAAAATATTTCCTTTAAATATCAAAAACAGTTCACTTTACCCCAGTTTACCCTATCTGTAATGATTTTTGCCATGTTTAGCTATAATGCGATAGACATGTGAAACAAACATCAACAGGAGTGGTACTCTTGTTGCTCACTGACAATCTAGATTTTAAAAAACCATCTATATATATATATATATATATATATATATATATATATATATATATATATATATATATATATATATATATATATATATATGTATATATATATATATATATATATATATATATATATATATATATATATATATATATATATATATATATATATATATATATATATATATATATATATATATATATATATACATATATATATATATATATTATATATATATATATCAACAGGAGTGGTACTCTTGTTGCTCACTGACAATCTAGATTTTAAAAAACCATCTATATATATATATATATATATATATATATATATATATATATATATATATATATATATATATATATATATATATATATATATATATATATATATATAGATGGTTTTTTAAAATCTAGATTGTCAGTGAGCAACAAGAGTACCACTCCTGTTGATATATATATATATATAATATATATATATATATATGTATATATATATATATATATATATATATATATATATATATATATATATATATATATATATATATATATATATATATATATTATATATATATATATATATATATATATATATATATATATATATATATATATATATATATATATATATATATATATATATATATATATATACAGATGCATCAAGCTTACCAACTGATCAGGGTTCTTCAGTCATATCAACACCTCCGGCTCAGGAAGTAGTCAACAACCTCTCTAGTTCAACAAGTAAGCAAATTGTTAATAATTTCAAACACAAATTAATTACTATGGTTACAAAAATTAAATCCATTTATCAAGTTATGGTATTAATCACCTATATTTAGTTTCTGAAAGGACTCTGGCTTTTTGTGTTTTATTGATGTCAAAAATCTGACTTAGGATTTCTTTGGGGTAAGGGAATTTCTTTTAAAGAAATTCAATTTTTTTATTTTGGTGCGCTCAAAAAGTTCATTATAAACAACTAAAATTTTATATGAAAATAGAGTACATCAATTAGTAGCATATAAACGTTTTGTAAATGACGTAAATGTTACATATAGAATACTGAAACTTTAAACTATGAACCGGGAGGATTTTAAACCGGGAGGTTTAAAAATTAATATCTGATGTTAGTACAAACATAGAGTATATATATTGACTAACAGATAAACTTAATTTTTTTTCAATCATGACAGGCTATACTTTTTTCGGTTACAAATGTTCTCAGTAATAAGTTTGAAGACTTTCGAGTCTCATTATTTTGTAAATGTAGTCCATAAAATCTCTCAACATTTTTGGAGTTTCTGACATCAAATACCAGTAATAACTAGTGGTTTGAAGCCAGAGCCTTTTGTAAGAACTTCACTTCCCTAACAATATTGACTGAAATTATAAATAAATTAAATTATAAAATGATATTTTTGTTAAATAAATATTAGTAGTTGTTATTCTTAGTTTAGTATGAAATGTTTACTTTGATTAAGGTACTCCCAATGATGGCATCAAGGATTCAAATGGTAAATTTGATTTAAAATTTTGTTTTAAAAAAACTTACATGCTTAAAAACTTAAAGTGTTTTGTATTAATTTTTTAGGATTTTCATTTAACCAGTTCTTGCTTTGGCGTACTACGCATCCTGGTCCGAAGACGCGCAAAGCATTTAATGTTTGGGCCCGACAAGGTGGCAAAGACCTCCCCAACTTTCGATGGGGAGGTAGAACTGGGAGCCGCAAGGGTCGCGGACAAGGTGGCCGAGGAGGTGGCGGTAAAGGGTCTTTTGTACTAGGGCGTTTGTATTTTCAGCTCTAGTTTTTATTTTATGTGTAGTTTTATACTTATTTATGTTGATGTTGTTGCTTTATAATTTTATATATGTATTTTTTATTTGAAGTAAAAAAGAGCAACATTTCTTTTTTAACCTTTGTCGTTAATGCATAGGTAATTTATTCTGAAATTTATGTTTAAATAAAAATTTTTAATATGCCAAGCTATACTTAAGTGAAGATTAGCTAACGTCAACTGTTGTCTATACTTGCTAAAATGTTTTAACTGTTGCTACCGTTCACTTGTTCACATCTTGATATTGATGCTCAAGGGTTTAGAGTTTTTTTTGTATGATACTTATAATTTTAATTTGGAAAGAAACAAATTTAAAAAGTTTCATGTGTAACATATTTATGTCTACTTACATTAGGAATTTAAAATGGTTTTTAAATTCTAGAATTAAAATCTCAAATAAAATAATCATCTTTCAGTGTAATAGATAACCCTCCTTTATTAAATTAAAGCGTATGAATACACCTGTCGACGGGTAATCGCCCGTTGGTTACTGCTTATGTAGCTATGTATGTACAATGATTTCCTTTACGTAAATCAGATACTTAAAATATAATCATTTTAAGCTCTTACAAAGAAATTCAAGTTAATTAAGCAAATTATATTTAAAATCTTTTAAAAAGGTATGAAATTTCGGTAACGGAAAAAGTTGATAAGATTTTTTTGTTAATTTCTGCAAAAAGTTGATATACAAAATGTTATATGAAGATAGAGTACATCAACTTGTAGCATGTAAATGTTTTGTAAAAGACGCCGCGCGTCATTTACAAAACGATAGTTACATGACATCTCACAAAACAGTGGATACGCAAGTATTTTGAAACCGTAATTGGGGTTTGTGTAACCGGACACTTGAAGCAAAATAAAATTTAGAAAGCAATAACAACAGATATGATATCATTTACTTGAATATGATATAATTGACTGTTTAAACGTACAACTTTTATAAAAACTATTGTTTTTTTTAATGAACCTTTCAACGAACGAGCGGGTACACAGGCACCCGCTTGTTCGTTGAACGGGTACCCGGCTCTATATATTTTCGAACGACCTTTCGCAATTTTTGAACGACCTACGCTTTAACTCACTGATAAAAATTCTAATCCGCCTGTGTATTTACAAACATCTTTTTCATTCTCATCAACGTGTTTATGAATACTCATATATATTAATTTCATAAAATAATTTTAAAAGAACATTTTAAGAGAACACTCAGCAAACATTGCAACATTTCTGGTTTAGTTGCAATGCTTGCAACTAAACCAGAAATGTTACAATACTTGTTAATACTTTCCAGTTTTTCGCTCTCACGTGAGACTTTAATGAGCAATAAAATACTAAAACATAAAGTTCCAAATTTCTTGCTTGCATATATTTCTTCAAAATTCATAAAAACATTAAAATGACTTTGTTAAACCAAACTATGTAAATAAAAAAAAGTCAATAAATCGGTAGAACCAGACTGACTATAATCGACTATTTCTTTCTCGACTTGGCATTTTGTGTATGATTCAAGAGATAAAAATCAAATGTTAATTTTTATCTCTTGTACTCATTTCTAACAGTGAGCACCACGAGAAGGTAGCCAAGTTCCGCTCACCGCCCTAAAAAAAAAATCTAATTAAGAATAATAACAATATGGTGTGTGTGTGTGTGTGTGTGTGTGTGTGTGTGTGTGTGTGTGTGTGTGTGTGTGTGTGTGTGTGTGTGTGTGTGTGTGTGTGTGTGTGTTAACCCTAAAGGCTTATACCACAAAAGGCTATAAATATTGATATGCCAATATTAAAAAGGTATAAGCAGTTTATGTCAAAATAAAAAATCTCATTTCAAATAAATGACATAAACAACACAATTAGGGTGTTCATACCAAATAAAAATGGCATTATATAAAAATGCCAATTGTAAAAATATATGCTAATATCAGATTGGTATAAACTTCTATGCCCATAATTTTGCATAAACATGCAAGATAATTTTGCATAAACATTAAATAATGAGTTATTAACTCAAGCGTTGTGTGTAAGTATGTGTGTATGACAGTATGATAGCATGTTTTGATAGTATGATAGCATTCTTATTTATTTCATTGGTTTAAAAAATGATTATCAATATGCTAGCAAAGACAGATTTATTGAATTAAATAAGATAAAGTTATTATCATGAAAAAATAAAAATCTATACCTAAATCTAAATAAGATTTATTAATAATAATTATTAAAAATCATTACCTGATGGTTAGTATAACAAGGTCATATATTAAGTAAGGAATAAACCTAATTTTTATTATTTCTTTGTTAAGAATGTCATGACAGTTTCAGATATTATACTTCATTTGTAGTATTAATGTCTGCTATACTGTTGCAATGCTGACAATACCAGAGCTCATCTTCTTGTTCATAAGCGCTCTGTGGAATTCTTTCACATTGCCGATGAAACCATTCTTTGCAAGTAAAGCATTGAGCCATTTGCCTACAAAACATGATAAGAATAAAATATTTTAGCATTATTTAGAAAAAATGAATTATGACTTTATAAATGACAAATTTTATGTCACCTGCTAAAAATGTTCTCATCTTTATGGGTCCAAAACATGCGACAAGAGCAATGCAAGCGTATACGAAAGTCCTTTGCTGCACATTTTTTAAACATAGCTGGATTGATTGTGGTAGGGAAGACATCTAACCGGTTCTTTAGTATACACATAAGGAGATGCTTTCTCATTTCACTTTCTTCAAACATTAGAGAAGTGGAAGGTATTCCCTTCACTTCAAGAACTTGTCTAGCCCAAGCAATAGCATACAGTCCACAATCAACACCATTAGTTTGTTGTTGAATAGGCAATACTTTAATCATAAGATATTTTTTATCACATTGTAAAATAGAGCATATTTGCCTTTTTGTGTCAAAACTAACTGCACCATGAAAAAGACTATCAAAAATATATATTTCTCCTGCAGCACAACCATATGTGGTCACACAAATCCAGTGGAGATTTCCATCATGAAGAACTTGGACAAATGGGGTGTTCCGATGGATGTTAAAAGCTAGGACTTGACCTTTAATAGGATCCTGCAGACCAACATCAATATCCAATTGCATAGACATGACTTGTTGACAATAATGAATAACTTTATCATTAAGCATTTCACCATTTTCTATCTCATTCATTTCTAAATTTCCAATCAAAGAAGATTTCAGATATTGCACACTCTGAACAGTCCTTTGAATATGGTTACCATCATATTTTATGTTGCCTTCAAGCAACTCATTGCTATCATCAGATAATTTTTCATCAGTCTTTATTGAATCAATTGGAACTGTAAAAATATCACAACAATCGTTTATGGAGTGATTTGTGATTATCTCAGAAAGTAAAGAAACTTTTTTTGTTACTACACTTATATCTGAGGCTGCTTTGTAAACATCATACTTGACACCAACTCGTTTAGTCATCTTCCTTTTTCGTCTAATTGGGAGATGACAAAGTCTAGTTGAATTAATTTCAGTCTTGCTCCAAGTATCTGGTTTATTATCTGGACGCAAAAGAATTCCATTTTCACTTGTAATGCTTTTAACTAAGTCAGTTTTCAATTTATAAAGCCCTTCAAACAACAGATCCACATTTTTTTGAGAGTTGCATAGATAAGACATCTGAGTGATTTCGCTTAATAGCTCACGACATGTTATTATAGAGTGACTACTTTGAATTTTATTTGGCGCAATCGTACTTTTAAAATTCATTCCTTGTACATTTGGAAACGGTTGAGGTTCAAGAGGTATAGACAATTGTGTTTCATGTCCGACAGCATTATTTTGAATACCAACATTGTTAGGATGAAAAAAATCTTGACATACTACAGAGGTTGCATGGCTATTTTCATCTGTCAATAAATCTAGGCTAAAATATGGTGAATTTCTGTATAAGCTACCAAATGCAGACCAGGAGAGATTTTCTTTTATAAAAATAGCAAAAAAATGCTTGCATGGGTATGGACTACTAAACCAGGCAGGGCAAGAACAACTAGGCAAATGTTTATCATCACCAAGATAGCATTTATAGATTTCTCGACTATTTGAATCAAATGAAGCAACGTTGTATATCTTGTCAGTTACAGCATTAATGCCTTGTAAGTCAAGGCCTTTTAATGTATCAATTAAATGCATGCAATGTTTTACCAAAGGTCGTGGACGATCAATCAAATATGGCGGAATTTTTGCATTGTATTTTCTATATGATGAATGTGCCTTTTTATTTTTATCACAATAGCTAAATAAATTATCACAATTATTATTTTGATATAACAAAGACAAGTTAACAATTTATTATTAATTGTAATGCTGTGACTCGTTACATTCATCATTGTTATCTTTTTATAAAAATACTTTAATATATTTAATATACTATTCCATACACTTTTATATCTTAAATAATAACTCAACTAACTTGTCAAATTTGTGAGGAAGAAATTCTTCAATACAAATACTTAGCATAGCTGTTATTGAAGAATTCTTTCGTTTTTCTAAAAAACTATATTTAAAAGATTGATGCTGCCTCTCAGTTCCATTGTTAGTGTTAACATTCAGCAGGAGACGATCCTGTCTGTAAGCAAACACCCATCTCTAAAACATAAAATAAAAAAGTAAACTGTTGGTCAGTTAGTATGAAACATTGTGATAAAATTTTTAATATA
>NC_061160.1:46980872-47023372 GCF_022113875.1 Hydra vulgaris | reverse complement strand
AGTGAGATAAAATTTATCAAAAATAAATGAACAGATTAAGGGTAGACTTATCAAGGATATAGTGTCATGATTAGTGAATAAACAGGTGTAATTTTCAAATAATGATAAGAAAAAATTAGCATGAAATTGCTATCTTAAACAAGACAAGAACAACAACAATAAGTATAAAATATATATCAAATATTAAAGGTAATTAAATCTATTAAATGCAAATAAACAATGTTTATTGTGTCAATATATACTACTAAAACTAATTAAGATAAAATTGAGTAAGATAAAATTATTTAAGAAATTATTATACAGGACTGCTCTAACTGTGTTAACCTTTAAGCATACTAAAATATATAAAAATTCAGTAAATTTCAGTATTAATTGATATTAATATTTAAATCTGATATTAAAATATGAATATATAATTGAATTGCAGTACGAATATATAATTAAATATACAATATAGAATAAGATATTACCATTAAAGTTAAATTAAGTAGCTTAAATAATGAATTTCCCAAATAAAACAACAAACCAGACCCCTGAGTTTTTTTTCCAAAAAAAAAAAACATTATCTAAAACATTGTGCATCATTGTGTGACTTACTGCATTCTCATTTTTCTTTTTTAAATACTGTGCTTTTGTTGTCAGACCTTTGTCTTTTCCTTGTTGACAATCAAGAGTACTACATGATGAAAAAATGAATGGGACTCCAGTAAATGGAAGATCTTTACTCTCAAAATAGATCTTGTGGTTTTTCTTCATTATATCTAAAGATAAATAAAAATTAAATATTTTTCTGTTTAAAATTTTGGTGATTTATTTAATTTTTTCAACATTAAAAATAAGATATTTAAAAATGTTAAAAAATGTTTTAATACATACACACATACATACATACACACATACATACATATATATATATAAGAAATATGTATATAAGTGATGCAAACCATCAATATTATGTTCCATAGTTCGTTTAAATGCTACAACATAATGCACAGTATGTAACATTTCATGTTCTTTAATTTTGGCATAAACATCTGTTAATGTTGAAAAAATTTGCTGCACTTCACTCCCTGCAGTAGGACTTGACACTTTGACCAACATGTTTGGGTCTTGATCTATTAGTATGGCACATAAAAAAAAAAAATCACAAATAACCATAAAAGCTACAAATAGATATTGCAACATTTTACACTTTTATGCCCAACAACATTGTTGTTGGACATGGTCGTTGGGTAAATTTTTTGTCTAAGAACAAGTTTAATCATATTTAATGATAATCAACAAGCTGATTATCATTAAACTTGTTCTTAGACACAAAATTTAAAAACTTCAAAAATAAAGATTAAATTACTTAATTAAAGAGTTAAAGGAGAGTTAAAGTATTTTTAATTATACAGTAGTATATTATATACTATATTTTATATTAATATATTATATACTATATAATTAAATAGTAAATGTAAGGAGTATATATAAATCTTACTCAACACATGTTCAAAATCGATGGATGAACTATCTTCATTCATTTTATTATCAGTTTATGAATATATTCAAATAGTTCAAAAATATGTAAAAATTAAATAAGCGAATCAAGCAGTGACGAGCACTATCAAGGCGTTTATCAACTGTTAGTTTGGATGATCCAAAAGTAGCTATATAAAAATTTCGCATGCGCAATAGCGCAATAGCGTGAAGCAAAAACATTCTAGGTCTGTGTTTTCTTCAAAATCGCAAACCTACTTTTGGATCATCCAAAAGATATTTAACCTATATAACATGATATGGGTTAATTAATAAAAAAATGTAAAAAAATTGTTTTAGTTGGTAAGAGTAAAAAAAATTTACTTAACAACCGCATAGCAACCAATAATTTTTTATAGATATATTACCCAAAGACCTAGATTTAAACAATTATTTCTTTTCATGGGTCTGTATAATTAACTAAACTTTTGAACCAGAGTTATTTTTAGCAAAGCCGTATATTTTGATGTTATTTGTTAAGCAGAAAGAAAAAAGTTTAAAGTTGTTAAAAAAAGTTTTATTATGGCAAAGAATAAAAGTTTTAAAAATAGAAAAGTTAAACGAGTTTTTCAAGGTAATAGATATACTAAGAAAACAGTTGAGGTTTTTTTGCAACAGCCTGACAAAGATACAAACAATGATGGAATAAATATATTGCCATGTGCTAGTTCAACAAAGTTGAACATTTCCATAGATAAAGCTGATCAACCTTTAACAAAACACGACGACTTTTTCTTTTTTTTTCATTTCCCAATGTTTAAAGATTTAATTTGTAGCATTGGATCTTGTGGTGAATGCAATTCAAAGGATATTGCTCTTGAATATCTCGATAAAAAAGCCAAGGGATTTTCAATACAATTTTGTATTAAATGTGCAACTTGTGAATGGACGTACTTCTTTAATTCATCTCGAGCATTTAGTATACCTGATAGAGATACCAGAGGAGTAAAATCTCAAGAAATTAATGTTAGAACTGTTATGGCCTTTAGAGAAATTGGGCAAGGTCACGAGGCAATGAAAATATTTGCATCTATTTTGAATATGCCCCCACCAATGAGTTTGTTCTCGTATAATGAAATAAACTCTGACCTATTAAAATTTTATGAAGCTGCTTCTTGTGATAGCATGAAGGATGCTGTGACAGAGATAAGAAAAAGAGATTTTCCAAATGCTGCTGAAAATGATATTGTTGATATACAAATTGGAATTGACGGTTCATGGCAGAAACGTGGTCATTCATCTCTAAATAGTGTATGCACTGCTGTTGCAAAAGCTAACCGTAAAGTTGTCGATTACCAAGTATTTTCAAAGTTTTGTCGTGGCTGTGCTTTGTGGCAAAGTAAGAGAAATAAGAGCGGTTATGGAAAGTTTTTGAAGACACATGTTTGCGACCTTAACCACTTTAAATCATCAGGTGCCATGGAATCAGCAGGTGCTTTATCATTTTTTACGGAATCATTGGCAAAGTACAATGTTCGCTATTCTCATTATATAGGAGATGGAGATACTGAATCTTATACAAATGTTGTAAAGGCAAAGCCATATGGAGAAGATCTTGTCCCAGTAAAAATAGAGTGCGTCGGTCATGTCCAAAAACGCCTAGGCACCCGGTTACGTCAAATGCGATGTGACTTAAAAAAGGGTAAAAAGTTAGAAGATGGGAAAATTATATCAGGGAAAGGAAGGTTGACAGATAAGATCATTAATAAAATGCAAAATTTTTATGGCATGAGCATTAGGCAAAATACCTTAGAAGCATGGAGTGGAGACCGTACTATAGCCTTGTACAATATGAAAAAATCTGTTTTGGCTGTATTGTGGCATTGCTCGAATATAAGCAACAGCGAAGAGAGACATCAATTTTGTCCACGTACAAAGGAAAGCTGGTGCAAGTATTGGCAGAATGACAAAAATTATAAACCATCAATTAATTTGCCTCTTGCTATTAAAAGTATTCTTAAAGACACATTCTTGGCACTACGGTCAGATGATTTGTTATCAAGATGCCTGGATGGCGCAACACAAAATCCAAATGAGGCTTTCAACCAGATAATCTGGAAAAAGTGTCCAAAAAATATTTTTGTTACTAAAAAGGTACTAGATCTTGGTGTTGCTTCAGCTGTAATAAATTACAATGATGGTTTGAGAGGTTTCACAAGAATTTTTGATTATTTGCAGCTCTTGCCTGGAAGTTTTATGATCCAAGGATCGTGGAAGAAGGATGTATCAAGAGTAAAGAACACGATTAAAAATTCAACTCCAAAGCAAAAAAGGGCTAGAAGGAAAAGGAGATGTATCAGGAAGGGTTATATTGATAAGGAGAAAGAAAAAGAGGGAGTAGACTCTTATATTACAGGAAATTTTTAATTAATAAATTGTTTTTAAACTTTGAAGCTTGATTTCTCAATTGTTTGTTTTTGCCTGACTGCAATAAGCGAATCATTCATATCTTTTTAACCAGATATGCAATTGAGTTCAAATTTTCAGGGTTGTTTCTTTATAGATAGAACTGCAATAGCTTACTAGAACTAATCTTAAGCTTGTTTCCATTTGAATATATTCATATTTTACCTTTTTTTTTTGTATCAATAATTTCCGTTAAAATTGAAAAAGCTGCCATTTTAAAAATAATAATTATTTTTAGTTTTTCTAGTAAGCTTTTGTTTAATACACTATAATCTATCAGTGTTGTAAGTTTTGGCTTATAATGTCATAAAGAGGCTGAGAAAATGTTGTTTTCTTTTTTCATTGATTTTTTTGCATTTTATGCTGATTCAGCAAAAAAAAAAAGGAAATTATTTTTTTTTTATCATTTTTAATTATATTAATAAGTATGTTTCTTTTAAACTAACTTTGGTATATGATTAAGTTGGCAATCAAAAAATAATTTTTTTACCTGATAACCACCTTAAACGGGCCTGGTGGTGGTTTGGTGCCCCCTCTATCCATCCGAAACGCCCGGTGGTTAGAGTTTAACATAAAGTTGTAGCCCACTCTTACACCTATCTTTTGTTATTTTTAAAGGCTACAACATCTAAAGTGATTTAAGAATTTAAAAAAACGGTCCTTTTGAATATTTTATGGCTGCCGCCTAAACCTACCCACCACCACATAGTCTAGTACTGCCCAATATAGTCATGGACCGGGAGTAAGAATGGTTTTAATCGGAAACATTTTGATGCCTATAAACCAAATACTGATACATCGAAATTTACAACGGAAAAAAACCAAAACCGCTCACAAAAAATGTCGCCAAAAATTAATGTTAGTTACTTTGATGCAAGTTGTACTTTTTGCATTTCAGTCAGTTGCACAATATCCTCTCTAATTTATTTTAGAATATAAGTAAATCAGTGCCGGATCAAGGGGGAGGGGGGGCTAGGGGAGACTATTGCCCCGGGCCCCGCAAATTTAGGGGCCCCAAAAATTTTTAAAGACTTTTTTTTTTTTTAATTATTTTTAGGTTCTGGCTCATAAAAAGCTTCCAAAAACAAAAATAGCCCAGGGCTCCAAGAAGTCTTAATCCGCCACTGAAGTAAATTTACTTATAAAATATAAATTATTTTTAGTTTACTTTAAAAATTGTATAAAATATAAGCTGATGTATTAGAATTTTTTCTTTATATAATTTATTTTTTACAAGAATTTTTTTTTTACTTACATAATGAAAAATGATAATTTATATAATATTATTTTATAAGTAAATTTTATTTAAATTTGGTCGCCTATTACTTTTATGTAATTCTTTTTCATATAAAAGTTTTTTCTTACAATTACGGTAATATAATATTCTTTTTATAAATTATTTTTAAATGTAAATGTAAATTACATTTTGAGGAACTATTAAATTATTTAATGTAATTTGAAAAAGTAATTAATGTTTATATGTAAAAGTAAATTGCTTTTTTATGAGACTTACTTTTACTTGTAAAAGTAAATTATTTTTTAATGTAATCTGTTTTTGCAAGTAAATTTTTTGCAAAAAAACTTTTGAAAGTAAAAAAATTTACTTTATAAAGTAAGATTCGTTTCATAAAAATTAATTACTTTTTTGTAAATGTAAATTCAATTTGAACGGTGACAATTACTTACTAATAACTTTTTATCTTAATAATTTTACATAATAAACTTTTTCAAAAAATTTTACTTATTCGTGTAAGTAAAAAAAAAGTAAGTTAATGTGCCAATCCTAAATAACAATCTGAAAAAAAGAACAGAGGATATCTTTTAGAGAAATAAAAAACGATGAAATTATTGCTATATACTCGTTTGACAAAGAAATAGGTTTTCTAAGAATTGAACATTCTAAAGCTTTGGAAAAAATCCGTGAACAAATTGGTGCGACAAAAATTATTAGTGAAGACCCTACAGCCAGTAACGCGGCAAAAATTAAATTTCTTTCAAAACTAAATAAAAAACAGCGTTTTTCTAAAGAGGAATACGAAAAAATATATCCGAGTGATCCTATCCCACCTCTAATGTATGGAGTAATAAAAGCTCATAAACCAGAGAAGTTGTACCCTATGAGAATAATTATTTCTACCATTGGCACACCAAACCACGGAATATCAGAATACTTAGTTAAGACAATACAACCAGTCTTAAATGAAAATCCGACACGATTAAAAAACTCTTTTGACTTTATAAAAAAAGCAGGTAAATAAGCGGATGGATTAACATCAGAAGAGCATTAATGAAAAGAAGCCTAATCAATCTGCATTAGCATTTCATAAAGCCATTTGCAAAAAAGATATTATTTGGGAAAAAACAAGTACGTTAAAGGTAGAAAATAAAAAGTTTGAAAGAAAAATTAGCGGCACTAGAAATACAAAACAACATCTGTTCTGCACGAAACGGTGGGATTAATCTTGATGAAGGCCAATATGTCAAATCTATGTTTTGGACGCTATTTTTAAAATTTAAAAATTAAAAGAAGCAATTCAACCACTGACGTCAATAGTAACAATTTTATATAAACTATAACGATTAAAATTATTGTAATATTTTACAACCTGATGATGCTGGTATCCATAACCGAGCGAAAATTTCTTCTATAATAAAATTATTTGTATTGAAAGAAACTGTATTTCTTGATGGTTTAAAATAATATATATATGTGTGTGTGTGTGTGTGTGTGTGTGTGTGTGTGTGTGTGTGTGTGTGTGTGTGTGTGTGTGTGTGTGTGTGTGTGAGCAATAACATGTTTACCTTGAAAGTTTTGTTATTTCTCTGTTGTAAAAACATTCGCTACTATTTTGGTGTAAATAACTTTTGATTGGAGATAGCACATTATAATTTTAATTTTTAAACAGGAATAAGGAGATAGAACAAAATGCAATGTATAGTAGGTTAATTATTTTAGTTTATAGTTTAATTTTTTTTAATATATATTAAGTATATAACATATATATATATATATATATATATATATATATATATATATATATATATATATATATATATATATATATATATTTATATATATATATATATATATATATATATATATATATATATATATATATATATATATATATAAGGCAATTTTTAGAATTTTTTGATTCGGTGATTGGGTTCGGTCTAGACCATCTAGGATGGAAAGAGGGAAGCAATTTTTTGATTATGTGGATTTAAACTAAGGGGACAATTTTTAGGTTAAATGAAAACTAAAAATTGCCCCTCTTCCCCCTTCCTCCCTATAGTTAATTAAGTTATACGCTATAAGTTATACGATTTTTTTTTTTGCACCACACAGTTATATTAAAATTTTTTATCACTTTTAAACAGATTCCCTAATTTACTTCTGTCTTCAAACAACATGTTTTCGTAAATACATAAATAAACAAAAAAAAATCTTTCCAAAAATATCTAAATAGGGGGGTGGGCGGTGTGGTGGTGGCGGTGCAATTGTATCCCCTTTTCCAATGTAACCCCCTTGATCAAAAGTTAAGCATGTTTGTGAGCCTCATAAAATTTAGTGTATGCATACCCGAACCTGTTTCAAAATAAAATATGCTTTTAAAACATGTCTTAGACTAATAATATCTTTGTTCAACTCAGACATTACCAATAAGTTAAATAATAATAAAAAAAAAGACGAGAAAAAAATTCCTTTACAAACTAATTTAAAATTGAAATTAAGTTTTACAGATATTACTTTTTGACTACTGATTTTTTTCAGTAGTCAAAAAAAGTTTGCTTCTAGGACACCCTATACAGCATGATTATATAAAGGATTAATACTCTACTTATGTACACTAATCAATATATATTTTTTTTAATTGCAATAATATTGCAATTTTATTGGCCAATATTGCCAATAACTTGCAATGGATTGGCAATATATTGGGCAATAATATTGCAATATTGACAATAAAATTGTAATAATATTGGCCAATATCTTGGGCAATAATCTCGCAATAAAATTGCAATTATATTGGGCAATAATCTCGCAATATTGACAATAAAACTCTTTGCAATTTTATTATCGTCTAGCAGCAGCGCTGAAAGTTGACATTTGAAAGAAACATTTATGTACACTTTCAATTCATACTAAATTCGAATTTTAAAAATTAAATAAACAACTAAATTTAGAATAAATAAGATGGTGTATTTATTTAACACACAAAACATACAAAACACATTACAGATAGAATCGGGGGGGGGGGGGGGGATAAGCGAAAAACGCTGACAACCCCACACCACAAGAAAAATGTCACTCATTTGTTTAGTCTTCAAACTTTTGTACTACTTTTATTGTCTCGGAAAAATTGATTAATACTCGCCCGAACAACACGCCAGTTGTAAGACGTAAACACTTTGTCAAGTGCACCTTTAACTTCCTGAATTTCTTCATTCTCCATATGAATGCGTGCAGTAGGTCCGTTTGGTTCACAAATACGCGTGCAAGTAAACTCCTTTCCGAATCGCAACAAAATAAATTTTTTTGCAAAGCTACATGGTTCTCGTTTTTGAATGTCGTGCAATTTAAATTCGGCATCAAAACCAGTATACACGGCCTAAAAAGTATAATACAGATAAGTTCGGATTTAGTAAACATTTTTCAATGGATGGTCAAATTATGCAACCTTTTGTATATAAATGTACCTTTCCTTTAGCAATCAATATTTCTTTTATTCAATTTGGTAAATACTAGCAAGTTGTGCTCTCATTGGATGAGCTTTTTTTAATTAAATTACAAAAATTAAATTGACTTACATTATCATTATTTACAGATTCTTTTTCTATTGGGCGCAAAGTTTCAGACAACAGTTTGTTGGTCTTCTTTTGTTCAAAAAGAAGTTTCTTTTGTTCAATCAAAATTGCTAATGTTAAAAAAAATATATAGCACTTCTATGTACAAGTACAATATGGTAGAACTTAGGCAAACACAGTATTCATACTATAGGACTGTAACTAACCTTCTAAACAAGATAGTTTGCTTAACTTCGGTGAACCACAGTGTTTTGTTTTAGGAACATCACTAATTATTGGAAGTATCAATGCTCTGGGAGCATCAACATTGTCAAGTAGCATGTCAAGCTTCCGCTTTTCCAAAGCCATAATCTGTGCTTCACTTTTTTTAGATCCTTTTTGACTGTTATAAAATGATGCAAAGGACTCTGATTCTATAAATGAAAAAGACAATAAAAATATGTTCAAGAAATTACATAAACAAAATTGTAATATTATTAAAATTACCTGAATTTTCATTCAACACTTCATTTACATGTTTTTTTTTCAGCACCTTTGATTTAGGAGTCGATTTATATTTAGGTCCGTTTAGGCCTGTATGTTCTGAGACCGGTGCAATATTCTCTGAATCTATAAAAAAAAACATGAACAAGTTGTGGTTACAAACATATAATCATGGGTGTACTAGGGGCTAGGCTGCTAGTGGATCCAATAGA
Source organism: Hydra vulgaris (assembly GCF_022113875.1). Taxonomy (NCBI): domain Eukaryota; kingdom Metazoa; phylum Cnidaria; class Hydrozoa; order Anthoathecata; family Hydridae; genus Hydra; species Hydra vulgaris. The sequence continues at coordinate 47,013,941 of NC_061160.1, read as the reverse complement.
TCCCCACCTACCATCGGATAGTGCAACTTTAACTTGTGTTGATAATTTTTGTGTGAATTTTGTGTCATTTTTTATTATTTAGCAAAAATGTTTAATTAATTATTACTTGTGTAGCAGACATAATAACTAAACTCTGTCTGGTAACAAAGGTAACCTCCTTTTTTTTGACCCAGGGTGCTATTGCACTCCGGCACCATGGTCCAGTTCACCACTACACAGAAGAGTAAATTTTAAATAAAATTACTATAATATTGTCTTGTCATTGTCACATATTTATATTACATAAGTTACCTGAGGATTGGTCTCCATCAGAATGTTTTCTTTTTCCGTCAGTATTGCCTTCAATATAATTGAGGGCAAACTTGCTTACTTCATCAGTGCTAGGATTTTCATCACCAAAATCGTCCATGAAGTTATCTAGCAATGTTTCAAATTTACAGCATTGGGTAATAGACCCCTTATAGATGATGACAGCTGCGTGTTGTATATTTGCAATAGAAACATGCACTACATTTATCTAATAAGTAAAAAAACATTAAATTTAATTATCAACACACCATAAATAGTATAATAAAAGCAGGGGCTTCCATTTTTCAACATCCCTAAAAAGTGGGCATCTAAAATACTTCTTCCATTTTAGGGTGGGCTTCTATATATTCAGCTATGTAAAAAAACAAAAAAAACATTTTTATCTTATTCGTGGGCATCTAAAATACTTGCTTCTATTTTAAGGTGGGCTTCTATATATTCAGCTAATAGCTGATAGCTGATATATTCAGCTAATAGCTGGTATGTAAAAAAACAAAACAAAATTTATCTTCTTTGTCAATTATAGGGAGGGGGGATAAAATTTAAGGGTGGACTTTAATTATATTATGTATGGTAAATGCTGTCAGTTTTTTTTAAAACACTTACCACTTGAAATTCAAGGCATTCAACGGATGAATAATGCTTAAAAAGTGTATTTGAAAGTGATATGGGAGAGGTATGTCGCTCATCTTTTTCACAATCCTTGTACCATAAAAGAACAAACGTAGAAGAAAGCTTTTGAGTGTCTACAAAATCTAATTTCTTTGTTCTATTTCTATCAGGGTAAGTCATTATTTAATAAAATATAAACCTGTAAAAAAATTCAATCAAATTATCAAATTATTTTAAATCAAATTATCAAAATATTAAAAACAAAAATGTTTGTTAGTATAAAAAAACACACATGCATGATGTGAAGCATATTTATTAATTACAAAATTTACATTTAGCCACCCTAAGCATATTCGAAAAGTTCTTTCAATGGTGTCAAAATTAATACATCTTTTGTATCTAATTTACTTTTAATTAATATACATTTGCAGACTAAAGTGTCAGCTGAAATAACAACAATGTTTTTTGTTTGTTCAACAATAAAAAAAAAGTCATCATCAAAGTTAATTTCCAAATTTCCAATCATATCACCAAAAGTAGAAACTAACTTACACTTCACATTCAATAGTTGTAACTGAACATGTATTACATTGTCAACTAAAGGAAAATCTAATATGATACCAAACTTATTATGTCCAAATTGACAAGTGTAGCTGTTATGTTTGCCATAACCTTTTGAATGGTAAACAATACCATGTTTCAACAATCTGCCCGGATTTAACAACTGCAATTCTTCTTGTTCAATAATGCCAATATTTAATGCTTTACAAACTTCAACTTTTTTAGGATGATCTGTTGTTTGCAAAAAACAAGAAGCTGTTTTGAAGTCAAGAAATTTTTGTACAATCTGTTGTGGATGACCATGTGTTCCCTTCATCATTTTTTTATAATTACTTAGCCGAGCTTCAAAACAAAACATTGAGTAATTTGTAACACTTCCATGCATTTTAATAATATCGCTAACATGACCAAGCAAATGAACATTTATAGTATTCATATATAAAGGAAGCAACTCAGACAATGATTTTTGATAAAAGTTAAACAGCTGACTAATAAGCAACACCTTATCTAAACATATTTCACTGCTACACAAACGCATACCAATTACTAGAGAATAAATCATCATCATGCAGTCAGGATTCAAATATGGTAAAAAATATGGAACTGCTAAGTATAAAATAAAGTTTTTAAAGTCATGGCCTTTCCAATGTGTGAATGATTTAATAGTTAATGGCTTGGGCATGTTATGTGGCATTTTTTGATCAGCAAGTAAGATTTCCATAGCATTTAATTTTGCACTACCAATAAAAAATGATTCGTGTTTATTGGTAACAGAAAATAAACAAACTAAAAGCTTTTTTGAGCAATTTTCGTAAAACAAATGTAACACATCAATAAGTATCATAACTGGCACTTTAATAAATGAAATGTCACTAAAGATGTTTGAGCCTTTAATTCCAAATACAGATACTTTTGATTTTTCGGCTAATCTAGCATATATGGCATACATTTCAGATGTTTTAAGATTATAATTTGTATCTGAATGTGAATAAATTCTAGCGGAACCATGTTTTCTTTCAATTGTTCTACCAGGATGTTCGCAATAGTGAAATCCAAATTCACCATTATACTGCTTATGATTGATGATTGAAGCCACTGCAGGCAAATCGAAAACAAAACCAACAATATGAATAACTACTTGGATATTGTTAATTTCAAGGGGTGTTTCAAACAGTTTTCCATTGATGTACTCCTAAAAAAAAGTTAGTAATATAGTAACGTTGCCCAATTTATTCTTGTCACGACTGGAACAGTGAATTCTACTACTATAGGTAATTCCATTGACAACTACTTTTAAAATAAAAAACAACAATCAATAATTTAATTACCTTTAAATAAGCATTCCAATTAGGTTTTAATAATGAGAACCATAAACCAAGAAGTAGTGTATTTTCAAATAGGAATCGTTTATAAGATGGTAAATCTAAAATAATAGCATGAAATGGCCACATTGTAATCTTTTTTTTTGTGTATGGTTCTCCACCATCTGTTGACATCAATAAATGAATATGTAAAACATTTGCAGACTTCATATTTTCAACAAAATTTGGTCTAGAAATAAAATCACTCTTTCTTTTACCTGACATAATTTCCAATTGATATGATTTAATTGCATCCAAATTCAGAAATAAAACAAGTTTCATTTGGCTAATGATATCCAATATAAAGATATGGGATGAACAATGAGTATTTATTTTACACGTGTCAACTAAAGCTGTGCAGCAATTATGACAATAATATTTATGCGTTGGTTCAGTATGGGAGAATATATTTTTAGTAACAAATCTACGAATCATTTTAGGAGATGACGGCATGTCATTTATACAGCGAAAAATCTATTAAAAAAATTTAAAAATTAAAAATATATTTTTTCAAGCTTTATCAACCAAACTAAGCCTGGGCCAGACCCCAGCCTCAAGTTGAAATAAAAATATGACATACTTCATTATTTTTATAATTTAATTTGTAAAAAAAATAATTTGTAAAAACTATAGATATAAAATATATAATATATAATTGTAAAATATTATATAATATATAATTTGTAAAAAAAGTCGGATAAAATTTTCACAAGTAAAATGTTTTATAATTAGGAACGTTCTGCATTACTTTATCAGACTTTTTTTACAAATTATTGGCAATGTGCACCATTTCTGGTAGCAGCCAGAGATAAATAGCCAGATCAACATTTATTGCTAAGGACTAAGTTGATTGATAATTTTATTAGCTTCACAATATTCATTTACAAGTACATTGCACAATTTAAACTACATCTAACATACCAGCAAAGTCTTCAAAAATCTATCAAATGCGATTTCAGTAAATGAATTGCTAATCATTAAATACAACAAAGTTAAAAACATAAACTTTTTGTTAACAATTGAATCCAATAAAGAACATTCAAATGGATTAGAACTAAAGAACGATTCTTCCTCAGATACTAGAATTTGATTTTCTCCCTCAGATACTATAGATACAATTTCTTCTGTCTCTTGGGTAAAACTACCATCATTAACATTATCATCTGTATTGCTACAGTCGGACTGAGAACTACTATTAGTAATTTCCTCTTCAGAAGAAGTAGACTCAGCCGTAAAATGTAAAGTTCTTCTCTCGTACTTTCTATTAAAAAAATTTCGTTTCATTGCACATATATTCACCATTAATAAAATTTTATGAGTCTTTACTTATAAATAACTATGTTATTTTTGCACGGGTATCTTGTGTGGCCAGACAGGTTTGCTGGGCTCATGCAAGCGATGTCTAACGTGCGCCGAAGAAACCTGCCTGGCCGCACTTACACTGCAGTATAAAGTCCAATGAAAGCATGCTTGTAACTTCAGTTACAATCATAAAATCGATTACCTAATATTAGTTGCAATAATATTGCAATAATATTACAATTATATAGCAATTATATTGCAATTATATTGTAATATTTTAACAACAATCTTGCTACTGCTTGTAAACCCATTAAATTTATGTAAAACAAAAAAATGACACAGGCAATTAGATAAGCATCAGAATTATTTATATTTAAATGCATCTAAATTACATTTACAAACACATTACATTTGTATAATTTTATTGATATTTTATTGGACAATTAATTGAGCAATATATAGCAATTTAAATTGAACGCGCAATAATATTGCAATATGTTGTAATAAACCGCAATATATGTCGATTAGTGTATGCACAAAAAGCTTTTTAATTTAAAAAACTAAACGGCTTTATCCAGCCTAATTGATTTTTATCTTGTATTCATCTGAAGAATTTTTACCCCACCTAACCGGGATCTCGATTGTTCACAGGAAAGATCTTGCTTATGCGGTATTAATTATTTGACATGAACGCCGAGTTGAAATTTGTCAATTAAAAGCGGCCGTGGCACATTGGTTACAGCGCTTGCATTATAAGCAGAGGATTCAGGTTTGAAACGAGTTCTGCACATATTTTCGCGTCACGGTAAGGAAGAAGGCATGAACTTCCTTGTTAAATGCACTTCCGCGATGCTCTGTGACAAGACCGTTAGATCTTCTAGGGGCACCTTAATAAAACCAAAAATTATTTGACATATGAACGCCGGGTTAAAATTAAATGAGGTTTATAAGATAGAGGGGATTTCAGTTCAACAGGAAGTTTTTCATCCATATGACCAGCCCTTTAGAATAACACAAAAACGTGTTGAACACGCCCCACAGTGGAAAATAGTACTACAAAATCGTACCATAAATATTTTTTGGTCAAATTTCAATTTCACTACTGAAATTTTAAATGTATATTTTTTAATAGTTTAATAGTCAATATTTACTATAATGTTGGAATTTTACCTAATTTTTTGTAAAAAGATCATTTTTGAAACCCTATCGTTTCATATTTTTGAAAATTTTCAATTTAAACTAATTAGTATTATCCCAGTGGGACAAAAGACGTCGAAAAGACGTCTTTAAAAGTCTTATTTACGATGTCTTTAAGACGTCTTTTTTTAATCGAATATGCAAATCTAAAAGACATCTTTTTTCGACATCGAAAAGACGTTTTTTTTTATCCTTAATTTTGTCATGAAAAGACATAAAAAATGCGCCTTTAAGACGCTTTTTTTTAGTCTAATATGCAAATCTTTTTAGTCTAATATGCTTTTTTGCCATACTTATTAGTATGCTATAGTATCCTATACACTATAGTATTCCTTCTTTTCTTATATGAAAAGCTATTTTTTTCAAATGAAAATGATAATAGCTCTTCATACAAAATATGACAAAAAGCTTTTTCCGATGCCGAGAAAAAAACCTCTTTTAGATTTCAATATAAAAAAGGAAGCATTTTCAACATCTTTTATATATTTAAATATAGGAGAATAATTTATAAACAAAACAATAGTATTGTTCAACAGAATATTTTTTTATCTTTCTCTTTCTTTTCTGTTTCTTGAGCGAGCTCTGTTGCTTGGCGTTGTTGAATAAAATTAACAATTTCACGTCGAGAAATCCTTTCATACAAGCAGGTTACGACTTCTAGCTGGTTACCACTTCTAAAAAACGAGTGAACATAAAAAACAGTCTATTGCTTAAATGTAATACAAAAAAAGCAAACAAAACTTGATTAGCTGAATGGAGCACATTATACTTACCAATTAATAATTCAAAAAGGGCTGATCCTTATAATCCACTCATGTTTCCATCCCGGTCCATTTACTACCATCAAAATGACTATACAGCGATGTATTTTATTATGTAGTACTTAAATTAAGCTAAACATTTGCACCTATCTGGTTTGCAATAAAAACCAAGTTATTGAAAACAGATATTGATATTTTTCTGTCTTCTATAACTCGATTTTTTAATTGAATTTTGCTGAAGTTAAGTGTTGTAGACTCATAACAATTTAAACAACGTTCTCCAAGCACAAATACTTAAAAATAAGTCTAAAAATAAATGGTTAAACTTTTTAAAAACACTTACCTGCGACTGACTTAATTAAGACTAGATCATACCGATACCATCTTACTGGCACCACGCCATCCACTTTTGCTATATAAATTATTAAATAAACCCGTTCACCGAAAAAAGTTAATTTTCAATTAAATTTCCTATGCAAAAACGTTTCACATAAAAGTTATATAAAAGTATTTTGTAAACAAAAAACGGGCCAATCAGAACGTAACAAAGATATCGTAATTACGATACTGTGGGTTAAAACTCATTTTTGTTAGGTTCTATTGGCAATAATTATTTTTAATTTTCTTAAGCAAATAATGATTTCCTTATTAACAACCGATTGTTGTCTTTTCGACCTCTTTTTTGAAGACATCTTTTTAAAAGGCGTCTTTCCACGTCTTCATTTTGGCTGATCACAAAAAGACATAACAAGTCATAAAAAAGACGCCTTTTATTCGTCTAATGATGTCTTTTTTCCCACTGGGATATATTTTTGAAAGCATCATGTTATGGAGATTTTAGAACAAATTCCTTTTTTTTAATAATATGATTTTGTTTACAAATAATTAATTGAACTATAAAGTAAGAAAGAAAAAAAAAAATCTTAAAGTTCACTGATAATTTTGGCAGTCACCGACGCTTTCCGACGCTTTATTTTTATAATTAATTAGTAGCTTAGGTGTCTATAAAGATGATTCATTAAAAATCATGTGATGATATGTGCGGTTTAAAAAGCTATAGATAAAAAAGTAATAAAAGTCAGAAAACAAAAAACCGTTTTTTATCGTGGTTTCAGACTATCTGTTTATAACAAAAGTTTTTTTTCTGTCTGATTTTTATTGAGAATTGATTTTGATGGACATGCATTCAATTATTTTTGCATTTTGTGGTGAAAATTTTATCAGCAATTTGTGAACACTGCGTCATTTAAAAAATATTATATAAAGAGTTGAAATATTTATATAACTGCAACAAATTAAAATGACAGAATTAAAGTGTTCGAAACGTTGACGTTTCGAACACTTAAAAGCCGTTACTTTCCACTGTTAAACACTGTTACTTTCCTATATTGATGGAGGAATAACAGCTGAGACACTATTAATAATTTTAAAAGAAAATTATCAAGTTACTCAGGATAGCTTGTGTTTTATTGTTAGTGATATCCAAAGGAACATTACTCTGTCGTTTAATAAACGATGGACCAAGGCGTCACGGAAAGTGGACGCTTTTTTATTTAGCAACAGAAACTTCCGATGGAATCTGAACTTATTTCTGATGCGAATTTATTTATTAGTTCTTTGGTACCGATCAAATTAGTTGATGAAACAACTGGCACAGTTGTTTGGCAAAATCTGGCTCCTTCGTCTGTACGTTTTTGTCAACCTATATGCATAGACTCCTGAGAAAACTAAAATTGTTGTAGATGAAATAAAAAGCCAAATATACTCTTTACAGCCATCTATAATTAACAAAAGTTGTAAAAGAATGCAAGTAAAACATGAACTTTTTTAACAATGATAAATGGAAAAGTGGCTCAGGTATTAACGGATAAGCCTTCTGCGTCTACATGTACAATATGTGGAGCTACTCCACGATAAATGAATGATTTGACTAAAGTGTCTACTAGGCCTGAAAATGAAAGTTCTTATCAATATGGACTGTCGATATTACATGCCTGGATTCGGTGTATGGAAATGATATTACATATTTCCTACAACCTGTCTTTCCAAAGATGGTCAGCTAAAGGTGAAGAAAAAAAACTACAAAAGAAACAGAAGAAGACCTTGGTACAGAAGCACTTTTGTGAGCAGCTAGGATTAATTGTTGACAAACCAAAAAAATAAGTAGTAATGCCAATGATGGTAATACTGCTAAGAGATTTTTTTACAATGCAAGCTGCTCTTCTGAAATCACTGGAGTAAATAAAAATTTGATAAAGCGACTTTACATAATTCTACAAGCTCTCTCCTCAGGTGTTATGATAAATGCTGAAAGTTTTGGGACATATGCTATAGAAATTGCCCACATTTATGTGAGTAGTTGTTATACCTGGTACTTTATGCCGTCTTCAGTACACAAAATTTTACTTCATGGAAAAAATATCATAAAACATTTTGCTGTACTGCCTATCGGGCAACTTTCAGAAGATGCGCAAGAATCCCGTAAAAAAGATTATAAAAAATTTCGCCTTCATTATGCCAGGAAATGTTCTAGATTAGCTACAAATGAGGACGTATATCATACTCTTCTGTATACTTCCGATCCCTTCATCACCAGCATTAGAAAACCGTACAGCAAAAATGTCCAAGAACTCGATGAAAATACTTTGCAGCTTTTGAAAGTTATATTTGAGACTTATAATTTATTCTATAAAAACTCACTGTATAAAAGTTGTTAGTAATAAACTATTCTGAATATTGCTATAATAAACATTTTATAAACTCTTGAAAATATATATCATGTAATCACGTAAATATTTAAATATATGCAAATTAATTAATTACATGCAACTATTAAAAAATCAAATTAGTAAAGCAATTAAACCTAATATAAGGAAAATTTTTGTTTAAAAGATTAAAAAGTACGTTTGTTTTTTTTCGTCTAGAGATTAGCCAAAAGCTCGTATAAATATTTTTTTATTACATAAGTTTAATATTAATATATTTTCTAAATAAATAAGCATTTTTTGTCGTTTCTAATACTTTTAATGTTTTTAAATAAAATTAAAAAGAGCAAGTTTAGTTGAAAGTAAAAAAAAAAAAATGAAAATTGTAAGGCTTTTGATTTTTATTTAAAAGTTTTATATTAATTTATTTTTTTTCTAATAGTTCCTTAAAAGTCTCATATACTTCTTTACATTTGTGCAAAATTTCAACACTTTATCATTAGTAACAAAAAAGTTATTAATTTTTGGTAAAAAAAAAATGAAAATTGTGAGGTTTTTGATTTTTAAATACGAGTATATTAAATTTTTTTTTATAAAAAATATTTCCTTAGAAGCCCCATATACTACTCTACATTTGTGCAAAATTTCAACACTTTATCTTTAGTAACAAAAAAGTTATCGATTTTTGATCTAAAACAGACCTTTACTTTCCACTAAGCACCCCTTAAAAACTAAAATTTGCAAACGAAATATTATTTTCGGAATATATAACGACATTTTTAAAGAATCCTTCAGTAATTCACTATGCTTTTCATTAATTCTACTAACTGTTAAGGTATTTTACAAATTCGAAACACGGATAGTAGTTTTCTTCAGATATATCAAAACCACTATAATAAATCTTTTCCGCTGATAACAAAAATTATTAAAACTAAATTATTTAATAATCTCCGGATTATACCAGAAGTAATAAAATCTTTTGAAAAAAACAACGCTCGTATGAATGTTAAAAAATGTACTAATAAAAATGTATAAATCTTAAAAAAATAAATAAATAAAAATAGAAAAAATTATATTTATCATGTTAATTACTTTTACATGATTTAGGGGAAAGTGGGGCACCATGACACACTTTTAGATTTTGCTTCGTAACAAAATTTTTAATACGCCTTTTTTTTAAGCGATTAGTTTATTTTGTAGAATGAATTTATACCCACAAAATAAATTCTATAAATTACCAAAATATAACAGATTAAACTTGTGAAACTAGTTAAAGTAAAATTAAAAATTTGTTTCAAGGTACCCCACCCAGGAAATACTTTGATACACACTACGAGCATCATTAAAAAAGTAAATAAAAAGTATAAAACATAGAGAAAAGGCAGATCTTTAATTGAATTATAAACAAATTAATATTTATAACACAAATAATGCATCCAATGGTCCGAATCACATGATTCTGAAGACCAGATAATATATTGTTTTAATTGTCATTCTTAAGCATTAATAAATAGTGGCTTTTTTTTTTTTTTTTTTATTTGCATTCACTCCCAACAAGGCCGCAAGCAACCACTATTAAGTTGGGAGTTACTAGGAAAAAAAAGAACAGAGTTATAGAGCAAGGAAACGGTTGACAGAAGACTTGAAAAGTTGAAGGTTGTATGAGTCAGGAAAACATGAAGATGGGAGAGAGTTCCAAAGGATTGAAGTGCGGGGAATAAAACTAGATGAATAAAAGTTTTTAGAGCATGCAGGGACAGATACAGTAAACGAATGAGACTTAGCTGAATGACGAGTAAAACGAGAATGAATTTTAGTTGATGGAACTAGAGATGATAACTCCTTTGAGCAGTGACCATTATAGTATTTGTAGAAAAGAGAAAGAGATGCAACTTTACGACGATGGGAAAGAGGCTCAAGCTTAGCAGATAGTCCAGGTCCAACAACATTTACAATGCGTTTTTGGACCTTGTCAAGAAGAGAAAGTGAATCGTTAGAAGAACCAGCCCAAATATGACAACAGTATTCTATACAGGGAAAAATAAGAGATTTGTAGAGGTAGAAAATGGAATCAGAAGTAAGGAAATGGCGAGCACGATAAAGAGAAGCAACCTTAGCAGAAGCTAATTTAGCAATCGATTGTATATAGGGTTTCCATGAAAAGTCAGTAGTAAGCAATAATCCAAGAAGACGTAAAGAGGAGGACTCAGTAAGAGGATTGCCATTCATTAATATAGGAATGTTGACCATATTACGGTAGTTGTTTGCAGTAAGCAATTGGGTTTTTTTAGAGTTGAAATTCACAAGCCACTGTGAACCCCAATCTATTACTGAAGTGAGATCAGATTCAAGACCAGCTGCTTGTTCTAGGCGATCGAAAAGAGAAGACTTTTTGTCAAGACAGGAGTATAAAGTTGAGTCATCAGCAAAAAGAGCTACTTTAGATGAAAGGTTGTCAGGAAGATCGTTTATGTAGATAAGAAACAAAACAGGGCCTAGGATGGAACCTTGGGGAACCCCAGAAGTTACTGGAAATAAAGAAGAGTGCTGGCCTTCAAGGATGACTTTTATAAACCGGTTAGAAAGAAATGATTTGATAATCTCAAAAACTTTCCCAGAAACACCATATGAAGCAAGCTTATGGAGAAGACCAGCATGCCAAACTTTGTCGAAAGCTGTAGATATGTTGAGTGCAATAGCCCTAGCCTTACCGCCTCCATCTAATGCACGATAAAATCTTTCAGTTACAGCAGTTAGCAAGTCGGCCGTAGAGCGAGAGGATCGAAAACCGTATTGATTGTCTGACAGCAGTTTATTTGTCTCAAGATGAGATGTGAGGAATTTGTTGATCAAAGACTCAAAGACCTTGCTAACAGAAAGAAGACTGATCGGACGATAATTGGAGGGGTCAGAATTTTCTCCAGAGTTTTTGAATATTGGAACCACAGATGCCATTTTCCAACAAGCAGGAAAACAAGACTCAGTCAAACACTTGTTAAATAGTTTAGAGAGAATTGAAGAAAGTTCTGGAGAACAATTCTGCAAGACTGTGACAGGAATGTTGTCTGGACCACAAGCTGTAGACGAGTTTAATTGAGATATGACTTTAGCAACAGAAGCCGGAGTGATTTGAATGTCTAACAATGGGTCAACCTGTTTGACTGGAATGGAAGGAAAAGAATGTCCATAAGATTCAAGAGTGGAATTAGAAGAAAAGTTCTTTGCAAATAGTTTTGCCTTATCCTTGGGAGAGGTAATAAAATCAGTCCCATGAATGAGAGATGGAATGTTAGATCAACCCTTGTTAACAATGCTGTTGAAGATTTTCCAAAAGTCTTTAGAGTCTAACTTCTGCGATAAGATGAGAGATTTAGTGAACTGAGAATAATGGAGTTTAGCATCAGAAAACACCTTTTTACATCGATATCTTGCAATAATAAATAGCCGTTTGTTCTCATAAAAGTTGTTCTTTAGAAAAAGATGAAAAAAAATGATTACGATTGGATATAGCAGCCGCACAAGAAGGAGAAAACCATGGAGTTGAATGAGGCTTGACTTGAAACCGACGAGAAGGAATAAAAGCTTTCATTCCAGCCTGAATCCAGGAGGTTACGTAGGAGGCGCATTTGTCAGCTGAGAGAGAAAAAATATCAGCCCAAGGACCATCACGAAGAAAATCACGAAAGGAATCCCAGTCAGCTTTAGGGTAGTAGTAGGTGGTGCGATGATAAGGTGAGCCCAAAAAAGAAGTACGAGAAGAAAGATTTATAGAGATCATTGCATGGTCAGAACCACCTAAGGGAGAAAAGGGAGAAACTGAACATAAGCTAGGATCAGAGACAAGACATAAGTCAAGGAGTGAAGGTAAATGATTTGGGTTGTCAAGAAAACGAGTCACAAAGTTAACTATCTGAGTTAGAGATTGAGAAACGCAGAAGTTAAAGGCTTTAGTGCCAGCAGGATCAGTAGTGTTAGAGCCAAGCCACTCAGTGTGATGGGCATTAAAATCACCAACAACAACAATATTGGCAGAGGGGTAAAGAGAGAGGGCATGGTCAATTTGATCAGAGATAACATCTAAAAGAGTGCAATCATCGGAAGAAGAAGAACGATAAAGAACAAAGAGAAAGGTGATAGAGTGAAGTGTATCGAAATGGGAACTCTTTGTATTATATTTACATAAATTTTTTTGGAATCAACTATGAATAATAAAAGAAATGATTTTTAGAATTGTTTATGACACAATGGAGTACTATTCTACAGTTTTAGGGCCCCAACAAATGCTGTATCAAGTTAACCCTATACTTGCTAGAAAACAATCGCTTTATTTTTAATATCAACTTGTTTTTTTAATGACTGTTAGTTTAATGAAGTAAAAAGCTTAAGGGTTGTAGTTCACAAAGTAATCTCACTTATTGATAGACACATTAAATAAGACACTTTAAAACTTATGAGCTTTAAAAGCTTATGAATTACTTTGTCATCAAAAAAACACAAGTTTCGATCCCACGCAGGTTTATTGATGTCAAATGATGTCAATTTTTTTTTCAAAATCTCTAGTAATAACTGTTTCACTATATGAAAGTCACAATTTTTAAGATGCCTTCATAATTACAATGTTTCATCATGCCCTATGTATCATGGTGCTAACCAATAATTTGCCGACCTCATCCTCAAAAGGTTCAAAAATGAAGTCGGCAAATTATTGCCGACCTCATTTTTTCTGATTCCGAGGGTTGCATATATATATATATATATATATATATATATATATATATATATATATATATATATATATATATATATATATATATATATATATATATATATATATATATATATATATATATATATATATATATATATATATATATATATATATATATATAGTCTTGCATGTCTCTTGCGTAGCATCAAAAAATATTTCCTATAAACTGTAGTTTTAAAGAGCGCGTTAATAAACCAGACCAGATAAAGTTTTAAAAAAAAAAATTTTTTTTTTAATTGATAGACTGCCTGGCCAAACCAAACCCTCAGTCGAAGTAGCAGCACTCTCTTGCGAGTCAGGCTATTTGTCAGTCGTTGTAGCAGCACTCCCTTGCGAGTCAGGCTATTTGTCAGTCGATGTAGCAGCATTCCCTTGCGAGTCAGGCTATTTGTCAGTCGATGTAGCAGCACTCCGTTGCGAGTCAGGCTATTTGTCAGTCGATGTAGCAGCACTCCGTTGCGAGTCAGGCTATTTGTCAGTCGATGTAGCAGCACTCTGTTGCGAGTCAGGCTATAAGATAGTCGATGTAGCAACATTTACGCATGTTTAAAAAATGTTTTTTATTAAATCAATAACAAAAACACCACTAATTAAAAAAAACTTTCTAGTCGTTATAATTGCGGTTTTTTAAAAATTTTTTAAAAAACAATTAAATTTAATGTACTTCCGCATAAATTAATTGCTTTGACATTTCGATGACAATCAAAAACAGCTTAAGAGACGAGGTAATTAAAATTGTAGTCGTAAGAGACTTTTTTTACATTAAAATGCTCTTAAAGCGACACTATATGAGTATATATATATATATATATATATATATATATATATATATATATATATATATATATATGTATATATATATATATATATATATATATATATATATATATATATATATATATATATATATATATATATATATATATATATATATATATATATATATATATATATATATATATATTATATATATATATATATATATATATATATATATATATATATATATATATATATATATATATATATATATATATATATATATATATATATATATATATATATATATATATATATATATATATATATATATATATATATATATATATATATATATATATATAAGACTAGGTCAGCCAGTCGACACTTTTCATAAGTCGACAGATTTCCTGTCGACTTTAGTTTGAATGAATTTTAGAAATGATTAGTTCAATGGAAATTAAAAAAAAAAGATACCATTGTAATGTTTAAACTATGCTCAAGAGATTTCTATGAAAAACTTTAACAAAAAAAAACAACGTGGAAAACTATAAACAATAACTTTTTTTAAAAGTGCGTATATTTACTCGTGTTACATATACGATCTATAGGTCGATAGTTAAGAGATTGCATTTTTTGTTTGAACTATAAAGATATATTTATTATAATTTTTGTTTAAAATATAGATAAACTATTTATTTAAAATAATATACGACCAGTTTAAAAAAAAATTAACATTTAGACATTTATAATATGTTATTTTTCAACTATAAGTAGACTTATTCTACTCGTAAATCTTGCGTCAAGTCAACAATAATAAATATATAGACTTATATTTTAATATTTCTATGTTTTTATAAATTTTTTTAATATAAATATATGTAAAATTGACAAGTAAACTTTAAAATATGCGTTTAAAATTTATTTTATACTATTTCTACGACGTCAAGTGAAATATATGTGGATGCGTTAGAATCGCTAAGTCGACAAATTTTTTATTTCTTTTTAAAAAGGCGCTTAATTGATCACTTAAATTTTTTTTCTATACAAATACTTACAAATATACATACACATAATATACAAAACTACGCAACATCTGTTAGTGAAAAATGAATTAAAAAAGAAAATTTTTTATGTCGACTTAAGGTGTAAAAAATAATCGCTGTCGACTTTATTATATATATATATATATATATATATATATATATATATATATATATATATATATATATATATATATATATATATATATATATATATATATATATATATATATATATATATATATATATATATATATATATATATATATATATATATATATATATATATATATATATATCTCAGTGCATCAAAGAAATTTGCAATTTTTAGCTATAGAAATGTTCAAAATTAAAAACAATCCTAACGGAAGCCCACATAGTGACATTGTATTCGTTAACAAGAAAACGTCCAATACATGAAGCAATGCTTACTTTAGGACCCCTCGAAATAAAATGGAATTGTACGGAAAACGTTCACTTCGCTATCTAGGACCATTAATTTGGAGCTTAATCCCAATAGGCATTTCTTCCTCAACTAACATTATATGTTGGTTGAAGAAGAAATGCCTATAAAAAAACTTGGGATGTGTAAAGGAATTAAATGTCTATGCAAACATGTCATCAATTAAAGAAAAAAAGATTGAAAAAAAAAAAAAAGATGGTGACCTTGGTCACATACTGAGTTATATAAACTGATGATGGTCACCATCATCAGTTTATATAACTCAGTATTTTACTGTGATTTAGTTAATATAATATATTTATAAAACCTAACGATGTTAAATAGAGTTAAATTAAAAAAATGTAGGGGAAAGCGGGGCAACATGGCGAACGTTTTGAAAGCCCTGAGTTATTGAAAAACTATAAGTCGTGAAGCCATAATACTTTCTCAGTATGTTTATGCTATTAAGTTCTTTCATTGCCTGCATGAATTTTCAGTTTGCAAATATAACAATTTAAAATAAATATTAAAATAAAAAGTTAATAAATTTGTCATCTGGTCACGTGACCGGGGCAAGATGACTTATTATGCAATTTTTACCTCCAATTTTATAAAATTTTAAAAACTGCCAATAACTCTAATTAAAGTAACAAAAAATAAACACAAATTGCAAAAACTACTTCTAAAGAAGTTAAACTTGAAGGACACCAACCATTATGAGAAACCGAAAGTGAGGAATTTTATTTTAAGCGCAAAAAGTAAACTTATTTGTATAGAATGGCGTTAATAATATTTCAAAAAACGAATTGGTGTTTTAAACTACAAGATGCAAATACAGTTTCGTTTTCAACCAATTTTAAAATTTTTTGTTGAGTTGTTATATGAAAACCCATCTTGCCCCATTCGCCATGTTGCCCCGCTTTCCCCTATATATATAAATAGCTCATAATTTTTGTGCTGTACCAGCTGTTGTAGGTTTAAAATTATTTTTACGATCATAGGCGTGTTTACGGGTCTTGCCTGTCTTGCACAGGCATGACATGCAAAATTTGATCTAATTTACATTATAAATTGCTATAGCGATCTCTATTTAATAATACGCTACTTAATACTGTTAGTAGTGCTGTTATTGACCTTTCCTTTTCTTTCTTTTTTTTTTTTTTTTTTTTTTTTTTGACATTTTAGAGAGTTAAAAGCGCAAAAAAATCACCGAACAAAACTTTAATTATAAAAATGGATTGGAATTAAGACTTTCTTAGATATAGAAAGCCTTTAGTTACCCAAGTATAACCTAACTATTACTAAGTATTATCTAAAGTATAACGAGGGGGGGGGGGGTAGGAACCTACTTCCCATGAATATGCCACTGAATATACCACTGTTGTACACGACCTGCGAATAAAGGACACGCCGATGTTTACGATTAAAGTAAATCGATGCATGCACTTTTCACTATGTATAAAAGTTGTTTACAGGATTATTTTTAATAATTAAAATTTTTTTTGTATACGTGAGGGTTTATTAAACGCGCAGAGAATTTTTCTAACTTTTTGAAATACTTTTTATTTTTCGAAAATAGTTTAGCCAATCGAAATTTTTTTTATTTTATCTATAATTATGCCTAGTATTTATATCTGACCTGAATTATTTTTAACAACCTTAAAATAACAAGATATGCCGAAAATTAGTCACTAATTATATTTGCGAGTTATTATTTGGCTTTAAGACTTCATACTCACGCGGGAGAAACGTGAAAAACAGTTTTGAAAATGAATAGCCATCAAGAAAAATACATTTTGATTGCATGTATATCATCAGCTGTTGTTCTTGCTAGCATATACTTTTTATATCGTAAAAAAAAAAATACAAGAAAGTACAACCATGATGAAAACGATGAAGTTGTAAAATTTACTGATTTGAATTCTCAGGACAATAACGTTAGTGATTTTCAGACAAAAAAAGTAGTAAAGGTTCCATCACATATTGTTGGAAGCATTATAGGAAAAAATGGCACTAATATTAATTATCTTAAATCCTATTTTGGTGTTAGGTCTGTTTTATTGTTATTACTTATTAATTTTTATGACATAAAGAATTTTATATTTTTGTATATAAATAATTATTTTTGATTTAATAGTTATTTTATATAAAATAAATTTTGTATGAAACAATGAAACAATGAATAAACTGACAATGTGTAAAACAGTTATTCTCAAGTGTAGGCGCAATTAGATTCTTTCTTGCTTAAAAATAATTAAACTAAAAGATACAATCAGTTAAACTATGAGCTATGTTTTATATACAGTTTTTTCTTATTTAGATTTTGTTTATTTGTTACTATATTGTTTGTTTATTTGTATCACAATTCCTAAAAATATTTTGTAATAATAAAACTCAAAAATGTGTTATATGCCATCATAATAATCTCAAAGATACTTATTATCTTTGAGATTAATAAGATCGCATATAACACATTTTTGAGTTTTATTATTGCATATAACATCTATGTTTAGCCATCAAATGCACATCATTGAAAAAAAATCCTGTATCTTGGTACACAGAGTATATAACCAATTTTAATTTTTAATTTATATTTTTCCATAATTTATGGACACACTAAGTAGTTAATAAAAATATATAATTATATAAAAGGGTAGGACACAGGAGGGCATTAAGATCACTTTTTTATATAATTCTATATTTTTCTATTGAAATAAATGAATTTTGTGAAGTACACATTTTTATATAAGACATAGCACTTTATTCTTTAAAAAAAAAAGATTTAAAAAGATTTAAAGATTTAGATTTAAAAAGATTTTAAAAGATTAGATTAAAAATTACATTTAAAGCAAAAAACAAAAAAAGCAAAAAACAAAAAAAGATTAGATTAAAAATTAGATTAAAAAGATTTAAAAAGAAAAGATTTAAAAAGAAAAGGCACTATAAGAATAAAGTCCTTTGCCTCAAAAAAAATACTGGAAAAAAGCTAATCGCAACAATTAGGTTGGCCTCTGACATTCTATAAAGTGTCAAATATATAATGACGTTGTTTTTTACCAATAATTGTCTTAACCAATTGTTGACCACCCATTTCAACTGACTTGAGTTTCTTTATTTATAACAAGTAAAATTTATTAAACAGGTGGAGGGGTCTTAATAAGCTCAAGGTGGGTAAGAAAAATTTTCAAAAATTATTAAATATCAGCACTTAAGAGTACCACATTTTTTTCCTTTAATTTTTCATATTTCCTGTTTTATATATTACAAATTTAAGTAAATTTGACCATGTTCTTTTTTTCTATTTAAGAAAAGACCACTCTCTGATTTTTTCTAACAACTCTAACTATACTATAATGGCACTAAAAAAAAAAAAAAAATCAAGCTTCATTGGCATTTTGTAATTAAACTTGCCCCAGTAAAATTGTGATAAAGGTTAAAATTGCAGGTGTTATGTTTATTTTTAAGTATTTTAGGTTGTTTTATTGGGTTCCTTGCCTCAAAATATGTAAGTGTACACATTTTTCAGCTTTCCGTTGCACATAGAACAGAATTAAAGACCAAAATCTATTTTTAAAATGGCGGATTCATGTCAAGTTGGTTCAAGGCAAAGTTTGAATAGCCATATCTTTGGGACCGTTTAGAGTTTTTTTTTTTTTTTAATATCTTTGATTCCAACAAGGCTGCAAGCAACCACTAACTAGTGTTGAAAGTTACTGGAAGAGAAAAGATTGACAGAGGACTTAAAAGATTGCAAATTACATGAATCAGGAAAGCAAGTTCCAAAGAACTGATGTTCGAGGAAAAAAACTAGACAAATAAGAGTTTTATGAGTACTTTAGAATAGTCACAGAAAAAGAATGAGACTTATTTGAATGACAAGTAACACGAGAATAAATTTTAGAAGATGGCACAAGAGATGCTTAGAACATTGCTCGTTATAGTATTTGTAGAAAAGAGAAAAAGAAGCAACATTACCAAGATTTGATAATGGTTGGAGGTTGGCTGCAAGAGCAGGTCCAACTATGTTTACAATACGTTTTTGCACCTTGTCTAAAAGAGAAAGGGCATCATCTGCCTCAGATATAGCAACAGTATTCAATGCAAGGACAGTTTTGAGTTTTGTAGAGATAAATAATACAATCTGGAGTAAGAAAGTGTGGAGTACAATAAAGAGATCCAACCTTAGTAGATGCTAATTTTGCAATGGGTTTGATATACGGTTTCAAAGAAAGATCAGGAATAAGAGTTAATCCTAGAAGATAAAGGGTAGATGACTTGTCAAGTACATCACCATTCATAAATATAGGAAAATTTAATTATCGTGGTAATAATTGGCTAAAATTTTTTTTATCTGAATTAAAGTTTTCCAGCCACTGTGAGCCCCATGCTGTAGCAGACGTGAGATTTTTTTCAAGCTCAAATGCCCCCTACAAGCAATCTAAGAGTGTTAGCTTCTTATGAAGAATAGAGTAAATTAAAAAGAGTATAGGTTCAAAGTTTGAGGAACCCCTGAAGCTACAGGATATGAAGAAGAGTGCTGTCCAATCATACTTTTATACTATGATTGGAAAAGAAGGATTCAATAATCTTAAAGATGTTAACTGATAAACCGTAATAAAAAAGCTTATGGAGAAGACCAACATACCAAACTTAATCAAAGGCTTTAGAAATGTCATCAGCAATAGCCTTAACCTCTCCCCCTCTATCTAATGCATGATAAAACCTATCAGATATTAATGCTAGCAAATCGGCTGAAAAACTAGAAGATTGAAATCCATATTGATGATCAAAAAGTAAGTTATTAGATTCATGAGAGATTAAGTGATTGTTAAATAACGATTCAAAAATCTTGCTTATGATAGGAAGAAGGCTATGTGGATCTGAGTAATTAGCTTTAGTATAAAGCAAATAATCTTTATAACTACATAACCTAATGTATTTTTCATCCTGACAGAAAAATGATAGTTAAATAAAACGAATTCTTTTTGTATAAAAAAACTTTATTGAAAGTTTCAACATTATATATTTGTATTAATTAAATACATTTATTTATGCCATGGTAATTAGACGAGTCAGATTGCTCTCCAGAAATTTTGAAAATAGGGATAACAGATGCTGCTTTCCAGCATGCCAGAAAACAAGGGTCCACTAAGTACTTGTTAAATAGTTTGAAAGTATAGACAATAGCTCCAGAGAACACTTCTGTAAGACTACAACAGGTATGTTGTCTGAACTAAAAGCTGTATTAGAGTCTAAGCAAAAAATCACTTTAGATACAAAAGCTGGAGTGATACAAATGTCAGTACTACTCTCAGTGGCAAAACTGGGGGGGGGGGGATTTTAGTCCGGGATTTTAGTCTAGCAGACAAAAAGTGTCCTATTTTTAAGCTAATTTTAGGTTGCATGGGCGATGTGGGGCTCATTTTGAAAATTGTGCGGGATGGGGGGGGGGATTTTGTTACTGACTACTCTAATGTGCTTAATGCAAAGGTAGGTGGGGGTGGGAATTTTAGTCCGGATGTATAAAATGGGAGGAGGAAATAATAAAAAAAAGGGTGAGGATTTACAATGAAAGTTTTATTATTTATCGGTTCCAATATATATTTGTTTAGTTTTAAGGCCAATTTTCACTAAATTTTTGTTTTGAGATATAGTTTTTTGTTTATAACAAGTGAAAATGAACAAAACGGGGTTGGGGTTGGGTTTTAACAAGCTTGGTGTGGGTAGAGAAATTTTCTAAAAATTATTGACTCTCCCCCCATTAAGCACCTTAAAGCATTTTTATTACAATATAAAGTAGTCGTTGATTGAAGAAGTTGTTAAATTAAAGAGTTTCATTTAAATATAAATTCATGGGTTGAATTTCTATACTTAGTTTTTAAATTTCTTTGGGACACTCTTTCAAGTCCCTCTGTAATCCAGTGCACAGTGGTCGGAAACATCACTTTTCTTGGACAAAAGTCAAAATTTTTACACTCACGAAATATGTTTTTGTTTTTTAAATCTAGTAGTCAACACTCCAAAACAACCAAAAATTAATTTTGTTGTTGTAATATGCAATTCACCGATATTTGGTGAGTCATCGAAGTTGAATTTGTTTGCTTCATTTGTAAACAGAATTGCGTTCGGTGTTTTATAGGGCTTACTTCAATTGCTTGTTAAAGCTGAAAACAAAGCGTGTTAAATAAAAGTTTAAATGGAAAACGAAGGTGATGGTAAGTTTATTAATTTTGTAAAATATAATACTCAAAATTTGGATACTCTAAAAAATAAAATAACTTTTTCCAAAAGTCTTTAACATTTTGGAATTTATTTTATTTTTTAAGTTTGAGTAAGCTTAACACATTTTGTTTAGGAGTGTTAAGCATAAGATTAAAAACCAAAATTACTTTGAAGTGTATAGTTTTTGAAAATGTTTATCTCGATTTGCGGTTTTTTGCGGTTTTTGAGTAAATTTTTTTTTCAGGCGTCATTTGTTTACAGAATTCAGCAGTTTTTGATATTTGGTTGACCCAGCAGAAGAAAGGAAAAAATAAGGACGCACTAATAAATTATTTTATACAAAAATGTGTAGCCGATAAAATTTCAGATGAATGCTATAAATATTTAACAGAAAAAGCACGCATGCTTAACAATAATTTGTCTGCAAAGTGGGAAAAGTGTCATAGAAGATTAGATGATTTTCAAATTAAATATTCTGGCTGGCTTTGTTCAGAAACTGTAATAAACAGCCAAATAAATTTAGAAATCGCTTCCACAGAGACTCAATGCATAGTAGAACTAAGCCCAGATGAAAAAATTGTATCACTAACTGGACGCCCGCAACTTAAGTACTCTGAGAAATCTGAACGAAGTAAGAGGAGACAAGCAGCAAACCTCTCGATGTCAGAACACAACGAAACAAATCTGTTAGTTCAAGCAGCATCAATTTCAGCTCGAAAACAAGGACAAGTAGATTTGGCAGTTGTTTTAAAAGAAACCATCGAAAGTCCATCAAGACCATCCAAGATTAGGAAGCTATATGTCAATGATGTAAAAGCACCTATTGTAATGTCTGATGAGGAAGCGTTAGCATTTCTTCTCGAAAACAATTTTTCGAAGAGCCAATACTGTTCCATCCGGACTGAAAGCAAGCAACGTAACGCTAATATTACCACCCTATGATAATATATTAGCAATAAAAAGTAAGTGCAGACCCGATGGTGTACTTGTAGACGACAAATGTGCAAAGGTTCCTTTACAAATGCTTTTAACGCATACGGCTAAAAGAATTATAGAGATGCAAAAGGAAGTATTTGCGACATTTACGGGTAACTTCATTTCAACGGAAATGATATTTAGCTACGGTTTTGACAGCAGCTCTGGTCAATCTCAATATAAACAATCTTTCCTTGATCAAAGTGCATCACGAAATGGTGATTCATGTCTGTTGGCCACAACAGTGATTCCCTTGAGACTCTTGAGTAGCGCGGGAGCCCCGATTTGGAATAATTGTTTTCCGCAGTCCACAAGATTTTGTCGGCCTTTAAAATTAGAGTACAAGAGTGAAACCAAGGAAGTGATAACAAGAGAAGCTGCTGACTTAAATAAACAAATTCAAGAGCTTGAAAACTTACGTGTTGAAATCGAAGCTGGTAAGATAATCGAAATAACGTTCAGACTGTTTTTAACTGTTATAGATGGAAAAGTTTTGAATGTTTTAACCGATAAAAAATTAAATTAAAAATGTCCAATATGCCATGCAACCCAAACTGACTTTCTTAAAGTAACAGATTATAACAGCGTAAACACGGCTGTTTCAAACCGAGCTTAACGGCTTCTTGTTAATTTTTGAAAATATTGACTAAAGGGGTGTTACTAAAACTTTTATAACTTTTGAAATATAAGAGGTAATTTTGTTTTGTAAAAACAATTAAGACATCAATAAAATGTTTTACCTTATGACATTTAATGCATTAGTAGAAAAACTTCTTTTAGTTTAGAATAAATATGACATATATTGAATTTGGCTAAATTTTTGTAATTTGATGTTACTTTTTATCAAAAAAAAAATTAGAAAAATATATTCCTAATAGTTATTATCAAATACACTTAT
Organism: Hydra vulgaris; assembly: GCF_022113875.1. Lineage (NCBI taxonomy): Eukaryota > Metazoa > Cnidaria > Hydrozoa > Anthoathecata > Hydridae > Hydra > Hydra vulgaris. Next base: position 46,990,026 of record NC_061160.1, on the reverse strand, counting down.
TGTTTGACAATAATGAAAACAAAAAAACCTTACTTAATTATTTAAGGTTAACTAAAACAGCCTTAATCGAATTGTGAAAGCAAACCACATTTTTCACAAAATTATGAAAAACGTCGTTATAAGGGGGGATTAGTTGTTAAATGAGTACTTTTTTTAATATAGAAGTTCTTGATTTAGAAAATTATTTTGGAACGCTGATAAAATCATTACATTACAAAATAAAGTTCTAATAATATGGTGTTAGGTAGTTAATAAATAAAAACTCATCAATTCTAATAAAATAATTCATGACCAAAATTGAGTTAAAGGTTTTGAATTAACCTAGCTTTTGGTAGTAGAATTATTTTATGGTACTTGTATCAATAATCTCTTCTCACAAAAAATAAAGTGTTTAAATATACACAAATAGCTGATTTAAATCTTTTGATAATTCGTTTTTATTTTCATTAAAAACTGTTTTATAATTAGTTGGTCCATTGATAAGTTCTTTAAGCAGTAAACTATCTTTGAACACCCAGATGATACTAGACTCATACATAATTCATTTAAAACCAGAAGAACATTTGGTCAACTTGGCAATTGTGATAATAAAGTTTACGACTTCTTAATTTATCAAGCTAAATTTTTACACCAACTTGATAAATGAGACTTATATTCCATTCTTTAACCAGAGAGGAGGTATGTAGAGCAGAGGTCCTGCGAAGGTAGAACTAACTTTTGTTGATAAAAATTGAACGGAGATCTAATATATATAAAAAATGTTACATATTACATAACAAAGGATAAAACGTTTTTTGAATTAACTACATAAACATACAAAATCATATCCAACAAACATACCAGTTGCTCTGATCACAAATTAAAAAAGTTAGCTATACATTTGATGCTAGACTTTTATTCCATTCTTTAACCTGAGCAAAGGCATTGCATAGATATAATAAACTTTTGAAAATAGGAACAGAATGGGCATCTACCTAATATATAAAATCATTGTAATAAAAAATTATTATTATTTTGAACAAACATTACAGGCATTAAAACAGAATAGAATTCTCTTATTTGTAAATTAAGGATCTTATATAATTTATCTTAGATGTAAAAAGTTTAATTTTTTTTTTAACTTTTCAAACATTTAAACTAAATTTGATGACCACAAACAAGACAAAGACCTTGTCTATAAAATGAATTTTTGCCACGCTCTGAACACACAACACACTTTCTCACCTTAGAGGCTTAAAGCTTCCTATCAGCTTTGCTGTGCAATTCAAAGCGTTTTAAAACAAGATGCAGCTTTTGCTCCTGATTTCTAACTGAATGCAACTGCCTTAATTCCTTATTTACGCTATTATGCAAACACTCTCCCTCCTCTTCACTCAGCAACCCAATAGTTTTATGCAATTTTACAAATAGTGGCACATTGAAAATGAGTTCATGCATTTTTCGCGTGATTCATGCTTGCTTTTTTTTGGAAAGCAAGCATGAAACTCAATAGCAAATAAATTTATATATTGATGAAGCTCAGAAATTTCGGCATCAGAAAGAAATTTTTGCTTAAAAAGAATAGGTTGCAAGTTATTAAAAACACTAAACACACGTACAAATCTATTTTTAATTGCTTCATCATCAATAACACTACAAAGTTTATAGTGGTTTCTTAATACTATTTTACAATGATTACCTACAAATACATTACCATGGTAAGCTTGTCGCTCAACTTTCATATCTTCAAGGGACTTATAAAGAGACCTCTCATGAGTCCCCATGCTACTTATAGATATTTTTTCTAGGTCTTCACACTCTATCTGCAATCGAATATACTCAACGTCTAAAACTTCGCGCTGTGCACGTATAGAAGAAATTTTTTCAGAAATTTAAAGGTCAAGACATTCTAAATCTTCACCCTGACATGCTAAACACTCATACTTCTCTATATCACACAATACATTCTTTTCCGAACCACCAATAATTTCACAAAATTGATGGAACAATTTTTGGCACGTACCACACTGCACCCAATCAATGTTACAATCATATTTAGTAATTAAACAACTGATACTAGCACACTTTTCTTGCTGTTTACAGTTTTTTTTTTTATTGGAGGAGTTTAGAGATATGCATTCCAATTCAGAAATATTTTTATCAAAAGCTAACCAACGAGTCTGTAGATTTGCAACGTCTACAAATTGATTTCCTAATAAACGTAAAGAGTCTGCTGTTTTAGAACATTCAAAGCTTTTAGCAGCCCACAATTCATTCGTTCTCACATTCTCATTATGCGACAAAGACGAAACAGCTTGACAATCCAAAGTCTTACACTCCTTTAACAATAACTTATAAAGTTTTAACACAACTCCTAACATAATATGCAAAACAGGTGGCACTACATTATCTAAAGTTATTATGGGGAAAATCACAGGAGCAATAATTGAATTATGAAACTTACCTAGAGCTCTTAGGTTTCCACCTTGTCTATCTTCACACAAGTTCTCATTGTAAGCACTTTCCAGAGATTGTATTGTCCTCCTTAAGATGTTACAATTAGCAGGTGTGTGAGGCATAGAAGCATGGTTTCTTAGAGAATTCAACTTAACTAGGTCTGTAGAACTAGGAAAGCTAGCAGCTGAACCCTGGTGTCCCAGAACATCATCGATAAAATGAAAATCTCCACCTAAGAACAACCTGACTATTTTGCCTTTTAGCTTAAAATCTGACGACTGAATTCTTTTAATGTCGTTGGCATAATGGCCGAGAACTAAGGCAATATTCTCACGACAGTCTGAACCCTGATACATACAAAATAAATGAACATCATATACAGACCCTGATGATTTAGAATTGACAACTTCAAAATGGAATTTCATATACTTCCCACCCTTATCCCCATCAAAAAGGAGCCATACCTCTTCGCAAAAACCGACATCAGAATTGAAGTGGTCACGAACATGCAGACTATTGAAAACCTCTTCAATATAAGTTATCAAATTCTTGACCATCAATACAGGTACTAAACAAGGTGCTTCATTCGCAGATGGATAAAGCAACATGGACTTTACAGTAACATGTTCTTTACTAACATGCATTGTCTGCATTTCATGTTCTTGTCTTATCTTGGGCTCAGATGGGAGAATCCTTGCACCAAGATTACACAGAATACGTCTTAGCCTACGAAATTCAGCCGTGGGCATCCTTAATTGGCTCTGCAGCTCTACAGCATCAGAAACACTTAACTGCCTAACTAAACCCAACTTATTTGCAACACAATGAAACATAGACTTTTCACAAGACACAGAATCACAAAACAACATAAATCACTTTCCAAATCTGAACAAGCTAATAATCGAAGGAATATAAAAGCAAGTTTAGATCGTCTAGCTGCAGCATGCCTACCTAACTTAGAATAAGATTTACCATCTCCTAACTTAATGTAAGTATATTTCTTACCAACTATTGGCTTTTTAACTGATATAGTCTGTGGATTACTTAATTTAAACCCTCAGAATAATTCAGAGGAACCAATGTTGTCATAGTCTAAATAAGAATCAACGACAACTAAATCCTTATCACTGCTAGCAAAATATTTGCAAATTTGGCAACTGTTCTTGTTTATATCACTGATTTTTGCTTTTTTTTTTTCAAATTTAAATTTTTTTAGCAATCTTACATTTTTGGCACGAGCAGATGCAAATTTACGGTGTGCTGTTTTTAATTTTTTTTTTTTAAAAGTTGGAACTGCTCCTCCTGTTTTAGCCTAATACTCATAGTCTCTAATTGAGAACTTAATGAGTTACAATGTGCGTTGAGAGCCTTGTTTTTAGAATTTAAATATATAACTTTGATACCTGTATTTTTAACAGGTAACAAAGTTTCCAACTTTGATACCTGTATTTTTAAATTATCTATTTGCTCCACATTATTTTTTTTCTTTAGAAATTAATTGTTCAACTTGACTACTTAGTTCCTTATTCCTATTTAAAATATAAAAATTATCTCCATCTGCTAATTTTTTTTGTTTTTTTGTTTGTGGAGCTGGAGACAGTTGCATTTTAAAAAATGCTTCGTTTTTTGAAGCTTCAAAATACTTTTTAGAATCTTTTTTTCTTTTTTTTATTTTTTGGCACATTTTATTTAACACATCAATATTAAGCATATTAAACTCAATTGGCAAAAGAAAACTTAAAAAAGTAAACAACGCTTTTGGATGAAAAACTGTTAATAAAATTGAAATCACATTGTTAGTGATCTTACTAGTGTCAATTACTCGCTTTACAAAATTAAAGTTATACTCATTTTCCCAACCATCTTCCCAACCGATGTACAGTTTCAAAATTTCCCTCTCAGTTGCATACATCACATAAATAATGATAATGATATTATAATAATAATATAAAAAAAGAAATTAAATAAAATAATATTTACAAATAAATACACTAAAAATAAAAGAATTAAGCAACTTATCTGAGATTAGTCGAATATCCACGAGGAAATAATCCACGAAACTTTGCTTTATAATCTTTATTGATATAGTAATAAAATTATAATACAAACAACTTAAATAGAATAATATTGACAAATAGATGCACTAGATAAAATCGGATTAATCAACTTATCTGAAATTAGTCAAATATCCAAGAGAAATTAATCCGCGAAACTTTGTTATTTATTCTATAAAATGTCTCGTTTGTTTTCTTAAAATACATCCGATAATCGTTGGGGACGTAACGATCAGAGTTTGCGTCACCGCTTTAAAATGTAAACAAGAATTTATGCAAAAAAAACTAAAAAAAATGTTGCTAAACATGCCAAGTTTGAAAACATATTTGATAACATAGCTAGAGGTACAGAAAATAATTTTTTGATTTTCTTATTCATATAAGGTTGAAGTATTACTAAATCCACAGACTTTTCAAAAATCTTATGTTTTTTATTCAAAACGAATAAAAACAAAAATATAAATGCATTAAAAACTAACTTTCTATATAAAAACTTGCAAAGTCTGTGGAAATCTAGATAGAACAGACATTCATTAATAGCTGTTCTAAATTTCAACCATCGACCATGTAGCTATGTTATCAAATCTTAGTTGGCCTAAGACAGGTTTTGCGTAAAAATCGCAAAAATCAGAAAAGTGATGCCAAATTATTAACAATATTTTTACAGCTTTCATTTTTATTCCGTTTAAAGTAAATGTTTATTTAACAAGGAAAGATAGATCTTTTATATTTTTTTTATTTGAAGATGAAAGCATTTATAGAAAAAAAATACTATTATTTTAAAGTTAATGAATTTTTATACTTTTTATGCGGAAATACTTTTTTTTTTGATAAACTCGTGACGTCAGGCTCGCTTTTATATTGAGTGAAACAGCCGTGTAAAATTTCATCCTATCGATGGAAATCTAAAGTACGGAATTAGTCCACTGCACTGCTGGATTAGATTTTTTGAGTTTGTACTACATTTAGGATACAAGATGGAAGTAAAAAAATGGCAAATAAGATCGGATGAAGATAAAGATGCAATTAAGAAAAAAAAAGAGTATATTCAGAATGAGTTTTGGAAAGAACTAAGTCTTCGTGTTGATTTTCCGAAAGCAGGTGATTGTGGTTCCACAAATGACGGCAACACATCGCATAGAGCATTTACGGAATATGATAAATTTTCGAAAGTTTTAGGAGTAGACACCGAATTAATATTTCGAATGAGAATATTAATATGTTTATCTTGTCAATTTTCCCTAAATTTGGATAAATTTGAAGAGTATTGCTTTCAAACTGGTCAATTATATCAAAGCAAGTACCCCTGGTTGCCAATGACTCCCACAGTACATAAAGTTATAGTTCACTCAAAGCAAATAATGCAGAATACAGCACTTCCTGTTGGTTACTTCGGAGAGGATGCAGCTGAGTCACGAAACAAAATATATAAAAGCGACAAACTGCACCATGCACGTAAGACTAGCTGCATTGATAATCTTTTGGATATATTTCATAGAGCTCTTGACACATCGGATCCATTAATTTCATCTCTTCGCTTAAATACACGTGTGCACCAAAGGAAGCGTTTAACACTGCCACCAGAAGTAAAGGAATTATTGTATTGTGAGGATATCGGTGAAACGTGTGCGACTGAGAATTTAGAAAATATGGATGGCGACGAGGACGATTATCCAGAACAATTTGAAGAGGAAAATACATTTTTGGATAATGAATTGTATTTAAATTAAAGAGTTTAATAAAGTTTTAATATTTTCGTAAATACGTGTGTAAATCATATTTTCAATTTCCAGAAGCAACATATGTACTCGTGAGTATCGTATATTTTCTAATTTAGAACTAAAAAAATAAAAATTCAGAAAGAAAAGAAAAAAAAATTTTATGTAAAAATTTTTATTTTTAATTTTAATTCTAAATGTTGATAATTTTTTAAAAAAAAATTAATTATTTTATACAAAAACACTTAAAATATACTGCAAATTCAAATTCCAGTTGAAATTTCCGTTATTTTAAGTTTTAATAGTTTTGGCCAAGAAAAGTGATGTTTCCGACCAATGTGCAGTGGTATGAAGGACTTGCATATATTTTTTAAATGCATGGGTTAATAGCCAGCGCTTTATAATATAAACCACGAACTTTTTATAACAAATTTTTAATAACTTTTAGTTAAAAAAAAGTATATTTTAAAATATATTTTTTTATCTTTACTTTTATTACTATTTAATTAACTAATTAGTAAAAAAAAAATTATAGCCCCCTCCCCTTATAACCTTCCCCCTTTAATATAGATTTCTCCTGGTAAGTACATTACCAGTGTTTTCATTGGTTGATTTTAAAGTTGCCCCCCTCCCCTAGTTTCGCCACTGTGAGTAGTACTGACTTAAAACTAAAAACAGAGGTGTTCAGTTTAATAAATTTTAGTTATAAAGAAGTATATTTAGAAATATATTTTTTTGTCTTTACTTTTATTATGATTTAATTGATTAAATAATAAAACAAAATTTAAGTTTATAGCCTCCTCCCCCCCCTCCCCTTTTAATATAGATTTCTCCTCAGAAGTAAATTACCAGTGTTTTCATTGGTTGATTTTAAAGTGAACGCGCGTTTTTTCCTGACATTTAGTAAGATGTTTAGAAATGCTAAACTGTTTATTAAAATATGTATTCGTAAAAGTTGCTGAGGTTTTTAACATTGTTTAAATATCCATTGTATTTTTTCTAGATGCATTACTACTTTAATTAAAGTTTGGAATTACTTAACTAAATCATTTTTATTTATAATAGCTTGATTATGTGTTGTTTGATCAAACAATAAACTATAAATGTAACTTAAAAGAGTGTTATAAAAGTAACAACACTGTAGTATTATTACTTTTGTAGTCATAAATTTATTGTTTTGTTTTTCATAACATTTTCACTAACAAATTAAAGTTTATTCGCCTATTCCGTAAATTTCGTGGTTTTCCATAAACTGAAACTTTGAAGACCAGATAATTTGACAGATATTGCAAATTGCGATGCCTTAATTCAACCCTTGTCAACCTGTTTGTCAGCTATATCAGGTAGAATGAAACTAGCGGAATCAAGAGATGATATTGATTAAAAGTTCTTAGCAAACAATTCAGCTTTGTCTTGATCTGAGAATAGCAAGCTTTGGCGTTATAGAAAACCTTTTTACAATGGTTTCTAGCAATAGTAAACAGATGTCTGTTTTCTGGAGAATTGTTTTGCTGATAGATGGAAGTAATGGTTTCGATTAGAAATTGCATGAGCACAATGTGAGGTAAACCAAGGAGATGAGTGAGGCTTGACCTGGAAATCTATATAGATTCAGATTGACCATGGTGAGTATAAATAGATTGACCATGGGAATAAAAGTTAGCATGGCAGTCTGAATCCAAGAAGTTATGTAAGAAGCACATTTATCAGCAGGAAGACGAAAGATTTCTACCCAAAGGCCATTCGAAAAAAATTACGCAAAGAGTTTCAGTCAGCTTTAAGGAAGTTGTAACAGGTACAATGTTAAGGGGATTTTAATGAAGAAGAAGAATGAGATAATAGTTTTAGAGAGATCAAACCGTAATCAGAAGCACCTAAGGGTAAATGTGGATAAATTAAGCGCTAACTCGGATTAGAAACAAGACATAACTTGAGTAGAGAAGGTAAATGATTTGGGCTGTCTGGAAAACAAGTTGGAAAGTTGACTATTTAAGTTAAAGATTGGGAAAGGCAAAAGTTGTGGGATTTAACGCCTGCAGAGTCACTGACACTAGAGCCAAGCCATTCAGCGTGATGAGCATTTAACTCATCAAAAACAACGATATTGGCTGTGTAAAGAGAGAGGGCTTGGTTAGTTTAATAAGAAATAACATTGAACTGAACTTAAATTAGTCTCACAAGGAACAAGTTTTTTGTGTTTTATAGTTTTTGTTACTTCAGTCATTTTAAAATTTGTTAAAGAACTTGACTCAAAGCATAGATATTACTCAGTACACTATTTAATAGCCCAAGCAATTGCCTCATTACTATTAATAATACTTAAGTCGTAACAAAGGGTTTCAATTGCAGCCTCAACAATTCACACCAAAAATACGAACAAGGACACCATCCATGTGCAACATTGTACTGTTAGTACTCTGATATTTTAAAGCTATTGATGGAATCAGCCTCTTTGAGAGCTACCATAGAGTTTAGGAAACCTGACTACCAGCTAGCCTCAGTTTTAGAGCGGTACCCTCATTATATAATAATATAATGAGTTGACTAGTTGTAAAAATGTAAAAAATATATACCCATGCATTGAGTCAGTAGATGTATTATAATCTATATAAATACATCTGCGCCAGCCTAAAAAAGTCTCTAAAAGAACAAGCCCATATATGACATTACATACAGAAATGTAATGTCATATATGTGCTTTATATAATTTCATCCTCAACCTCTACATAGAGATATGTTATTCATTTCATACAGAAATGAATAACATCTCTATGTAGAAGTTGAGGATGAAATACAAAGTAAGGAAATGGCAAGCATGATAAAGCGAGGCAACTTTAGCAAATGCTAACTTGGTAATGGATTTTGTATATGGTTTCCATGAGAGTTCAATAGTGAATTATAATCAGATAAGACATAGAGTAGATGAAAAGTCTACCTTACATCTTC